>CM023534.1:41134666-41734666 GCA_013350335.1 Chimonanthus salicifolius | reverse complement strand
GGTGTCACAGCCATGAGAGAGTGCGTCCCTCACTGCCATTGAATTCCTAGCTCCAACCCCCAATAGCAAAAAGGTGTACGCAAATATCTAGTTTCTTTCGTAAAGAAGGAGTCCATCGATACGTAGATTGATAATTGACTCGAAACTCTAAAGTAAAAGATCTTATCCCGAGAGCATTTTACACACTTGGAAATTCTGCTTCTACACATTTGAAATCAAATTTTCGGATGAAATTATAATTTTACCCTCACATTTTCATTCATTCGAATAAATGTCCAGTTCATTTTGGCATTCATTCGAATGAATCCTCAAGTGTATTTTCAATTCATTCGAATGAATAGGCTGAATAGTAATACGGAATATTGCTTAGCCCCATTCATTCGAATGAATGGATGATTCATTCGAATGAATAGTAATAAAATGACCTTCATTCTATCCATTCATTCGAATGAACGGTCGGTTCATTCGAATGAATGTTCGGAACGATCGGTTCATTCGTTCATTCGAATGAACACGGAATGAATACGAATGAATGAGAGGACGTTCTCATTCGAATGATTCATGAGTTACAGTATACAGTATACATTACATTTATTTAAATCCTTTTAAAATTTTAAACTTATTTTTTAAGCACTATGTATTTCCAAAACTTTTCAAATTGAATATCTAAACTAATTAAAATAAGCTGATAAAAATACTTTAAGACTTCAAGGTTTTTTGACATTCCTAAATATTTAAAACACAGTATTTTACAAATAAAGGTATCTCTAGGCTGTGTCGAAAACACATTTAGGAGTGTCAAAAGACCTTGAAGTCTTAAAATATTTTTATCAGATTATCGTAATTAGTTCGGATATTCAATTTGAAAATTTTTGAAAATACACAGTGCTTAAAAATAACTGTCTATATTTTAAAACATAGATCATTATTTTTTAAGCACTGTGTATTTCAAAAAAATTTCAAATTGAATATCTAAACTAATTAAAATAAGTTGATAAAAATACTTTAAGACTTAAAGGTCTTTTGATACTCCTAAATATTTAAAACACAGTATTTTACAAATAAGGGTATCCCTAGGCTGTGTCGAAAACACATTTAGGAGTGTCAAAAGACCTTGAAGTCTTAAAGTATGTTTATTAGATTATCGTAATTAGTCCGGATATTCAATTTGAGAAATTTTGAAAATACACAGTGCTTAAAAATAACTGTCTATATTTTAAAACATAGATCATTATTTTTTAAGCACTGTGTATTTCAAAAAAAATTCAAATTGAATATCTAAACTAATTAAAATAACCTGATAAAAATACTTTAAGACTTTAAGGTCTTTTGACACTCCTAAATGTGTTTTCGACACAGCCTAGGGATATCCTTATTTGTAAAATACTGTGTTTTAAATATTTAGGAGTGTCAAAAGACCTTGAAGTGTTAAAGTATTTTTATCAGGTTATTTTAATTAATTTAGATATTCAATTTGAAATTTTTTGGAAATACGCAGTGCTTAAAAAATAAGTTTAAAATTTTAAAAGGATTTAAATAAATGTAATGTATACTGTATACTGTATACTGTAACTTATGAATCATTCGAATGATTCATCTCATTCGTGATGAATCATTCGAATGAGAACGTCCTCTCATTCATTCGTATTCATTCCGTGTTCATTCGAATGAATGAATGAACCGATCGTTCTGAACATTCATTCGAAAGAAGGGTCGGTTCATTTGAATGAATGGATAGAATGAAGGTCATTTTATTACTATTCATTCGAATGAATCATCCATTCATTCAAATGAATGGGGCTAAGTAGTATTCCGTGTTACTGTTCAGCCCATTCATTCGAATGAATTGAAAATACACTTGAGGATTCATTCGAATAAATGCCAAAATGACCTGGGCATTCATTCGAATAAATGAAAACGCGGGGGTAAAATCATAATTTCACCCAAAAATCCGATTTCGGGTGTGTAGAGGCAGGATTTCCGAGTGTGTGTAAGTGCACCCTCTTATCCCATGATAATCAATCAAATATAGCGATCTTCTTAAGATATTTTGTGTAAGTTGATACGAATTTTAATATAATGTTAATTTTATCTTTCGTATAAATAGTAAAATTGAACTCTTCACATGAACAGTAAAATTTCGGTGAGTCGATTTATTGTTCATGTGAACTTTGATGAATCGATTTACAGTTTATGTGAACTTTGATGATTCAATTTACTGTTCATATGAACTTCAACGAGTCGATTTTACTGTTCATACAAAGAATTTGTGAGATAATTTTACTATTCATGTGAAATATAAAATTGACAATATACTAAAACTCGTGTCTAATTAGACAAACTTCTCGTGGAAGGATCGCTACTCATTGTATTATTTACAACTTTTGATAATATAGTCATAGGTTAAAATATCAGTTGAGATTTTTAAATATCTTGCGAGATCAAAATAAATTAAATTTTGATTATGAACAAACTTTGCAACTAAAATTTCAATTTTTTTATTTTATTTTGAATGGTAAAAATGAATAAAATTTGTAAAAAGTAAAGGTACACGAGAGCTGCACTTGTCAAAACTCAAAAGCATGGCCAATTCACGGAAAACCATTGTCATTGGTCACATGTGAGAAATGTTCATGTGTTGCTTTAATAAAATAATCATTAAATATTATTTTGTACCCAATTAAGAACCTAAGCCGCCCAAGCAAAACATCCAAAACATGAGTTCATTAAGTAAAATAATCACATATTAAAAAATCCCTAATACTGTATTCAGTGAGAAACGTGCATAGTGCACTGGACAGCTAAGTATCGTTGCTACGGACACATCAGTGTGAAATAAAAGCTTTAAAAATTGATCCATTCTTAGTCAACTCGTTGGGTCCTACATGAATTGAATTGGCCGAGTCAAATTATTTGATTGTGTGACCGTGCGACTTGCAGTCCACGCACTCCTGCAAATTACAGAATTTCATTGAGACAATTAGTTGTTTCTTGTAAATTATAAATTTTTATTAAGACATGTAATTGTCATTTGTAACTGACATTAATGTCTTTTGAAAAAACATAATAGCCCTTGAAAATTGACACTTTAATTATTTTTTTCCAGACATATAATTTATGATTTATGATAGAGAATAGTGTCTTATGAGAAAATATAATCACTTGAATACTAAAAGTAACACATTAATGATAGGATAGAGATCTCTATGTGGTCGTCATTTTGTGTAATCCGACATAAGTCTTACTTTATTATCCATTCTGACTTTTGAATCGGTTCGTCGAAACCTTCCGAGTAATTCGAAGGGCGAAATAGATAATATAATAAAACTCGTGTCGAGTTACACAAAATACCGATAGAATATCGTTGGCCTAATGATATTAAGTGATAATTTAAAGTGGTTAAAATTCATTAACACTGCCTTTAATAAGATGAGGAAATGTGACACTTGACCATAAATACATACTGAAACATCATTTAGTACACCAAGAAACTATCAGTTCTTTTATGGGACAATTGAAAAATTTAATGTATTTGTGCCCATCCAACTTCCATCATTCTCAACTGTTTTTCTAATTTAATAAAAAAAACTGAAAGAGGAAGAGAGAGTAACAAGAAATTGAAACAACTTTCTTTAAAATTTTTTTTTTTTTTGAAAATCACACCCACCATAAGATTTGTTGTACTTAATTTTATATATGAAATTCATTATACAAGATTATTTTGATTTATATTTATTCTTTCTTCCATTTTACTGAATTTCGTTGAATATTCAACTAAATTATTTATAATATAGTCATTTTCTAATAAGCAACCACAATAACTTGACAGAAAATTAGTAGAATTGTTTTGCCATTTTTCTAATAATTAATATAGACACTTAAAAACAATTGTAGATTTTTAAAACTATATTGAAAGAAAGTAAAGACACTTTCAGATAAATGAGAGGCTTTAAAAACTGATCTCATTCAAAGGATTAATGACTTTGATGATGATATATTTAAATTTTTTTGTTTTTTTCAACTCTACAATGCTAATATAAGAAATTACAAATACAACCTATGAAATTTCTATCATTGGATCAAACCAATCGGCAGTACAGACACTTTTCAACCCGTTACATGCTATTTCAAAAGCTGGCCCTTTTCAACGACGTCAATGTAACGGACACACCTAACGAACCACTCCCGATCTCGATATCAAATGAATCGTAACGGCGAAACAGTTCCACAACAAGAAGCCGCGACATGAGAACGACAAAATCTTTCCCGACGCACTGCTTGTTATCGACTGTCGGTTGCTCCGTCTCGGGTCCATTCGACCATATCACGTGCCTTAACAGCTTTGCTCCATCATCCGACACAAACCGGTCTGGTACAAACTCCTCGGCCCGATCAAAGATTTTTGGGTCTCGGGTCGCGAATGGCTGGTACCCAAAAAGCATCTCCCCTTTCTTGACCCGGAAAGCCGCATCGTGGCTTTCGATGATGAGATCCCGTTTCGCCTTCCCGTATTGGAACGGAACGGGCGGGTCAATACGTAACGCTTCGTAGACAGTTGATTTCATCAATGGCATTTGTTCCATGGCCTTCATGGAGACTTCTCCACCGTTGCATTTGATTGCAGATCGGATCTCCTCCGCAAGTTGACGATGAACCCGCGACCCAGCCCGCCCAACCCATTTCATGATATTTGGGAAAAATATCTTCATTCCTCCAAACGAATTGAAGCAAGTCGCGAATATAAGATTGTGGGTCGCTTCTTCTCTTCCGATTCCGATCCTCACCGCCTCCTCCAGAATGCCGTCGGCGGCGGCAGCGGCGTGGAAGAAGTTGTATAGCCGCTGGTAGTCGGATTTTATGAGAAAAGGCGGGAGAGGGAAACTGTGGAGGACAACTTCCTCCACCAGCTTCGGCAGTCCCAGGGAAAGAATCGGACCCAGCTGGAACAAGACCCATTTCCCGATTAGTGTCGGTGCGTCTGAACCCAGCTCGGTGTCGGCCGGATTCACCCCAAAAAGCGATCTTGCCAGAAAATCGAACGACGCCGTGTCATTTGGAGCGTTAAAATCCGCCTTCCCTTTTGCAGCAAGCTCGGATTCGAGGCTCGAAAAGAGGTTTCCGAAGCAGGACTGAAACTCGGGTATGACCCGATTACGGCTCGATTTGAGGAGGAAGAAGAGAAGCTGCTTAAGAAGCGCGTGTTTCGGCTCGGACGAATCGAGGTAGGAGAGGACTCGGTAGCCGCCGGTCAACTCGGTTGATGGCATGTAAGTTCCGGTGAAGAGATCGCGTTTTTCGACCTTGGAGGTGTCGAAAAGCGTCGGAAAGCTGGCGCCGTCGAGAAGGGCGACAACGTTGGGGTTGGCGGCGGTGAACGGGCCGGGCGGCATGTTGGTGCGGAAGACCGTTGACTGGTATTTTTGAATCCGGGTTTTGAAGAAATCTTCTCGGCCTTGATTATAGTGGAAATCCAAACGGTCCTGGATTGGGCCGAAGAACGGGAGGCCGTAGCTGCCGGGGATGTTTTTGATAGGGAGATGGGTAGAAGGATCGTCCTTGGTGGTGGTGTTGGTGGGTTTGGACGGTGTGGATGAGACGGAGGAGACGATCCAACGGTAGGGAATGGATCGCTTGTTGGGCCATGTTTTTCTTCTACTGCTGGAAGGGAGTTGGTATTGCAGAAGAAGTGAGGAAGAAGAAGAAGAAGAAGAAAAAGTCGACATGGGCGCTGATTTTCGGTGGAAGACAAGCAGCGGAAGAGGAGGGTATTTTGGGAAGAGGAGGTTCTTGGAGAGAGGAGGTATTTTAAGATTCATATATATAGGGAGTTGAAAAGAGGCACGTGTGAAAATAGTGAGAACGGAAGTGAGACTCATGTGTGCTGACGGTGAATTGGACGGTTGTCTTCGCACATGGGGAATGTTTTAAACCATGATTTAAAAGTCGGCTCGTGAGGGATCTTGAGTTAAATAAGGTTCAATCCAATTGATTTATAGTCAAATTTGATCAAATTTATGCTATTAATATATTATAAATAATATTAAATTAATAACTAAGGTTATATTTTATAAAAATATATTCTTTCTCTCATTAACACAATTATAAATATCAAAAATTAATAATCCAAAATTCATATTCTAATATCATTCGAACAAAATATCATTTAACAACTCATTGTTAATTAATATACAAAACACATCAAGAACTCAAAGTAAGTTAATATCTAAAAAGATAATATTTAAATTCTAAACTCATCATCAGTCTCAAAATTCATTGAAATTGAAGAATATACATGTATGAGAATATTATATATACAACTTCATATTATATAATTTAAAATTTAAGTATTACTGTATCGCCAGTGATTATAATTTAAATAGTCATATCTAAATTAATTGCTTCAAATTGAGTCATAACACTTCTAGGTGTATTCTCTCTTAAGTTTGTAGTTCCTCCTTGTTTAATAGGGGTAACTGACTCAATCCAATTGTAAATCAATTTCAAAAGTCATAAATTTAAATTTTGATTAAATAAATTGTTTTCCTCAGTGATTTTATGTTTGTCTTGTGATATTTGAAATTGAATTAATTGGAAAATAAATTTGGGTTTTGTTTTCGATCCTAGCTTTTATAACCAGTTAATTAATAAAATTAATTAGTCAAAGTGAAAAAAAATGATACTAATGAAATAATTTAAAAAATAAAATAAAACTAAAATCCACTGAACCCAAATCCTTTCCACTCTTGTATTTCTTTCTTTCCTAATCCCATTAAGAACCCAGCCGATCCCTCTGTTTCTATTCCTCCGCATCTGCTGAGCAGGGTCGACTCTAGACATAGGTGGCGTAGGTTGCCGCCTAGAGCCCTCACACACTTAAAACTCCTTTAATATACCAGTTACAAAGGATCTCTAAAATCTTATTCTGCCTAGGGCCCATGAGATTTTTAGGGGATCTCAGGGCCGGCCCTGCTGCTGAGTGTAATACCCCTAGACATCCACTGTCTCTAACTTACATCATACTGCACAGTGAGAAACTGAGAATGGAGGATTTCAAAAATGCAAAGAGGGTAGAGGCGAGACAGAGAGAGAAGAAGAAATCCCAAAATCCTTCTTCCAACTTCCAAGCCCTTCTAGCCAATTGCCGATTTGGACTCCCATCTCCCATGAGTGCTGATTTGGACTCCCTCCCGTTTTTTTTTTTTTTTTCCCCCCTAAAAAAATGGATTTTTCAATCCAATGGGTCACGGGTTTATTCCATAAACCGGGTTGACCCGCGGGTGACAAAAGGTTTTAACTGGGCCGTGCCGGGTTTGAAAATATTGGCTTTAAAAATAAAGACAATACATGATCAATGGGTTAGGATAAAGTTAAAAATCAACAATTAAATAATTATCAATTCTAATATAATTTAGATGCAAAGTATCCATCGATTTTAAAGGAAAAGGATGACCACCTCTATATTAGTTTGTAGGTCTTATCCCATAAATTTAAATATGAAATGTATAAAATAGATTAATGTTAAATTTTAAAAAAAGTTATTTGAATACGAGACTAGTAAAGAATTATAATATTATACAAATTAAGCTATTTTTTTATAATTATAAAATTTAATATTAAAATGTAATTTAAATTAATCAAGATTTAAAAAATTTAAAAGCATAACTTAATTAATTTAATCAAAATAATTGTTAATAGATCATTTATTAAAAAGAAAGACCAATAGACACCATAATCATCTTAATTTATAATTTAGGGAGCACTTACACACACACGGAAATCCTGCCTCTACACACCCGAAATCGAATTTTCGGGTGAAATTACGATTTTACCCCCGCATTTTCATTCATTCGAATGAATGCCCAAGTGTAATTTCAATTCATTTGAATGAATGGGCTGAACAGTAACACGGAATACTGCTCAGCCCATTCATTCGAATGAATCAGGCTCATTCATTCGAATGAATGGGCCTCATTCATTCAAATGAACTAATCATTAGAACGAATGAGGCTCATTCATTCGAATGAATGAGCCATATAAAATTTATTTTAAAACTTTAAAGTTATTTTTTGAGCAGTGTGTATTTTCAAAATTTCTCAAATTAAATATTCGGACTAATTACGATAATCTTATAAAAATACTTTAAGACTTTAAAGTCTTTTGAGACTCCTAAATATTTAAAACACAATATCTTAAAAATAAGGGTATTTCTATGGTGTGCCGAAAACACATTTAGAAGTGTCAAAAGAGCTTGAAGTCTTAAAGTATTTTTATCAGGTTATTGTAATTAGTCCGGATATTTAATTTGAGAAATTTTAGAAGTACACAGTGTTTAAAAAATAACTGTCTATATTTTAAAGAATATTTTATAGCATCGGCAAAATAGACACTTATTTTTTAAGCACTGTGTATTTCTAAAATTTCTCAAATTAAATATCCGAACTAATTACGATAACCTGATAAAAATACTTTAAGACTTTAAGGTCTTTTGACATTTCCAAATGTGTTTTTGGCTCACCCTAGGGATACCCTTATTTCTAAAATACTGTATTTTAAATATTTAGGAGTCTCAAAAGACCTTAAAGTTTTTAAGTATTTTTATCAGGTTATCGTAATTAGTCCGGATATTTAATTTGAGAAATTTTAGAAATACACAGTGCTTAAAAAATAAGTGTCTATGTTGCCGATGCTATAAAATATTCTTTAAAACATAGACAGTTATTTTTTAAGCACTGTGTATTTTTAAAATTTCTCAAATTGAATATCCGGACTAATTATAATAACCTAATAAAAATAATTTAAGACTTTAAGGTCTTTTGACACTTTTAAATGTGTTTTCGACACACCCTAGGGATTCCCTTATTTGTAAAATACTGTGTTTTAAATATTTAGGAGTCTCAAAAGACCTTAAAGTCTTAAAGTATTTTTATCAGATTATCATAATTAGTCTGAATATTTAATTTGAGAAATTTTGAAAATACACACTGCTCAAAAAATAACTTTAAAGTTTTAAAATAAATTTTATTATTATAACTAATCATTCGAATGAATGAGTCTCATTCATTCGAATAGGTTAGTTCATTTAAATGAATGAGGCCCATTCATTAAAATGAATGAGCCTGATTCATTCGAATGAATAGGTTGAACAGTATTCCGTGTTCCTGCTCGAATGAATTGAAATTACACTTGGGCTGAATGAAAACGCAGGGGTAAAATCATCTAAAAATCTGATCTTGCAGAGTTGTATGTAAGTGCTCTCAACATGTGTACATGCAATCATTCACTTTTAAAGTTTATATAAATGTGATATCGTCATTTCACTTTTATGATTTACAGTGAAATCAACTGATGTATATTAAAAAATAGAATGCTCATTTATAAATATTATTTTAGAGAAATATACATTGAGACACTTAGACAATTTTTTTCCTCAAATTTTAAATCCTATCATATCATTTTAAACATTAATCATATAATATATAATTTTAACTCGGAAGTCACTTAAATTATTATTTTATATGGTGGAGTCGTTAGGTTGGCTGGTGGAGTTGGATTTCAAAAGTCAAAGAGGTCATTTCTCCTCATGGGCGGTACAGGTGAAAAATCAACAGTCAAACGTTCAAAGACGGAGAAGGCATTACCATGAAACGGGTCCAATTCGGGTCCTCTGTCGGCCAAGTGCGGAAGTCATGTTTCAGTTTCATTTTCTTTTGAAAATATAACAATCTAATTTCTCTTTTTCCTATATATTATATATTTTTTAAAGTTACAGAAAATATTATTCATCAGAAATTTAATTTGACAAAATTTGTCTCATATTTACTCATTTTAAAAGAGTATTTTTAACCTCATTAATAAATAAACATATCAATTTCAATTATTGTCGTATCTATATATTTATACGAGATCTAAAATTATTTAAATATAAAATCAATAATATTTTTTGAAATATGTAACGAAGATTCTTAAATGAGTTTTTCTTTGTTTTGATTGTTGTATTGTGATAGAGATTTGTATTTTTGCTTTGTTTAGATGTTCATCAAGGTTATTCATGTTATTTATTAGTTGACTCTTATAATTAAGTTTAGTAATTATTTTTATAAAAAAATTATCAACTTTTTTTAATAGATGCAATAATGATCACTTATCAACAGTTATGAAGTTGGATCATGAACTTGATAAATTCGTTTAATGTGGTTTAGAAATTTGGGTTATGCAAATTTATGATGAAAGCACATTAAGGTGTTTTCTAACCACACAGCAGATGTGTGTTTTGTATGATAAGTAATTACAAATTTTGATTTTTGTCATTTTAACTTCAAAGGAGTTAGAGTGATAGTAAAAAATCCACTTTAAAAAATGAGAGTCCTGAGTCTAATTAGCACTCCGCTCCAAAAGATCATTTAGTGTGTATGTGTGTATGAAGACTTGCATGTGTCTCAAAAATTAGTCGGATGCTCTAAGTGACCTACTTAGCAAGGACAAGTTATTTTTGTGATGAAATGAATTGGATCCAGCCCGCCTTCTGAGTCTGGGTCTGGATCTGCTAAGAAAATAGTCCAGATCCACCCAGTCCAATACAACGGGATCCATTTCCAATTGGATCCGGCCTGCCCAAATAGCAAAATGGACTGTCCAAAAGCCCATTATGATCCAATTATCCATTTGATCCATATAATAGTCCCTAGATGATATTACCAGGCCCGATATTCAAAATTTTAACCTAAACTTTATGCTCCCAGGTCCAATATCCATTTTTAACCTATTTTTTTTATGCTTCCAGATCCAATATCCATTTTTTAACCTCATTTTTTTTTTAATGTTATCAGGCTCAACATCCATTTTTAAAACAATTTTCTTTATCCAATACCTAATACACCCATCGAAATGCCCAGAATTTACCATTTTAACCTAAAAATGCCACATTCCATCTACACCACACTTGGTGAGTTTTCAAGCTTATACAGGTGGTCACAGGGGTAGTTTTGGGCCTTATGTCAATCTGAGAATGCAAGAGACCTAAGAGAAAGCATTGATGATGAAATATACAGAAAAAAACCCATAATATGTGAGAAAAAACAAATATGAAAGCCCTAAAATAAAATAACCATTCATCATTTTGACTACAATAAATAAATAAATTGTACAAGTACTAGTAGATTCTGCTTATAGCATCAATATAAGAATGAAATTCGAGATGAGCTGCAAGCAACAAGCAACCATTTCCAACTTCCAGAATAACACCTAGTGTCTGACTTCATTTTGGTAGGATGAAATTTTTGCACATATAACCCCAAGACCGGTTGGTTTGTTGGCTAGGAACCCGTATCCGGATGCGGGAGTCTTGAATTCGAATACCATCCCACATCCCAAAGGGTTGCTCCGCTCCCTGTAGTTTTTTCCGGTGTGTGGGTAGAGAGACTTACATACGCCCGAGGACTAATCAGGTGCCGTGGACACCTCGGTAAAAAAGAAGAAGAAATGCCCATAGAATGCTTCATTAATGAAAGGATCGTCTTCCCGCTGCTGAAAGGACTCCCAATTCAAATTGAACAGTATGAACTCACTTGGAGACCTGAAACCCATGACAGTTTTCAAGCATTTCTTACTGATTCTTAACATGAAGTCCTTGGGTTAGATGCTAGACTTCTCTAGCAAGTTCCGAACACATTTCAGCAATGAAAGTGCAACAGCAGGAGTGACGAAAGTTCAACACGAATTCAATTACAAATTCAGAGGGTTTAGCAGAATTCAGCATAGCACTAAGTTGATCCTTTTTTAAGTTTACAATCCAACTAGAACAATCAACAAAATCAGAGCTATTAGTTCCAAGTATTTACTCTGCGATATGTATTCTGTTACCAGTAGTTGATGTTGACTAAACCAAGATAAACTGCCTTGGTTGAAGTTAAGAAACATGCTTATGCATAGAGGGACTTGAAGACATATTGAGAAAGCACCTTGATTTAGAAGATACTGTAGTGAGCCTATTTAACAAGTCCTTTTAGAGATCCAAAATGCTTTTACAGTTTTATTACATGGATATCATTATAACAACACACTTTATTTTTTCACTTACATTGTGTTGCTTGCAGTCAAGAGGATGGAAGAACTATAATTTATCTCTCTCACTTCAAAGTGAATGTTCTTCTACCATCCTAAGGAACTAATTTAAAGAAACAAAGACGATATTAATAGGCTATTTAACATGATATTGAAGATAAATATCATAATGAGCATTCCCCAGCAGACACAAAGGAATTCCATGTTTTGTAGATAATATAGAACTGCAGCAACATAAAGAAAGACTTGTGCAAGTTTGAAGAATAGATTATTCGAAATCAAAATGCAAGGCCAGGATGAGGTTGAGCAAAGCTAACCCAAAAATTAAAATACAATACCAAAAAGTCCACATATGAGAAAAATAACAAACATAAAAGTAGAAAAATCAAAAATTAAGAAAGAAGACGAGAATGAGAGTTGTATTTACATGCAACAAACAGAAACTAACCTCCAAATTAACCAACAATGGAGGGATTTTCTTGAATTGTACTACACAATCCATACAGGAATCCCACAAATGAGCTCTAAAATCATTTAAAAAAAGAAAAGAAAAGAAAAGACCAATAAATTTGATAACTAAACAATGGCTCAAAAAGTGGCCCTAGTTTTGAACTATTTTCTTTTGGGCATGGGAGAAAGAAAATTCGTTTGGACCCTCGCAAGCATGTAACAGCTGCAGCTTTGGAAAGATTCTTTTGTAAAGATTCATTCACAAAAACTCTAAATATAGAAAATGGTCAATATCAAAGTTTCAAAACTCGAAATTTGGACTTGAATCAAAATCTAATTGAGTTGAGTAACTCAGATGAGTTTTTGAACATGAATTTGAAAAAGTCAACAAGAATTGGTTGACATGCTCAACTCAAGATCCTATTGAGTTCAGTCAACTCAGACTAACTCACTCAAGTTTTTTAAAAGTTTTTAAACTATAATCAATAGTTCATGGTCCACTGAAGTGAATTTATACTTTTATAGTCCAAAAGGTGAGCCATTTGCTTTGATTTCACAAGCTGCCATACCATAGGGTCTGTATGTGCTACATAGTAGAAATTTGGAAAATATGCTTTTCCATTTAATGCAGAAAGGTCGAAATCTTCAGTTCATATCTAAACATACATAAAGTATATATAAGCAATAATAAATAAAAACCAAGATAACTCACCTGTCCAATATGAACTTCCAAAATAAATAATTCTGTACCGAAAAGAAGAAGATGATGATGATGAAGAAAAATAGTTGTCTCGATCACATATAATCAGTTGCAAGTTTTATTCATGTCATGTTGTCACATTTCTCTAACATCCCATGAAACCAAAGTAAGAAAATACCTGCACTGGATTGCTCCAATCTAGAACAATGGAAGAAAAACTGATTCGTACATAAAAACAAAATAAATATTTAGAATAATCACACAGGTATAAGCTAACCGTCATTCAAGCTCAAGGTGCCCACAGTTCTCTATAAAGTCAGATTAAGCCAATTACAATGGATGAAAGGTATCTTTACCAATAGTCCGTGCAAGAACACAGCCCATCTCTGAAGTGGTGAAAGCATTTTGCATCTCGTACAACGAATTCTCTACCAACAATCTTAGATGTGATCTTCAATGCACTATGGCAATCACTGCATATACAGAGATTCTTCATATCCCGGATCTGTGAGCAAGCAGCAGTACTAATAAGGCCATAGGCAATAGCCAGTTTCTCACTGTGATATAGCAGAGCTTCCTCCTTCGATTCCTGGTCTATGTCATGCAATACAAATCTTGTATCGGGCACATAGCCAGCCTCCTTCATTTGCCCACGCAAACTACTCAACTGCGCATAAATCCTGTCCTTCTCAGGGTGGGATGTATCCCCTGCCCTGTACTCATGCACCCTACTTCTAGCTGCAAGAAGATGTTGTGCAGACAACTTCTTCTCTTTCTCTTTTGTGAGATCTGAAGCCTTCATAGGCACAAGATCTTTCTTTGACTGCTCTGTTAGCCTCAAGGGGTCTAATTGTTCAACAAGCTGAGCACAACGAGCCCCGAGTTCTATGTTTCCATGTACTCTGCAAAGATTCTTTAAAGTTTCCCAAACATCCATACTCGGTTCAATCGGCATCTTATCAATGAACTCTAACGCTTCATCCCAATACCCTTCTTTTCCAAGCATATCCACAATACCCATGTAATGCTCTATTATAGGGACTATACCATAATCCTTGTTCATTGATTCAAAATGCAACATTCCTTTATCGATTGCATCAAGAACACCACATGCAGAAAAAATGGCAAGAAAAAGGCGATTATCAGGCCTCAGACCTCTTTTCTTGAACTCGGTGAACAAATCAATAGCTTTTTCACCAAGTCCATTTCTTGCAAAACCTGCTATCATGGTGTCCCAAGAGGTCAAATTCCTCTCACGCATTGTCATAAAAAGTTGTTAAGCATCGTCCATTGAACCACATTTAGAGTACATCTCCAAGATTGCCTTGTTAACCCTGACTTCAAATTTAGTCATAGACCTTAAGATGCAGCTATGAACGAACTTTGCTTCTTCTAGAGATTGTGTCACCACATAGCCTCACCAATTGCATATACCGTGGCATGTCAAGGACAATTCCTTGTTTCACAATCAAAGCTAAAACTTCTATGGCTTCCTTCACCTTGCCTTCTTTGCAAAAACCATCAAGCTCATTAATTGTTCCCTTATACCCGTTGTGCCGAAGATGTGCAGTGTCATCTCTGTCTGATTGGGAATATGCATTTTCAGCAGCAGCAGCAGTGCTAATGTGTCTGATGGAAGTTAGAGATTTTACAGAAGCTAGCAAATTGTGGGAAGAGGGTCTTATACTAGAAAAGGCTCCAATAGAAGGTTTCATTGCGACAATGATGGTCCTTTTCTTGGACATTTAGCTGATCGATTGATCTGATCACCAGATTTGTAGATCTGATAACAAGTTTTGTAGAAAACCCAAGAAGTTGTGACACAGAGAAACCTGCACAGTGTGAGGGGTTTTAAAAAAGTGCATGTTAAGTCTTAATCTCAGTTGATTGGAGTGTACGAACTACGAAATTCCAATGCTTGTCCTTGGGTATATGGTTAACAAGGGAAGAAGAGTAAGTTCTAACTTGGATGCATGGATTTCTTCTTCTTCTTCTTTTTCTTTTTGAATGATGCATGGGTTTTGAATCTTGGAATTCGAAATCTTCAAGAAATTGTAATTTAAGGTGATTGGATAGATCTGAAACCTAAATTATGGACATTTCCAAGAATATGCAATCCAGCACGGCCCCACCCCATCCCAAATTTTAGAGATGCTGGAATTTTTAACTAACGAAAGAACTACTTCCCTAGGAATTGCATCTAGATAACTAAACAACACATGATGTATTCAGACGGAAAAATACTTTCTTGTTTTTGTTAATTTTATGGAATTTAAATCCATATCACCCTTAAGGAAAATTCATACATGGTTACAGCTCCATTTGGATGCTAGCTTGAAAAAAATAACCATCTAAACCAAAAATATAAATGGGTTTAACCATATTTGGTTAAAAAAGGGTCACCTTGGATAATACCTTCCTTACATGCATTGGCTTCATTTGGTAGCAGCACTGAAAGGAAGGCACTTTCCTTAAAAACAGAAAGAGAGAAATACCAGGATGTTTGAAGGGAGTCAAAACTCAGTGGAGGACGTGTGAGATAAAGTGAGGTGAAGGTGGTTTAGTTGGTTAGTAATTAGTAAAGAGCTTGAGGAGATTTCTATTTCGGATATGTATAGAAGATGGGTTAATTGTTTTAGTGGGGTTCATGGGAAAGAAAGGCCGGTGGAAAAATCAAAACCCCTTCCAGTAGATTGCTTTAAGTTTAATGTGGATGGGGCTACTAGAGGTAACCTAGCCTTGCAAGGGTGGGAAGCATGGGACATGATAGAGAAGGGGCAATGAAGGTAGTTTTTTCTGTTCCTCTTAAAATTAAGGCTCAAATGAGGCATAGTTATTGGGAATTAGGTTGGCACTAGAGTCATGGAATGATATTGGGAGAGGGAGGCGGGTAATTGAGAGAGACTCTAGAAATGCAATTGATTAATGATCCCCTATAACTATTGGGGATGTAATACAGTTTTGTACTGTTTTCCTTGATTAATGATATTTTATTTGGTTACCCTTCAAAAAATAAAACAACATTTTTTAACCAACAATATTAATGGAATCAACTATTTTGATTTAAAATGATTATTTTTCAGAAAAGAACTTTCTTTTGGATGCATCCAAAAGGCGTATTAAAGAACCTGTAGATAATCTCAACACAGTAAACAGAATATAATCAAATCAAGACCACCAGTCCCCGCTGCCTCTGCACCACCCATTGATGAATATCAAAAATTTAATATGCGGGATTTTCAAAACGAGTGATACAGATACAGGAATAATGCCTTCTGCATAAGATAATTCCTCCAAGGTTAGTAACTCCATCAAGTGTAAAGCTGCATAACGCAGTTAAGGGTCATCATTTCTCATGTCAGCATTTTATCAAACAGTAGGAAAGAACCACGCTCTCATGTGGGCATTTATCAAACAAAAGGAAAGAAACACCTATAACATGGTTTAGGTCTCGTGAATAAGATCAGTTAATTAGTAATTTGATCAAGTTTAAGAGAGCAACGAGCAGGCGATGTCACGATTCCTCCAGATTAACAACTCGATCAAGTTTGAAGGTGCAGAGAGCAGTTAAAGAGTTGTGATTTCTCATATACGCATTTGTCAAACAGTTGGAGAGCACCGCTCATACGCAAGATCCTTCTTTCAAGATTAGTAATTATTCTAATTTTAACATTAATACGTATTCTAATCTATCAAGTTCAAAATTGCAGAGAGCAGGTGATGATCATGATTCCTCATGTTGGCATCTTATCGAACAGCTGTTCGAGAGCACTACAACATGAGTACTGCATGTATGAAGAATAAGGGTTTCAAATGAAGATTAAAGCATGAGAGAGAGAGAGAGAGAGAGAGAGAGAGAGAGAGAGAGAGAAAAAACGTTGTTGGTTTGTGTGTTTTGGAGACGATGGATACGCCCTCCAAAGTCTAAACCTTACGTTTGGAAGAAGACGAGAGGCAGCCCTTCCGCTATGTTTTTTTAAGCTCGAGTTTGAACCCTAAATATTCTTAGAAAAAGAATCGCAGGACTAACCGCACCGCACCGAACCGAACTCGATCCGAAAATTCGAGTTTTCGTTGACCCGCCCAATGGAATTTAGTAATTTACCTTTAATTTTTAATTTGGGTAGCACTCGCACACACCCAGAAATTCTGCCTCCACACACTTGAATCCCAAATTTCATGATAAATTACTATTTTACCCCCACATTTTCAATAATTCGAATGAAACTTTAAAGTTATTTTTTGAACAGTGTGTATTTTCAAAATTTCTGAAATTAAATTTCCAGACTAATTACGATAATCTGATAAAAATACTTTAAGACTTCAAAGTCTTTTGACACTCCTAAATATTTAAAACACAGTATTTTACAAATAAAGGTATCCCTATGCTGTGTTGAAAACACATTTGGAAGTGTCAAAAGACCTTTAAGTCTTAAAGTATTTTTATCAGATTATCGTAATTAGTCCGAATATTTAATTTGAGAAATTTTAAAAATACACAGTGCTTAAAAAATAACTGTCTATATTTTAAAATAATGTTACTGCTGCTTGCTGCCGTAGGAATCATTCGAATGAATGGGGCTGAACAGTATTCCGTATTACTGTTCAGCCCATTCATTCGAATGAATGCCAAAATGAACTGGGCATTCATTCGAATAATTAGAAATGCAGGGGTAAAATGGTAATTTACCACGAAATTTCAGATTGTGTGTAAGTGCTCCCTTAATTTGGCATCTACTTCAATTGGTCTTCCGTCTTGTAGCTGAAGGTATCATGTTCGAACTTCATGAGTATGATAAATCTTTATATTTAAAGAGAATAATAAAAGATTGTCCATTATAATTCCAAATAATGTAAAGTTTACATAAGCTTACATGTACATTCTCACTTGAAGTTGAGCTTATACTCTACAATGACAATTCGATTTAAGCTTGAATTTGACTAATTCAAATTAATCTTAGTCTAGACTCGAACTCAAACCCTTTAATTAAAATTTAGGCTCAAGTTCAAGTAAATCTAAAACATCATCTCTCTAGCTCAATTGCAGGCCTATTGGGGTCATATTTGAAAATATTTTAAACCTAGTAGACCCGACTCAACTAGAAGTAAATATGGGTCGGATTGGGTTGAGGTGTCTTGGTGCGAACCTGACTTTTAATCCAAATAAAAAATTTATTTAAGTTCCTTTTTTTCTTTTACCTATTGATTTTAATCGATGTACTCTATTCTAAGTTTAAAAATCTTAGTTCATTGCATTAACTTTTTTCATAGTACAATGGCCTGAACATTAGAGAGAAATCTTGTTCTATTAAAATAAAATTTCATCTCATTTCTTAAATTTTATAGAAAAATCATTTTGAGTTTGGTTAGATGAATAAAATGAAATTTGAGTTGAATAGAGTTGGTAGGTAATAGAAATTTTTGAATCAAATTAGATAGAGAAGTCTATTATTATGATAGCCCATTTCAACTTGAATGATACGAAGTTCTGTTTTCAACTCACCAATGCATTATGTTACCTTGCCCATTGGACTTCTTTTTCTTTTTTCCAGATTATATACTCAACAAACATGAATTGGATAGCAATGCATATGATCACAAAGTTTGTTCCATAATTGAAAATTTCTATATCGATTGTCACTGCAAAAAAACAGGGCCATTATTCTAAATAGGTGAAAAATACTTGTGAAAATAGACAGAGGGCAATGCTAACATACAATGGTTAGAAATGTACCAGCATTATACAAAGATGCAACGACAGATCTACTGTCCGTGGGGTTTATAATTCCAGTCTTGCAACTTAGGTATTACAACATAAAATAAGGGCAATGCTTCTCTGTGGATCACAATCCACAAGCCACATGCTTCCTTTGTACATATTTGGGCGATGGCAAGGGAGCTTTGAGTTTTTGCACCAGAAGACATTCATATGAACATGAATGACAAAGATCAGTGCATTTTTTTACTGATTTTTCAAGGCTTTACCCATGACTAAAAACAGTCTCGATGGCACAGATTCAACATGGGCCAATGAGGAGGTTCAGACAAATGGTGTTCAATTAGAAACTGGTGCAGTTAAAAACTCAATAGCGTGCTATATCCCAAAGCACAATGAAGACAAACAGACCCACTTCAAATGGGCTAGAAAGAGCAGAATTCTAGCAGGAAATCAATTCAGCTAAGATTCAGACTACCAGTAATCTCCACAGGAGCACTTGCCATCCCTGAAATGATGGAATCTTTTATTGTCCCGAACAATGATCTCTCGCTCAACAATCTTTGACATTATCTTAATGGCATTGTGGCAATCACCGCAAATACGGAGGTTTTTGATAATTCTCAGGGTTGTCCCAGAAGGAGTGCTGATTAGCCCATAAGCAATTGCCAACCTCTCACTGTGATACATTAATGCCTTCTCTTTTGCTTCTTGATCAATGTCATGAAGCACATACCTAGTGTCTGGCACATAACCAGCTTCCTTCATCTCCTTAGTCAATGACCTAAGCTTTTCATAGGCCTCACTCTTCTTCGGATTTGCATTTGCCTGGTTCTGATTTTGATTGTTCCTTCTCCTTCTGTTGATCACTTCTGAATTTGAAGCTGATTTAGGTGGATGAAAATCAGTCAATCGTTCTTCCACTTGGTTTTTTGAGCATTTGAAGAATGTATTCCATATCTGTGAATTTGGTTCAATAGGCATTTTTCTTATGAACTCCTTTGCTTCATCAAGCTTCCCCGAACTCCCAAGAAGATCGACAATGCTCACATAATGCTCCATCAACGGAACAACCCCATAATCCTTGCTCATTGATTCAAAATAAATGAGTCCTTCCTCAACAGTACCTAAGCTCCTGCATGCCATCAGAACTCCCATGAAAGTGGAACCGTCTGGTTGAAACCCATCTCCTTTCATCCTGCCAAACATTTTCAACGCTTCTTCATTTCGGCCATTGTTGGCAAACCCCATCAGCATTGTATTCCAAATTTGCACATCTCGTTCAGGCATTTCTTCAAACACCTCTTTGGCATCAGCAATGCTACCCAACTTACAATACATCTCTACCAATTTCTTGAAAATAGATTTACTGGGTTTGAATGAATACTTGGCAATGTAAGCATGGACCCTTTTCCCGCCTTCCAACGACTTCAAATTCTCACATGCTTGCAGCAGCGACATGAGATTGTGCTGTTTGACGGAAACTCCCTCTCTCTCCAAATCTTCTAAGAGTTGGAGAGCTTCATTGACCTTCCCTTCTCTGCACAGACGTTCCAAATCCAAGCCCACCTGATTTTTTCCCGGCAAAGTAACTCGACAAACCGTTCTGGAAACTCTTTTTTTAAGTTCAAATCCCTTTTCAAGAACATCAAAAGCGGTAGGAAGTCTAAATTCCACATGCCCAAGAGCAGCTGATGCTGGTTTCTGAGGATCGTTGTTCAAGGAACGACGGAAATGGGAGGGTTTGGAAGGTGAATGAAGATTTGAAAAGGTAGCCGTTGGAGGCCCTTGAAGCATTGTACGGGTGTTTGGAGATTTTTTTCTTGGAAAATGGTGGAATTTCTGAGGTTTCAAACCTACTTACAGAAACGTCATGGCTCATGCGGGAAAGTATCTTATCCCAATTCCAAAGCATAAAAATATCCACAGGATGTTAGTGCTTACAGCCTGATAAACATTAACGTGGTTCAGCCTCAGCCGGCTTACATTCACAGAGTGTGAAAAAGATTTTATTAAGAGAGGAAAAAAAGAAGAAAAATACAATTCGGATAAACAATTTGTATTTTACCCTTCCAAGGAATTCCAAACTCCTTTGGACTCTGCAGTTCTCCTACTCGTAAACTGCAGATCAGACTTGAAGTCCCTCCTCGCTCTGCTGTCCGTCATTGGCTCAGATCAGTCCCAACGATGAAAACCCTTGCTACTGTATCGCTGATTTTCTCGATTGAAAAACAGTAGTAACAAAACGTTGGTAGCCCTTTGTTTTGTCTCGCTCTACCGAGACTGAAGAACACCCGATCTGGTTGCTTCCTCTGCTTCTGGTGTCTGGCAGCACTGACTGAACTCGGTCCTTGTGAACCTAGCACTTGGCTGGTTCTGTACACCCGTCTAAGAACCTTTTCTGCTCTGCTGTGTGAACAACCAGTCCACCCTTTAGATCTGCAACTCAGTTCGTGTGTCTCTTCTCTCTGTATTGCACGATCCTCTCCTTTGGCCAGCCCACCTTTATATAAGCTTGCCCATACTGTCAGTCCTCTTTCTTAGGTAAGTTGCCGAAAAACTCCTTCTCTGCAACGGCAAATTCCCAAAGTAAATAGGAGTCCTTATTATAGCAGTTTCCTTGTACAACTAGGAAACCCAGCTAGAGAAGGAAACTTCCATTAATGAAACCTATCACGGCCCGACCCGAAGGGTGGGCCCGAAACGCGACTGATTATTTTTTTTTTTTTTAAACTAAACTAACACAAGCATTCTATCTGGGCCGGATCAACAATTAGGCCCAAAAGGTCACACATGATCCCAACATGTGGATTCAAACATGTACCATAAGTCTACCCAACAATAGACACAAAGGCAACACATAACATGATCACATAATTCCAACATTGAATTATCATTAAAACATCATCAGAGTAATTCCGGATACATGGTAGTTTTTAATACATAACATTTAAACAAAACAAGTACCACATCCGGTACTTTACAACAGAAAATGGTTCCAAGAACCAGAAAGCAAAGATGAGGGTATTCCCCTCAATGGGAATCCCAAAACAACGCGCAACTTATCCACCCTAAGCTTCATATAGAGGGTTCTCCTCCTCGGGTTCATCTCCTGAAAGGTGAATGGGGTGAGCTAACTAGCCCAGTGAAGGAAATATAACAGTGCAGTTTTAAGTAAACGACAGGTTAGCAATAATCAATAGTTGCAATAATATCTCATGCTTGATAACAAATTCTCAACATCAAGTAACATATTATCCACATTCTCATAATGCATCATCTCTTCCCATACTGCTGTCATCCACCGTAACCACTAAATACTATACTGATACCAATAGTATTAAGTCTCGACACGGTCAAAATACATCCTTGCAAGTACATCTCCGGTATACACCTCAAAACCGGTACTGACACACCTTGCCAGTCACTGTCGACCCACCTGATCCAGTAGACGTACCCGACACTGTAATACCCTGCCCCAGATTAGGCCGTGTTTTAGCTCGTTAATTATTGTTTAACCTGTTAATCTCGGAGATTACGGTTAGGGCTTTGAGGAAAGCCCAGGTTTGGCCCAATCCGAGCTCGAGAACTCAATGATCCAGCTCGTCGAGCTGGAGGGGCATTTTGGTAATTTATCGCTTTGAGTTATGATTTTTATAAATTATATTGTTATGTGAATATTATTGGTAAATAATGTTCTCCTAAATACATGATTTGTATTTCTGATTTTAAAATGAATTTATTTTCAGAAAATGATATTTAAATGCCGCCCGTCAAAACCCCGAAAGGGAGTTTTAATTATTTTAATAATTTCAGAAAAGAGATAAATTTGGAAAATGGTATTTGGTGTTAGACCATTTTAAGAATGGTCTAGTTATTTCATTTCATCTCAAAATGATGTCTCTAAATTAGTTATTTTAACAATTCTTTATTTAAGTAAATAGTGTAAAAATATGAGTTTTATTTAAATAAATGACTTTTAGTAAGAGATAAATTCTGAAATTTTTATGGTGACCAAGGTTTTCAAAACCCAACCCATCTGTAAGGTTGGATCAAGTTTTTGAGTTTTTAAATTATTGCTTTTAGTTTTAAAAATCAATTTTTTTATAAAACTGGGACTTATATGCAATTTGAAAAATATTGGAGGGCTGATCTGCAACAGCAGAAATCCTGCACACGCCATGCAGGCGTGAACTGGCAGCTCGGCCCATTTTCCGGCGATGATGATTTCCTCCCATCGTCCCGTCCCATCGCGGATTTCCGGCATCTCTCCCCGACTGAATTCCTATAAATTCAGCCGTTTCCCATCGGTTGAACTTCCCACACATTTCTTCTCTGTAAACCCCGACGACCGAGCCTTTGTTCCTTCTCTGTTTACCAGTTACTCGTAGCTTAGAGGGAAGGATTTCAAAATCCAGATTTTCAGCCTAGGAACTTCAGCAAAGGTATCCATTGCATTCCTCTTTCAATTCTAACCGGTTTTGAATCAAGAAGTTCAAGTTTTGGCCCTGTTTTGATTGAGAAAAACCAGTTTGAAGTTTTAAGAAAAACCATGGGTTTCATGTACCGTGAGCCTTTACTGTTAAAATCCGTTGGCCCAGTGAGCTTCAAGGCTTCCAAACCATTCCCTATGGAAAGAGGACTCCTAGAGGAGTCCATCAGACCAGACGATGTGAAAACCGAGTCCGGGAAGCCCTCCCTTTTCGGAATCGTATTTTACTGTTGACCCGCCGTCACTGTCTGGTGGTGCAGACAGTAGAGGAAGACGACTCTCGGAAGGTCCTAGAGCCGTTCTTCGGAAGGTCCTAACCTTCGGACAGGTCCGAACCTTCGGACGGTCCGACCGCTTCACCCTCGGACATTCCGAGCTTCACCCGAATCCCAGTTACTGCCCGAGGCGAGCCAGACCCTTTCGGACGCACCGAGCCAAGCTAGGAAGGACCGACCCCAGCTCGGAAGGTCCGAGACCCAACCTTCGGACGTTCCGAGCGTACCGACCCACCGAGACTGTTTTCTCTGTTTTTAAACGGTTCGGATGGACTTCGGAAGGTCCGAGACCCAGTCTTCGGACGATCCGAAGTCAGGCTCATGTTCCGAGGCCACTGACTTAGTTTAGTGTGGTTCGGATGATCCGAGGCCACTGTACCCAGTTCCAAAGTGATATTCCGAGGGACCCGTTTTTAAATGATAAAATATTGTTTAATCATTGTTTTTGTCTAATCTTGATTATTATTTAATGTGTTTTATTATTTGTGATGATTTATACCCCTTTGGTAATTAAAAATGTATTAACCCTTTTTCTCTTATTATTTATAGTGTAAATACTATTGTATCCGCTTTCAGGCAGTCTCTATTGGTCGGGAACTGAGTGATTCACTTTCAGGCCGACGCTATATAGTCGGGCACTGAGTGACCTCGAGGCCTACTCAAAATGTCAGATCTGGTCCTATCCAGAAGACAACCGAGAAGTGACCCGAGGATCTAGACCTAACTCAATAAGTCAATCTGGTCAATGCCAGAAGACAATACGAGTTTGGACTGAGCCCTTTTTGTTATATTATTATCTTGTGGATTATTTAAAAAGGATAGAAATCCAGTAGGAGACTCAATTCCATATACCCTGGATATTTTGTGGGAAAACGTATGATTTTAAAATACTACGTATGTGTACGTATTTGATCTGTATATTGATTGTGCACTTGTGTGTTATTTGAACAGAGACCGCGTAAACTACACATAATGATGAGGGAACTTAACTCTGCAGATTTTGTAAACAGGTGTTATGATGAGATGAGTATTGAGCAATGAGTGGTTTCAGTTTTGATGAACCCACTCATGTGCCTATACATGATGCACTATGGTAAAAGTGCTGATGATGATTATGATATTACGATGTTGATCGTATGTGTATGTAAGACTGCTTCCATGTACCTGGGCTATTGAACCAATATCGGCCATATGAGAGATGGTTTATGTCTACTGGACCATGGGCGGACTATGCTGTCGTCAGTTGCTGACTTGAGGGTGTCAGTATCGACTAAGTTAGAGCCGGAGATGTACTTGCAAGGATGTATTTTGACTGTGTCGGGACTTAATACTGGTCTCAGCGTAGTCGGCAGGCGTTACGGTGGAAAATGGCAGTATTTGATGATGTTGATGTATTACTTGAGATTATGCTTATTATTATCGAGCATGTGATATTGAACTGTTACTAACCTGTTTTATTATTTACTTAATGTGCATTGTTATATTTCCTTCACTGGGCTAGTTAGCTCACACCACTCACCTTTCAGGTGATGAACCCTAAGAGGAGGACCCTCTCTTTCAGGCTTAGGACGATTAAGCTAAAACGGTGGTTTGGGATTCCCATGAAGGGGGAATGCCCTCACTTGTGCTTTTTGGTTCTTGGAACCGTTGACTTTTATTAAGTACCGGATACGGTACTTAATTTGTGTCAATTTGATGTAATAGGCTATGTTACCTTTTTAGACAATGTTTGAATGATGAATCAATGGTTGATTTTCTTATGCTTTGTATTAATCAATGTTAGATTTGATTTGAGCATGTTATGTGTTGATGTTGTTATGTCTATTTTTATGGGACAGGCATATGGTACATGTTTGAGTCCACATGATGGGATCATGTGTGACCCTTGGGCCCAACTGTTGATCCGGCCCAATTAGATTGTGCATGCTTGTGGTTTAGTTTACTTAAAAAAAAAAAAAATCAGTCGCGTTCCAGGCCCACCCTTCAGGTCGGGGCGTGACAGACACCCTCGGCGATGGTTCAATAGTAAAAGGCACATGGAAGCAGTATTTCACAATTCATATGATCAACATCATAGCATTCACCATTACCATAAACACTTCTTACAATAGTGCATCAAGTCTAGGCACATGAGTGGGTTCATCAAATCTGAAACCACTCATTGCTTCAAGATCCATTTCAAATTAAAAAACCTGTTTATATCTTATTGCAAAGTTAAGTTCCCTCACTGTAATTGTGTGGTTTCGCGGTCTCTTCATTGGAGTTCTTGGGTTGAAAATCCAATTTTTGAAAGAATTTCCTCTTAAGCTTACAAGGTGATAAAACTGGGAAGAAACATAGACAATGGATTGCCTGGGATTGGTTTTTCAGAGCAGCTGGGAGACTGAGGAAGAAATGATGAAAGTCTGAGGGAGTTTGAGCTGTTGGGGAAGGACTGAATTTATATGAAATCAGCTGCGAAAGGTGGCCGGATGGCCACTGCATGCAGCCGAAGCCGACATCTTGAACCACTGTTCGGTAGTCTGGTTGCAATCCAGTCCCTGCAAACTTCCATTTTTGCAAAAAGGCCCCTATTTTAATAAAAAGCCGATTTTTAACTAAAAGCATGACTTTGAAAATTAAAAATCTTAATCCAACCTTACAGGTAAGTTGGGTTTTAAAAACTTTAATCACCATAAAAATTTGGAGATTTAAAACTCACTAAAAAACATTGATTTAAAATTAAACCACAATTTAACATTATTTACTTAAATAAACAAATGTTGAATAAAACAATTTAGAAACCTTATGTTGGGGTTTGAAAGAATAACTAGACCATACTTAAAATGGTTTAACATAAAATACTTGTTTCAAAATTTATTTCATTTCCAAAACCATTTAAAATAATTATTACTCCCTTTCGGGGTTTTGACGGACGATTTTTAAACACTATTTTCTAAAAATAAAATTATTTTAAAATCAGAAATATAAATCCTTTATTAAGGAGAACATTATCATCCAATAATAATCACATAACAAGATAATTTATATAATAATAATAATAATAAGCGGTAAAAATTACCAAATTACCCCTCCAGCTGGACGAGCTGGATCACTGAACTTTCGAGCTCGGATTGGGCTACACCTGGGCTTTTCTCAAAGCCCTAACTGTAATCTTCGAGATTAACTAATTCAAGCAAGATTATTAAGCTAAACTATGCCTAAACTGGGTCAGGGTATTACAAAACCACTGTCTATACCTTGTAGAAATTGCCATGTATAAAGATTGGATTTAAGACATCCACGTTAATAATCTCCACCTTGGCGAAAATTCCGACAACATTCGAGATAATTGCAACAATATCCTCACACCTCTACTGCATCTGCAACTTTGCACCTCTATGCATGCTGGCAGCTCCCGGCCTCGCTCCACTTGCAACTACAGCCCATCTGCATCTCTGTGTGAGATGAGCGCATCCCCACGCTCAGGGATGCTCCACCTGCCTTCTTTAATTAGAAGAATTTCTCAAGCCCAAACCTCGCTTGAACTTGACACCCGTCATCTACTTTGTTGGACCCGCCACCGATTGTGTTGGACCCGCAGCCTTTTTCTCAATGTGATTTTTCGTCCCCTTCGCCTTTCCATCTCCGCTAGCACCATGGAACTCAGACGGACCATCACAACCTGCAAAAGAAACTTTATTTTTAAAGTCACACTTGTTACATGACTTTTTGTTCTTCTTGTCATTCCTACGGCCCGACTAGTAGGATCCCTCTGCCGGTCGATCACTGTACTTTCCACCAGTGTGTATAGATTATTTTCCTTTTTCCCCTTTATGATGATCATGGCTCATTTAGAAACTCTCAGAGCCCTATCCTTCGCCTTGAAGGTAAACCCATCAGTGTCCAGTGTCCCCAGAGAAATCAAATTTTCTTTAATTCAGGAACATGCTGCACGTTCTCCAACTTTCTCACCATGCCATCGAACATCATGATTTTGATTGTCCTAACGCCAATGGTTTTGCAACTCGCACCATTGCCCATATAGACAAGTCCTCATCGCAAGGTCTATATGTGTCAAACGAATCTCTGCGTGGACACATGTGGTAAGAACACCAAGAATCTAGAATCTACTAGTCAGTTGGATTATCCATACCTGTGGTGAATGTGCACACGACAACACCTACAGCATTGTCTGTGTCACTTTGTACGACATTTGATTGATCTGAACTTTGAGATCTGATTTCCAGATCACGTTTTTTTTTTTTTTGTTGTTGCAATCTATCATCTTATGGTCCTCTTTCTCACAATAGAAACATCTAAGCTTTCCTCCACCTCTCCCTCTGGATTTTGACCTTGACCATCTGAGTTTGTCATGGTCTTGAAGTTTTCTAACTGTTGTTTCTCCCTCTGTTCTCTGTAAAGAGAGCCTGTGTATGAGAATGTGTCTGAGAAGAACCCACCGAAGACTTTCTTCTTGTCTCTTCGTTCAGCAAACTGCTTGTCACAGACGTCATAGTGACAATACCCTCTGGCGCTGAATTACTGAGTGACACCACCAAGGTCTCCCAACTCTCAGGTAGAGAACTGAGAAGTAGTATGGCCTGCAACTCACCATCAATAATCATCTTCATGGATGAGAGTTGATTGACTATACTCTACATCTCATTCAGATGCTCCGCAATCGAAGTACTTTCATTGTACTTCAGATTCACCAACTTTCTGATTAAGAATGTCCTGTTCCCCGTAGTCTTTCTCGCATATAATCCCTCCAATCTATTTCAGAGAGATTGCGCCGTCGTTTCTGTAACACCCCGATTTTTCAAAGATATCAATATTCAATAAAATGCCATTGAAATGGTGAATTGAAAAGATATGAACCTTAGATGGGTAAATGTTGGGTTTATTTCCCAACGGAAGGTAGATGTGGATCAATGGAAATAAATGGGTAAGAATTATTTAAGATTGCCAATTGGGTCAAAAGTCCAATTGAGACCCAATGAATCATATATGAGCTAGTTAGAAGTAAATGGGTAAGGCTTGATAAATGTTGGGTCAATTGCCCAACGGATGGTAGATGTGGATCAATGGAAATAAATGGCTAAGAATTGGGTTAATAGCCCAATTATGATCCAATGGATCAAGGATAGAATTCGGGTTGGAAATAATTGGGTATGTGTGGTTAAATGGGTCAACTACCCAATTGGGACCCAATGGGTCGTGGTGGACTTGTTTGACCATTGGGTAAGCTCAAGTTTAATTGGGTTAGGCTGAATTGAATGGGAGTTCAATGAAGGGTAAATGGGTAAGCTATGTGCAAACATGTAAACCACATTTAAATGGGAAAACCACCTATAAATGGGTCATGGCACCTAATTGGGTCAAGAGGTTCAAATGGGACCCAATGGGTCGAGTTGACCATGTTGATCACGTTCACCATGTGGACCATCAAGTGAACTAAAAGGATTGAGTAAATTATGTTGAGTTGGAGCTGAAGTGAGTTGGATTTGAATCAAATAATGGAGTTGACTCAAGTGCATTAATTGAGTGGTATTAAATGGGGTGAGTTGAGCTAATGAGTTGAGTGAGTTGGATGGGAAGCCATGGGGACCTTGAATTCAAATGAGTCAAGTGGGGAGGTGAGGAGTTGTGTTGATCTCAAAGACCCCAAGGCAAACTCCCACACGTTGGTGGCATGGGAGTGGTATCCCATGCATAAGACTTAATGAAATGAGATAAGAATTAAATTGGGAATTTGGAGGGTTTCCATCTCTGATGGAAACCCAAAGCCCAACGTTGGGGAGATGAAAGGTTTGTCTAAGCTTAGGCCAAGTGTCCCATAGTTATGCCAAAGGACTCCTTGGTTATACCAATAATGATGAGGGTAAATGAGAGGTTTAAGGGGCTGATTGATGGGAGTGCACAAACCACAATGAGATAGGATTTTCCATCTCATGGGATGAAACCCAAGAGGCACAATCCAAAGTGTACACGTTGGGATGCCAAGGGATGCCTTGGTTTGTGTCAAAGGTCTTCTTGGTTAAGCCAAGGGACACCTTGAATAAACCAAGAAGTAAAGAGGGGAAAGGGAAAGGACTTAGGCTAATTATAAAAGGGGTACAACCAAGGGGCACGTCACACCCCTTGGCCGACCCCTCCATTGAGGAATTTACATCTCATTCTCTTCTCTTCTCTCTTCCACTCTCTCCCACGTTTTGCCTTTAGAGGATCAGTAAAGCATCAAGGAAAGAGAAGGATTAAGGATGGAATTGAAAGAAGTTGGGGCTGATTTCAAAGAAACACTACAAAAGAGGCACACTACATCATTTGGCCGAATTTTACATCTCAAGAAGCATTGAATTTCATCTCTCTCCCTCTCTCAAAACCTACCTCCTTGGCCGAACCAGCCTTGGTGATTTCATCATTGATCAAAGCTCATAATCGGCTAGAGGATCTAAGGAGCAAGAAGGAAGGAAGGAAGGATCAAAAGGCAAGAAGAGAAGCTAAGAGGATTGGTAAGCATTCCATAAAATTTTGTTGAGTAAAATGAATAAGGGAACATGATTTGGCCATGATATGGCCGAATTTATTAAAGGTTTAAACCATGGAAGATGGTGTTTAAAAAGAGTAGAAAGTGGATCAAAGTGGCCGAACCCCATGAAAATGATTTGATAATTGTATGATTTTTGAGGGATAAAAACCATACAACGATTTAAGGTTTTAAGGTGTTTAATATGAAGATATGATGGACAGTTTGGGTTCCATTGGATGGCTCAACCATACTATGATTATGGCTAAGATGTGGGGTATAAACCATGCATAAATATTGGAGGGTTTGCATCAAGAAAATCATAGGGTTCGGCTAAGTGTATGGCCGCCATGGGCCATTTTATGGGTTATATAGAGTATGAATATGATTAGAAATTATTGTTGGTTTTATAATGTTTTAAAAAGGGTTAACATAGATGGAAAAATGATAGACATGGATGGTTAATGGTTGTTAAGAAGAATGGCAAAAAGGAACACCAAAACCAAAAGGGGTGAGGTTCGGCCATGGTGTATGGCCGAACCCCACTAAGTGCTATGTATGGAATTTGGTTTTAAAAAGGTTTAAAAATATTCCAATGAATTGGGTTATGAGAACCATTCTTTGATGGATAAAAGGAATTATAGGGTTAGGCCATGTGTAGGGCCAAACCCCATAGAGTGACAATGATGGAGGACTAAGGGCTAGGTAATTAGATGATTGGAATGGCATTTGGATTTAATTAGAAAGGATTAAAAATATCAAATTTGAGTTGGTGAGGTTCGGCCATGGGGTATGGCTGAACCCCACTAAGGTGGATTGTTATATGGACATGGGTTATTAGCAATATTAAACAAAGGGAAGAAAGAGTGGCAAAAATGTAAATACGGCAAAAAATGATGGACCATGGGTTCGGCCATGGTGTATGGCCGAACCCCATGGGGGATATTTTTATGGACTTAGGTTATTATCAAGGTTAAATAATTATGGTACAATTGATTAGATGTATGAACAAGGTAGTTTGATCTTGGTTTTAAATTAATGATCAAAGGACTATAAGAAAGGCACCAAAATAAGGAAGTGAGGTTCGGCCATGTTGTATGGTTGAACCCCACAAGCTTGTATTTTGTGGACTTAGGTGGTTACCAATGGTAGATGAGTAATTGTTAAAGGATTAACTAAGTCATGATGGAGTAATAGATCAAAGAGGGATCAAACAAAGTAAGTAAGGTTCGGCCATGGTGTATGGCCAAACCCCACAAAGTGTGTGTAAGGACTTAGACTTAATTGGAAATTATATAGATATTATCTTGACTTGTTGATATATAAACAAGGTGACGGGACCTCACAAACGGTGCAAGATCTTGAGCAGTTGCCGGATTAAGAAGCAAAGGACACTTGAGAGGTCTTTTGGTAGGATTCCTACATCATTGAAACCATGGATATGTATTATGTACTTTTGACAATTTTATTTCATGTTTGATAAGTTATTTTAGTATCAAACAATATGTTGCAATTATGGGATTTTCATGCTATGTTTTGTAATATTCAGTAGCATGAGTGACATTTGCATCTCATGCATGGCATGGGAGGGATGGAATGTAACCGGAGACCCACGCTCCGTCGGGGCGTCCGTAAGTCGTGAGGGGTATTTTAACCGGAGATCCACATTCCGTCGGGGCGTCCGTAAAGTGAGGGATACTTTAACCGGAGAACCACGCTCCGTCGGGGCTTCCATAAGTCGTGAGGAGTAATTTGATGAGGAGAATACTATCAAGAGATGAGAACACTATCAAGAGATGAGAATACTATCAAGAGATTATATGTATGTGATGGGTGAGACTTATTGCATAAGACATATGCTAGTATGGCATGACATTGAATCGGCATGATATGATCTTTATTATCATGCAAGTTTACTGGTTTTTATCTGTATGATTGGATTTTTGTTATCATACATGATTTTGGATACGATGTTTTATAAGTATGATATAGTATATTATATATGGATTTTATATACTAACCCATGTGTTAGTCCTAATCGGAATACCTACTGGGCGCGTTGTCTAACGCCCTACTCTACCCTAGTGGATGACACAGGAAGGGAACGGAACGAGGACATGGTAGGAGCCAAGCATTGGAGCTTGGATTTGTGCTTGGATGATTAATCCATATGTTGTTTATGTTATTCAGAATTGTATAATGTAGATTTATTTGTCATGGGTTGGATGGTTAATGTTTGGATATTTAAGTTATGTTAATATTAATTAAGTAATGGATGTACTTTGCTAACTCATGTGGAATAGGATTGTTATCCTATTGTTATTCCGCAATCTGTTATGTATATTCCGTAAGTTTTATTTAGTTCCATGTGTGGATTGGTTTTCATGGACTTAGTCCATGCACACATGGGTGACCAGTTAAGGGTCGGGCTTTGGAAGTCCGAACTTAGCTCGTGTCGTGACGCTCCCCGCTCTCTTCCACTTTACTTATTTATAAAAAAAAATTAGACTCTGATTTTCGGATGGGTAGAAAAGGGCGGGGTGTTACAGTTTCAGTGGACACCAGCTGAAACACACTGTCATCCATCTACTGTCGAATAAAACCGAGGTACTTCCGATCAAGATTGTTCCATTCATCATCAGACATCTCGACCTTTAGTTTTGTCTTCCCTTTATCATCGGAAGACTCCCCCGTAGGCACCTTCGGTCTCCTTGCGATCGGTTTGTCAAGATCTCTACAATATAGAAGATCTTCCATCTTTGCCTTCCAGAATAAGTAATTTGCTCTATTGAGGTTAATCATTCGGGCGGTGTTGATTTCCATCACCTTCGACAACCCGAAGCCTCCTTCTGTGGTGTGATCCGTTCACCCACGAGTCCCTGGTCTCCAACCAAAGCTGCTGATACCATTTGTTAACGCTTACAGCGTGATAAACAAGAATTATGGAATGGAAAAACAAGCACAATCCAACACAAGCAAATTAACGTGGTTCAGCCCCAGCCGACCTACGTCCACGGAGCATGAAAAATATTTTATTAAAAAAGGAAAGAAAGAAGAAAAATACAATCCAGATAAACAATTTGTATTTTAGCTTCCAAGGAATTCCAAGAACAATCACTGTTTCTTTGTGTAGAGAAACCCCTTTGGACTCTGCCGTACCTGTAAACTGCATTAATGAAACCTAACTAGAGAAGGAAACTTCTATTAATGAAACCGCTGTCTATACCCTTTAGAAATTGTCATGTATAAAGATTGGATTTGAGCCATCCCCGTCAACAAGGGAATGGAAAATGCCAAACGTTGTAGAGGAGTTTTTAAGCTTGTCCAAGTGGGGCTCACTGAAGTACATATCAAACCATTGATTTGATGGGACCCACTGTAGATGGACCGTGCGTATAAAATCATGGTATCTTTGCAGGGAAAACTTGAAAAGATCTGTATCGGCGACTTGTCGGGACTCACGTCCGGATTATTGAATGATAAATTAAAATTTTAAATTATTACTATCTTTTTTAAAATTTACTCATTCACAATTGATGTCTATTAACATGTTCTCACTGGTAAATTATCATAATTTATATTTAGTTAAATTTGATTCATAAATTTGATATTTATTCTATGCATAAAAAAGTTTTAGTTGAATACTTTAAAAGATCTAATTATATAAAAACTTTTAATATAATTATCAAAATAATTACATAGCATTAAAAACACACTCTCCTATGTAATATGAAGGCCTTTTTGAAAATGATGATTATCTGTATATTTTGATACACTATTTTATGTATTTAGATATGACTCTATCAAATAAATAATAATTTTTTATATTTCTTTAAATATATAGTTCATTAAAAAAAAGTTTATTATACATTTATAGTTATTTTAATTAAAGATTTATCATTTGATTCATCTAAAATTTATTCAATAGTTTTAAAAAATTTTAAACATTAAATTTAAAATTTTGAAAATATTAACTTTTATATTTTTAAAGTCAATGTTAGATGACGTTGCACCCTAAATTAATTTCTATAAATGGAACATGCAAGTGTCGATTAGAACATAGAAACAAAGAAGAGTATGGAAGAGGTCTGCCTCGTCATGTGCCCACCGACAACCCCATTGAAACGCATCCTGCATATCCATTGACAGCTAATACATCGGCAACCAGTCAAAGTAGGAGAGAAAAGATAGGCTCAGCTCTTGACATTCATTATTTTGAACATTTTTTTTTAATTAAATGGGCTTAGGTATTAATCTCTTGTTATTATGAGTGGCTTTACAAAGGCTTAAATGAATTTTCTTAAAAATTTAATAAAATCTAAATAACAAGTTTTTGATCATAAAATTAATGCATCACGTTAGTCAAATTTTGCAACTCAAAGTCACAAAACAAAAAAAAAAAAATATTACCTATAAATCAAATACAAAAAACGAAAAAAAATTATAACTGAGTTCTTTTGCAAACCTTAATGACTTCTTATAAAAAAATGTATATTAATATGATATTCTTAATGTACATAAAGCATTTTTATAATTATAATATATTTAACTGTATTCACGTTTAATGAATTTTATAAATTTTATCAAAATTGTTTTTTAAAAAGGGCCGAAATTTGTGGGGGAGGTGTACTACCGACACTAAATAAATGATAGACTGCTGTAGAGTCGATGGACAATCCGCGGCGGCGCCTCCTTCTCATATCCACGTGTCCTCCATGTGTCCCTCTAGATTAACGGTAAAGATTTGTTATAAAATTCAAAACGGAAAAGCAGCCAAACCAGTAAAGAAAAGGAGATCATTTCCTTATTTAATCCTTTTTCCAATTTTATTTTCAGGCCACTCTCGAATCTAATAAGCCGAATCAAAATACAGTAACAGAGAGACAGAGATAGTGATGAAGATGGAGTATTTGGCCATGAAGACAGACGAATGGAGCACCCAACAACTGATTCAAACTGATCTGAAAGAAATGGGGAAGGCAGCCAAGAAGCTCGTACATGATGCCACCAAGCTCGGCAGCCTTGGCGTTGGAACTTCTATCCTCAAATGGGTCGCTTCCTTTGCTGCCATGTCAGAACCCCTTTCTTACTTTCTCTTCTTTCACATCCATTACTAAGATCTTATGCTTTCAAAAGACACCGGATTTTTTTTGATAAAAAGCTATTCATATTTTTGAAAAGAAAAACACAAGTTTGGTGCCTTTTATTATCAAAATTATCCAGTGTTCTCACCCCCTAACCCCAATTAATTTCTTTATTTTATCACTTTTTCATATGATTTACCAAAACATTTGTTAAGATGTATATGAATTATTCTATTGTGGATTTGATTTTTCATTTAAACTTTTAGTATCTTTTATCACTACCAGAAATTAGTATCAGAGATATGTGGGTTGTTTAATATGATTTGGAAGTTTTGCTTTGTTATACGTAATTAAGATCATGAACATCTGATTTTGTTCTCTTGGATCCACTGTAATTTGTGTGTGATTTCATCTGATTTTGTTATTCACTTGACTATTCGAGCATCAATGAAGTTGTTCTCAATCTTTGGTCGAACAAGTTTTAATAATTTCTATTTTCATGACTGGGAAAGCTCATTTAAATTTGAAGCAGGTCAAGTAATTTATTGTAAATTTGAAAAAGAAAAAGAAAAGAAAACTTCTGGATCCATTGTTAGTCGAGTATGATTTGTTCATCAATGGTTTCAGACAGAATTAAAAGCCAAAACCAGTACAAGGACTAGTTGATCATCTGAATCTGATCCGAGTCTTGCCAAGTTGATCAGGCAGGTCAAGTTTGGTCTCTCACTAATTATAGAATATGTGCCAAAAGTTTCTTTTATGATCATTAGCAACAGCAAAAAAATGATTTGAATATATAGACATCGTTCATTGGAACCGATAGAGGACTCGGCAAGTTGACTGGGCAGGCCAAAATTGATTTGCCATTATAATTTAATTGTAGAATTTGTGTAAAAGTTGATTTCAATAAACTTGGGCATGTTCATGTTCGAGTAGCCAGGTTTTGGTGTCGAAGTTGAGGGACAATGTCTAGCAAGAGCAATCGATCAAAAGATCATGTTGATTCCAAAGTTCACAATCATCAGGACCATCAGAAGAATAAAGAAATTATTTTGCTTTTTAGTTGCTTTTATGATTTGGTTTCAATTCAATGTCCTATATCAACAAATGATCAATCCTGGATCTTGAATAGGTTTTTGATCAATAAGAACATAATTGGGATGAAGTTTAACAGAGCAAAATCCAATTTCAGACAATAAATTGGGATAATTAACCATGATCCATTTTACTGCAGATACTTATTGATCTTGGATCGAACGAACTGGAAGACAAACATGCTCACTGCACTCTTGGTCCCCTACATTTTCTTTAGTCTTCCTTCTTTGTTGTTCAACATCTTACGGTAACTAAGCACACATCGACTTGCGTTTTCTCTAATCCTGCTGTTGTCTTCTATTAATACTTTTTACTAAGAAATCTTTGAGTGTGGTGCAGAGGAGAGATTGGCAAATGGATTGCCTTCATTGCCATTGTGTTGCGGCTTTTCTTTCCTCGTCACTTCCCAGGTATCAATTCTAGACATTTTGATAGTTAGTTGGCCATGTATATATTTTCGTTTGGTGATATATTCTGGATATAGGTCTATACATTGTAGTCTCTAGAATACATTCTCAAAGAGGGAAAAAAAACATGGATAGGACATGCCATATGATCTTTGGGCTCATTATTATCGTCAAAGTCATTTATCTTGTATATCAAAGTTGGCATCATCTCGAAGTGAGGATTATATTACTACGTTATTTTGATTTCTTTTATTGTTTAAACACATGTTTGTGTTGTTATTGTCGTCGTTATCATCATGGTCATTATCAAGACATAATGCAATCTATTTAGTTTGGGCCGCCTTGCACTCAGCCTTGTTTGGGGCCAAGTTCTCTATCCATCCATGATTAAAGTACTTACTTATAACTACAGTCTACAACTTTCATGGCCTCTCCCTGTGTTAATCTTGTATTTGCAACCCTTCATTCTTTCGAGGGCTACGAGGCAAAAAGGGCAAAAAAAAAAAAAGAGAGAGGAAATTTTGGGTGTTGTACTTGGTAAACAAAACAGAGGGATTTATAACCTAGTAGAGTATCTTGCTTATCAAGTGCCTTGCAAATTGAAAGGACATTTTTATAAAGTGGCATTTAAATTTGAATTGTCAGATAAAGCTGAATGTTGCAGAACAAAGAAATGTGAAAAATATCCGTGGCAGAGATTTGCATTACATGAGAGAACCTTTAAGTTGCTCAAAACACAGAGAAGTTGGAGGAATGCCATTTATGATTGTTAGAACTTGTTCCTATATTATTGTAAATGCCCCAGTATGAAGAATTTAAAGGTTATGAGTACGAAACTAGGAGGAATCAGGAAAAGAGGGATAATAATAAAGATTTACAAGTGCTATAGTGTCATGACACAATAAACTTGTTTCATATAAAGGTTGGCCTTGAGGAGGATCCTCTCTCTGTCTCTCTCTCTTCTCCCCCACTCTCATTTCATGTTTGTAGTATTACAAATGCGTTGTGGTCTGCTGTGTGATCTATCATTGATGGTTTAAATCAATCGGAACACATCTAATATTGCTTCACTGAGAGCTTGCTTTATCAGCTCTTTTAATTTGTGAATTATGTCTAAATCATTGCCGCTTGCCTTCTAAATTGGAGAAAAAGTATTCAGTTTATGATGAGCAGAAGCATTGCTGTTCTGTTCTGCACCATTTCATGCTTTCCTGTGATGGTACTGAATCATTGACTTCTGAGTAAATGAGATTATTGTCCATGGTAGATTGATTTTTACATTTATGTTTTTAGGCCACTTCTCTTGTGGTCATTACTCTGTCATGTGTACTCTAGCATCTTGACCATGGTTTAAAACATCAGAAAAACTTAGACAAGTCAGTCTGTGTTGACTCAATTACGTAGGATTTTGAGTCGAGCGAGTCAGTGAGTAATGTTGAGTTTTTCCAAATCATGTTGAGAAACTCATCTGAGTGACTTGAATCAATGAAATTGAGTAGAGTCGAAGTTTCTTGAGTTTTTAAGCTATGCTCTTGACATGCCAATTCCAATTGATGGGATAAATAACTTATATGATAGATGATGAAACATGTTCTTCTTGACAAGTTCATACACATGCATTTCTATATATACATGAATTATTTTGATTGAAATTCCATTGAACGTGGGTGTAGACTGGCTGGAGATGCCCGGATCTCTGATCCTTCTCCTGGTGGCTGCCCCGAATTTCTTCGCTGATACCGTCAGGGGCAGTTGGATCAATGTTCTGATATTGCTGGCCATTGGTTGTTACCTGCTGCAAGAGCACATTCGAGCATCCGGCGGCTTCCGAAACGCATTCACAAAGACTAATGGTATCTGCAATACCCTTGGCATCACCGTTTTGTTCGTCTATCCCATTTGGCGAGTGGTAGTCCATTTCCTCTGAGGTGTTGTCACTGCTGCAAATATCTGCTTTTGTTGTTTCTAGCATTCCCTTCAAACTCTTTTATAAGTTTACTGCTTCAATTGTATCGTTTATTTGTCAACATCCTATCCTTGTTTGTGAGAGGAGATTTGGGTTTCTGTAACTTGCGAGTCATTGTTGATATGATGCCCAATCTAGTAAACTATTGTTGAACAATGTCTATGCTGTTCCAAAAATTGAAATCCGTCTTTGATTTGGTAGTGCTAAACCTCAATCTATTTTTGGTTTGGACCAACCAATATGGATTGGATTAAATTGAATTGTGGATTAACTCATATAATTAAGTACATTATTTCATTCATGTACATTATATTGGTATGTTTCAAGTAAGGAGACATCTATAAAGTAAATCTTCACCAGTAAAATATAATCACTCTAAAGAGTTAAGTTTAAAAAATAATTTAATGAATATAAAAAATAAAGATTATATGTTCGTGTAGAGGATTTGGGTAATCCTGATGGGTTGAGTTTGAAAGCATTGCTTCTTTTCTTTTCTTTTCTTTTTTAATAATTGAGGAGAACCATGGGCAAGGGTCCCCTAAACCTTTCGGGAGAGCGTCTCACACCCATATAGGACGTCTCCAATTTACGCTGTTAGGATTTGAAGTAGTGGCCTTTCGCTTCTTGAGACGATAAGTAACCAGTTGAGCTATGCAACGTTGGGTTTGAAAGCATTGCTTAACTCGGCCAAATTGATGATAAGATCAAATTTTTTATCTGGGTTCAGGATTAGATTTGTTGCATTTGAATAAATCTAATTAAAAAACTTTATAATTAAAAAAAAACCGCCACATGGCACTACATATTCACAATAGAAGCATTTCGAAAGGAGAATGTGTCTTCTGTTTGCTTTCTATCTCTCAATCTTCTCTCTTTAAGTTGAAGATTAAATTCAAATGGCAAGAAACTCATTTTCTATCTATCCAAACATCCAAAATTGGTAAATTTTCATCAAAGCCAATCAAATCTTTGAAAGAACTGGCATTGGACAAATCTCTCACTTATAATTAAATTCTATTTAAGAAATGTAGAAGCAATGTCCATTCTAAATTTCAGAGAAATATTGACAGCAAAAAATGCTTACCAGTTGTATTTCTATAAATTACTAATATGTAAAAATTCATTTGGTCTCACTTTTTTTTTTTTCAATCTTGATCCTTCGTAGATATTACCCATCTTTGAATTACAAAGAGAACATTATGAAATAAATATTCGTTAGCCACTTTAAAAAAAAAAATATTCGTTAGCAATTGGTTAAACTTTTGAACCTTAAAATAAGAGTTAAAATATTTAAATCATTATTATTAAAATCTTACGATACACGATTCATATGACATGATAAGAGGAAGAGGAGCGAGACGTATCTAAAGCATGAAATATTTTGTTTTTAACACTTGAGTTAAATGGCATTTAAGATCTTTTGATTTTTGGGATCTTTTAGTTTATGATTGACTTTTAGTTTATGATTGAGTTTTCATAATATAATTGAATTATATACTGTCTTATACTTTTGGAAGTTAGAACATTGATATTTGAACTTTAATAAACTAATTATATAATATTCACTTAATGTTGAGAGAAAATTAGAGAAAAGAAGAACTACACAGATCAACGAGTCCAAACCATAACCGATTTCAAGGTTGAATGCTCTGACTACAAGAGCTTTCTCAGCGGTGTGGAGCTGAACTATGCTCCATTTTCAGTGAAATTGGGAGGGACAAAGACGTTCACTAGAACACTAACGAATGTTGGAGATGCAAATTCCTCTTATGTTGCAGAATTTTGGAGCCGAAAGGAGTCAACGTGAGAGTCAAACCAGATGCTTTCCATTTCACAAGGTCAACCAAAGTTGACTTTTTCAACGACTTTCAGTGGCTATGGCACTAGTGATATCGACGGTGAAGGGTACTTGAGATGGGTCTCATCTAAATACACTGTTACAAGTCCAATACTCACATGGGTGACTCACTAATGTTATTTTTATATTTTTCTCGCTTATGTCTTCTTTAAAAAATATAGTATTAATTAATAAATCTGATATTAAGCTTTAATCGATGGGTGATATTGTTGAAGTTTGTTTATAGACAATCTATGGTTTTAATTGAAAAAAAAAACATATAGAGAAAATGAGAAAACAGAGAACACTAAATTTTTCGAAATAATCTAAACATTTGGAATATGATTGAAATTTGAGCCATATATCTAAAATATTGTCAAAATTTCTAAAGTTCAACAAATTTCTATGGAAATCAATCAAATACCGGTCAATACAATTTTTCAAAAATTCACCAATAAAATTAATTTGAAAAACCAATGTCTCCATATAATACTCGATGTATCCTTCTCTCAACGGCTAGCTTTTGAGAGTGAATTTTACCTCAAGAATATTATCAAATCATGGTTTTCTATTGTGGTATTAGAACAAGTTTTACATGCACCCATAGGGTCTAATCCCATATAAGGGTGGGTGTAAAAGGGACAAAAGTCTCATATCGGTTAATTTGGAAAACCAATGACTCTATATAACAGTCGATATAAAGTCACAGTTTTCTAACAAAGTGGGTAAGATGGTCATCATGGTTGATACAACCATTTCTTATATATATTTTTTTAAATATAGCCATTATAACCGTATCCACTAGGAATATTGCATTGGATTTGGTTTTGAGAAGGTTTAGAAGTAAACTTAGTTTTATTATTTAGAAATAAGTTTTTCACATTTGAAAGGTATCTTCTTTTAGATGTTTACCCTTTTTTTTGAATTTATGCTCTAAGTTAACTCCCTTTTTAGGATTTTGTAAAAATAATGAATGAAATGATTTGAGTGTTTATAGAATGGAATGAAGACGCCTTGATATTATTGATGTAATTTGTACAGTGTTTGTGTGGTTTTTCTAATATCATGAAATTAAGTTTCTATATAAAAAAATTATAAATGGGTAAAAAAATACATATTATTATGAGACAATAAACAAGATAAATTTCACATGAGATGTTTGCTAATACTGATTTTCCATTTCCTTCAGAAGTTTTGGACATTTTTTGTATCACAATTTTTACTTTCAAGAGTATGATACTCTATTATTAGAAGGACCAGGTATTTTTCTTATTTTTCTATTATTTTATATTTTTTCTAAACAATTCAAAAAATCCCTGACTTGATATGTTGCAGTTGTAATGGCTGATACTATAGCTGGCATTTTTTAAATCCCTGGATGCATGCTCAAGTCTTTTTTTTTTAAAGAAATAAAAATAAATATCAGAATATGGCTTTATTTCTCAACTCCAAAGAAGGAAATTCTTTAAAAAAAAACAATCTTTTACAGAAGGGTCCACTTTCACACTGCAAAAAACCAGCCGTTTCTTAAGCTTGCAATGCGTTGAATCCACAACATTTATTGTGCTTTGCTTGAAATACATGGTATTTTCTATTAGAAATAGAGTAATAATAAAAAAAAATGAATTTACGTGTGAGAAATTGTGGGATACCCAGCAGTAATAATAAATTCATGTACTAAATATGATGATCTCTCACATTTATAAGATGGATGAGGATGATTTTAAAAAATCTAGATATTAACTCAACATTTATTTTTATAGCTGTGAAAATTATAAAGTTGCTTGCCATTTTAGCTTTATAGTTGTTATATAAGATGATCTCTCAAATGACCCAAATCAAATCAGGGTTACCTATAACTAGTTTCAACCGGTACCTCTCTCATTTTTATTTTTTAATTTTTTCCTTTTCTCTCTCATATCTGGTCTTGTAGCTTTGTTCTTGGTGGATTGACTTTTTAATTGGTTGTGTACCATGAATTTCAGGAAAGATTAGTTTGAAGTTGAAGGCGTTAACTATCATTGTTATTGAAATCATTTCTTTGAAATTGAGTTCAATCATGGCTAGCTTCAAAGGAACCATTTTAGTTTGGTTGACCCTTTTTTTGGTTTTTGAGAATGCCAAAGGTGTATCAAAGGAAGAATATGAGGAAATGAAGAGATACCTCAACACTGTGAATAAACCTGCAATCAAGAGTTTTAAGGTTTGTCTTTAATCTTCTATAACTACACATCATTTAGTGGTGCCATCTTGGATGGTGAAATTGGCCGATACGCGTCATCGTTGCAGTATGTGTTGCAATCAATACGTATCATCAAAATATAAAAGAGATAAATTATATCGGCCGATACAGTCCCGTTGCTTCGTATCATCAAAATGTATTTTTAACACCCGGGTGCCACTTCCCACATAGATTATATGGTCTACTTAATCAAGAATGTTGAGTATTATTCGGTTTGAAATACTGCACACCATTTCAAATGGAGCAAAATCGGTTTTAGACAAGCCGAGCTCGGCCCAGTCAGTAATTTAAGGGCCTCAGCGAGACCAAGCACAAGTTGAATCAATTTGTTAAAACCAAAGCCTGGACTGACTTGCATTTGTGTCCAAGTTCGATTTCAAACAAAAAATGCATATCCAGATTATCTGGGCTTGGGCTTTTTTGGATCCAAAACATTCTTGTTTGTATTACTCATAAAGAATATAAAACATATATAATACATACATTTATTGATTTTCTTTGGCAACATTTATTGATTGTGAGACATTTTTAATACTACATAATTGATTATTATATTATGGTAGATATTTGGTTGATTCAAAGTTTTACAGAAGATGCTAACATGAATTTGTGAATTTTGTAGAAAAACGGAGATATCTTTGATTGCGTTGATATTTACAAACAACATGCTTTTGATCATCCATTGTTGAAGAATCATACACTCCAGGTTTGCTTTGTTCTTCATTATTCTAATTGCGGCAAAAATTATTTAGCTTATCTAAAAGAAATCCTTTGCAAAGATTTAAAATTTAATGGAGTTTCCAGTTCTCTAATATGCATCTACTAAGATGGAGTATCTAAGGGACAAATTAACTTGTATGGTGTTGGCAATTTTTTATTAAAAAAAACAAAACTCTAAATTATCATATTATGAATTTAATTGCTATGGATATTAGACTTGTGACGATCAAAGCTATGGACATTAGAGCCCAAAAAATGAGTTTTGGGTAGGTGTCAAATTTGTGTGGGTAAGATTAGGTTCTGGTAAACGCAGTCCAGCCCATGTCATACATACATGAGCCCCATTCGACCTGACCCAACTTCACAATCACAAGTCTTAAATATCAGACTCGGTCTTGAACTTGGGAGGGACTGAGCCCGAGTCGTTCAATGAAGTCCATACTAGAATTTAGACAACATAACAAGAGTTTGTCTAGTCATAATAAGACTCGATTGTATCAAGTAGGATTGAGTTCAAGTCGACTCAATTTAGTTGACTTGGACTTGGTCGATTTCTAAAATCTTGCTCAAAACTCAACTATCATGACTCAATCTGAACATAATCTAATCTTATTGCTGGATGTGAAACAAGCCCTAACCCATTAATAAGAATGGCTCGACCGGTCTGACCTTCCCACACATATAAAACCCAAATTTGGTGGATATGAGAGGCTATAGTATATTCCCATAGATGACATGTAAATCACTGAAATGTATTCTTATATTTGAGATTATCTTTGTTTTAAATCAACACTAAATAAATAAATAGATTCATAATTGAGGCACATCCCATTTTAATAGATAAATAGATTTCCTTCTATGTATGACTTTATTAAAGCATTAATAAATGTATAAAGGATATTATTATTTGTACCTAGACGAGATTCAATTCAAATCCAATTGGAAGAGAAAGCGAGGACGAAGCCGGCTTTGACGATTTGGAGATAAAAATAGGACTGCCAGATGGAGGTTGTTCCGAAGGAAGTGTACCTATTCGAAGGATAAAGATGGAAGATTTGATAAGAGCAAAAGAAGTTCGGTTGTACGGAAAAAAATACCCGGTCACGGTCATGGGCAATGCTAGTGCCAATGCGTCATCTCTCCTCGCTCCTTCTACCCACAGAGTAAGTCTTCTTGATGTTTGCTCAATTCCTATTTCCTAGTTTGTTTCATAGTATTGGAGTGAATTTCATTTGAAATTTTAATGTTTCCAATAGCCACACTTTAGAGTTGGGCTCAACCCACCGACCTAGCCTAGACTAAAATTTTGGAACTTGGGCCTACTTGGACTTAGGCCTAGGCCCAAATTTTGGCAGAAAGAGAGATTCTAATTTGAATGCTTCCCATGTATATAGAGCAATAATAAATAAGATGAAAAGTGTTAGAAATGAAAAAATAAGTGCATATACTCTCTTTCCTTGAACATCTATAGATTTGACATTCACGTAAGCTCGAGTTGGGCATGGCCGAAATTACCCTTTTGGTGAGCAATTCGAATCTTCCTAGTAATATATTTAGGCTGCGTTTGAATGAGGGGTAAATTTTGTACAAGTTACTTGAGATTGCCTCTAATCAAGGTTTACTATAGGTAATATGAAAATCCCTTGAAAGAAAAAAGTTTTCAAAAGTAAAAGAGCTGAGATAAAAAGTTAAATTTTTATCTTTACTCTTTAATTATCAAACAAAGGTAATGAGAGTAACTCTCCATTATTCAGACACGCACTCATCCAAACACAGCCATAATCTCTTTCTATGAATATCTATCAACTCAATTCTTGTACTTGTCATGGATAAATCACTGAAAATATTTTAATGCTTTCATATAAGCTAAGGCAATTTTTTTTTTTTTTTATCAGTATGCAGTGAATAAGGTAACGCCTGTAGTCAGCTATGGAACTAAGGTGACTATGAATGTGTGGAACCCAGACGCTATAAATGGTCAACAATTCAGCCTTGCACAATTATGGCTATCAAATGGTCCATATAAAGAAGTCAACACCATAGAAGTTGGATGGATGGTCAGTGTTCCATAACCCAAGACAATTTGTTAATCTTTTAAGGGCTTTTTGAGATTTAGATTGAAAACATAGTTATTAAGTTTATTTTATTTTTAGTTGAAACAAATTAAACAGGTATATTTTGATTAAAAAAAGTGATACGTTTTGGTTAGATAAATATATTATTTTTTATTCTCTAATTTAATCACATTTTTCTTAGTTCCTTAATAATATTAATGCACTTTTCCAATTTCATGATTCAATATAATTTACTATTTATTTTTCTATTTCTAAATATTATTCACTACTCCATTATTTCATTTTTCTTTTTTTGCAATTATAATTTTTTTCTACGATTGAAAATCAAAGTAATTGAAAATGGAGAAGACTTGTCTAGTTCATGGTTGGTTAGAAAGTTATCTTTTCCATTACTCATGTTTTTCTATTTTTTTTTATTTGAAAGTCATCACATCTATAATTTTTCCTTGTAAAAATAGTTTCATAATTTTCATTTATTTCATTTTCAAATTTACCTTACAAAATTGGTAATAACAAGATTTTGTCATCAGGTGAATCCAGGACACTATGGCGATCTACATACTAGATTATTTACATTTTGGACAGTAAGTTCTCAAAATTGAAAGAGAGATGGGAGGAATTTTTTTTTTGAATTAACTATGGGAACTCAAGAAACAATCTTACTAAAACTTCAACGGATGAAGCAGGAGGCAATCAATTGATCTACATCCATGTGAATAAGTGGGAGGAATATTTTAATGCCATATGTAGTATTAAGGGCACAATTTTTTTAGTTTTACGTATAAAAATTAAGTGTTGATATTAATTATATTGTACTTACCAATTGCTGACTTATTTCAAATGTTAGGGAGATGGTTACAGACATGGTTGCTACGATACTACATGCTCGGGTTTCGTACATGTGAACAAAGAAATACCTCTTGGAGATCAATTAGAGCCAGTTTCTATCTTCAAAGGAATACAAAAAACAATAACAATAAAAGTTTACAAGGTAATCCGTCAACAAGTACTACATGTTCAGGAATAAAATATATTTCAGTTAAAACAATAAAATAAAAATATATCGTGTTGGCGATATATCGAAGACATGCATCGTCTGGGTGATATCTCAGGCTAGTATTGGCGATATGTGATTGAATTGATCATGTACAATACGAATCAAAATATTTAAGAACGATATATTTCAACTGATATTTGGACCCGTCTTTTGATATAAGCCCAAATCAATCATTTATCAAATACATATGTTCAAATCTATTCCTTTGCAATGAATTTGAATTTTCTTTTTATTGTAAACAGGATCCCAGTACTTCAAATTGGGTGTTGACATGGGGAAAGAATGATACAGTGGTGGGGTATTGGCCCAGTACCCTCTTCACACATTTAAGGGAGAATGCTGGTAGGATTGATTGGGGAGGGGAGACTTGGAGCACTCCAGGCACTATATTTGCTGGAATGGGTAGTGGGCATTTCCCAAGTGAAGGAGAATTTGGGATTTCATGTTACATGAGGAATATCATGCTTGTGGATGCCACACACAATCTTGTAGATATCCCAATCAACAGCTATTGTCATTCTTCTACTCCTCAATGCTATGTTGTGGATTTCTGTAACAATCCAGTGAATTCTACTTGGGGCAGGTCTTTCTACTTTGGGGGACCTGGTGGCTACAATTGCTAGGGTTTCTAATTTCTTATCAATCTCATGTTGCAACTGTTACCCATGCTACACTCAAATTTCAAAATGGTATTTATGAATAATCTTTCTTTCTTTCTTTGTTTTTTTTTTTTTCCCCTTTTTTAGAGTGTTGTTCAACTTTTAATCACTTGAAGATGACTGCGAAAATCATTAAGTGTGTTTTTTTAATTGGTCAAATTCAATATTGAGTGTCAGCTCTATCTATATGAATTATGAAATAAATAGTTCGATAATCACGATCGCAAGAACAATGGTACCATGTTGCAGATAATGGTTAGACTCAATTTGAACTCATAATCACTCAAAATAATACTCACTTGCTTATAAGGTTGTTGACAAGAATGATCATCGTCGTGTACTGATGAAATAAATGATTTTCTCGATAATAATCACAATAACAATAATGAGAAGTAGGGATACACATGTTATTAAAAAAATAAAAATAAAATATTGAAAATAATTGGTGAGTGAAAGTGTCAAGCATGTGGACATGCAGTGCACTTGGTGGATGGTTGAATTAAATTTACATGTGCTCGTATTACATAAAATATAAAATTACCATCTAACCAGACTTGTTTATAGTGTTGCGGTCCATGTAAGATGAGACACATCATATCAGTGACTTAGACTTTAGTGTCAATCAGCTCTTGCCAATCAAACAGCAAATGAATGACATACGAAACCATTGGTTTTCTCCATAGTAGGGTTTTTTTAATAATTTTTGAACTTTTAAGATTGCTTAATAAAATATTATTGAAATGACAACTATCTAATATAATCCTTAAAATAAAATACACATGCCATGCTGGTTAATAACCCCGGCCCTCCCACTTAAATAAAAAAATGAAAAAAATTAGTAGCCTAGAGTAGCTTTTTTATGTTGAAATTCTACACAATTTCAAATTAATATTTTCTACATGTGCATGTTATAGGACTGATGTATCCATCATCAAATATGTTAATATAATGGAAGGTTAATTAGTTGAACTACACCTATATAAATTAATCTGGTGTATTCTGAGGATAGTAGATATCACTCGTAAAAATTTTACATTGAATTTTTCATATATATATATATATATATATATATTTTTTTTTTTTAAATCACTTCGACTCTACAGACTACTCATTGTCCAATATGGATGAAAGAAGCTGTACTTTTTAAATGGAGTCCATCCAGACATGGATCCTGGACTAGATCATATTAATTGGATTAGACTATGGGCCTAGTTTCCAATCATTAAAAAATTCATACCTGCTTCTCGTGGATGGTGTCACATCAATTCTATTGCATTTAAAGATTTGGCGCGTCTTTCATGTTTAAAAGAAAAGTGGAATTCCAAGAAAATGAGACACAGATTACCCTTTTTTCCAACTGAAGAGTTCGACTGGTCTTGTTTAGCATTCTCCACCTTCACATGCTAATGCCTTTCATCTCATTTTACTAATGATATAAGTTTGATTTTAAGTATATTTTGTAGAATTTGGATTGCCCATTTCCTCATTACTATCACTTTCAAAACTCCTCAACTGAAATGAAAAGAAAATAGGGTAGGATTCTTGATTTTGATGATCATACCGTCTTTTGATATATCTTATTGTGAAAAGTTAATTTATTTTGAGGTTTTTAATCATTCACACAACACTCTTAAAACAAGAAAATTAGTAAGGAAATCGATCTTTTGATAATAAAGAATACCAAGTTAATTAAATAATGAATTTCCTCACTACTGTCAAAACTCTGGAGTGCAAATGAAAAGAAAATAAGGTAGTATTCTTGATTTTGCTAATGATACCGTCTTTTGATATATCTTATTGTGAAGACTTAATTTATTATAAAGTTTTAATCATTCACACAACACTCTTAAGTCAAGAAAATTAATAAGAAGATCGATCTTTTGATGGTAAAGAATACAAGTTAATTAAATAAATGAATTTCTTCATTACTGTCACTTTAAAACTCTGCAGTTGAAATGAAAAGAAAATAGAGTAGGATTCTTGATTTTGATGATCATACCGTATTTTGATATATCTTATTGTGAAGAGTTAATGTATTATGCGGTTTTTAATAATTCACACAACACTCTTAAATCAAGAAAATTAATAAGGAACCCATTCTTTCTGTAAACATCAATCTCTCCAAAAGCTTTGATGAGTTCATGTATGTTGGTTTCTCTGCTTCGAAATGATAGGGAATGACGCTTAACCTCATTCAGCAATGGAGCTTTAGAACCTTTGGTTTCGTAGACTTTTCTGATAATAGTGTTGCCAATAGCCACAACAGCAATAATGGGACAAGTGATATTGGCCTCGAGGAAGGAATACAAGAGGAATAGGGCTAATGCATGGTATTGGAGTAGCAGCATTCAACTTCTCTATAGCAGTAATGTTAGCTCCATGGAATCGGATAAGGAAGAAGATAATTGACAGGAGAAAGGGGGAATTTCAACATATTGTTGAGAACCTTGTGAAGAAAATCTCATCAAAGTTATCTCTCTCTGAGGTAAGATCTGCAACAGGGAGATTCCATTCTAGTAAACGAATGAGTGCGAGGTCAAATTATTAAATAGTATAGCTATTGAGTGCGAGGTCGAAACCATCGGAACTTAGAAAAATATATCCATGAAAAATATACATTAAATTATATATTTTAAGAAATTTAGAAAATATGAAAATAAATCTTAAATATGAAATTAATTATCTAATCTAGGAAATTTAATTTTAATTTAAAAATATTCTAAAAATAGTAATCAAGTCCAAAATTATAAATCACATCTAAAATTAGAAGTTAACCATTAAGGAGATCAAATTTTCATTGAAAATACAAAATTAATTTAAATTCATTTAAGATGGTGGAATTAATCAAAAAAATTATAAATAATTTCAATTTAACTTAGAAAACAAAATTAAGATGCAATAAATTAATTTACCAACCTAGTTCCACAATTTTCAAGAATTTTGGATTTATAAACAAAAATAAAGTTAAAAACAACTAAAATTACCTCTATACATATTTACAATGGAATTGGATCAGAGACTCAAGGAGGCATTGTTATCTATATTTTAACAATAAAATAACGGTCTAAAACATGGAGCTCACCTAAATTATTTAACATGCATTCAAATATCAAATTCGTTAAAATTCTAAATATGAAATCTATTTAACTAAGAAAATTCAATTCTGACCTTAGGCTTAGGTAAAATTTCTAATTGTAATTCCGAGTCTAAAATAATCCCACTCTTAAAAAGAGCCTTAGACTGGAAAAATCAAGTTCGACCACTCCTAAAATAATCTCACTTTCCTTGAATTTCTTAGAAAAATAAACAACATAAAATCATGAAAAGAATGGAAATAAAATTGAAATTTTCGTTACACATGAAAGAACAATTAGAAAATTATAATTCTAATTCTCACATTCTCTTATTGATTAAATAATTGGAATAAAAATTAAAATACAATTGGAATTTTGGAATTTAAAAAGACAAGAAAATACAATGGAAATTAAAATCACCATGTAATACCCTGCCCTAGATTAGGCGTAGTTTAGCTTAATTAATTCTAGTTTAACCGGTTAATCTCGGAGATTACAGTTAGGAGATTACAGTTAGGGCTTGGAAGCCCAGTTGTGGCCCAATCCGAGCTCGTGAGCTCAGTGATCCAGCTCGTTCGGCTGGAGGGGTATTTTGGTAATTTTACCGCTTGTTATGTTTATTTTATAAATTTTGTTGATATGTGATTATTATTGGTTGATAATGTTTCTTAATAAAGGATTTGTATTTCTGATTTTAAAATGAATTTATTTTCAGAAAATATTATTTAAAATCCGCCCGTCAAAACCTCAAAAGGGAATATTAATTATTTTAAAGGGTTTTGGAAATAAAATAAATTTTGAAACTAGTATTTTGTAGTAGACCATTTTAAGTATGGTCTAGTTATTTATTTCACCCCAAAATGAGATTTATAAATTGGTTTTTCTTACAATTGTTTATTTAAGTAAATATTGGTAAATTATGGTTTTTATTTAAATAAATGGTTTTTATTAAGATTTAAATTCCAAATTTTTTATGGTGATTAAGATTTTCAAAGCCCAGCCTATCTGTAGGGTTAGATCAAGTTTTTGAGTTTTTAAAATAATGCCTTTAGTGTAAAATCGGCTTTTTACTTAAACCTGGACTTATTTGCAAAACTGAAAAACCGTGAGGACTTATTTGTAACCAGACCGATGAACAGTGGTTTCACTGTTTCTACGTCCGCACCCCGTTGCATGCAGCGGCATGCACTGGCCAGCCGGCCCCTTTTCCCGGCTGATTTCTTATATAACTGGCCCTCAGTTCAGCTGTTTGAACTCCCAAATCCTTCTTCTCTTCCTCAGTCTCTACTGCTTTCTATATCTCAGACCAGACCCAGCCGATTACCTTCTCTGTTCCCTGTTTCTTTCCAAGTTTCGGTCACCGTAGCCTTGAGGGCAGCTTTTTTCCAAAATCCGGATTTTCAAACTAGGAACCCAAGTAAAGGTATCCATTGCATTCCCCTTTCAATTCCAGTCAATTTTGAATCAAACAAAATCGGTTTTGGCCCTATTTTCAGTGAGAAAAACCATTTCAAAATCTAAGGAAAACCATGGGTTACCTTGTACCCGTGAGGATTTGCTGTTTAAATTGGATGGCCTAGAGAGCTTCTAAGCTCCAAACCTCTTCCTATGGAAAGAGGACTCCCAGAGGAGTCTATCAAACCGGCTATTTGTGGAACACGAATTCAAGAAACCCTCTGTTTCCCGATCTGTAATTCATTGTGCTTCTGCCTTCACTGTCTGCTGGTGCAGACAGTGGAGGAAGACGACTCTTAGAAGGTCCGAGAGCTGATCTTCGGACGGTCCGAACCTTTGGACGGTCCGAGAGCTGACCCTCGGACGTTCCGAGCTTCACCCGAGGCCCAGTTACGCCCGAGGCAAGCCAGACCCCTTCGAACGAACAGAGCCGAGCTCGGAAGGACCGAACCCACTCGGACGTTCTGAACCCAGACTTCGGATGTTCCGAGGACCCAGACCCACCGAGACTCGTTTTCTCTGATTCTTTCGGTTCGGATGGACTTCGGATGATCCGAGACCCGATCTTCGGACGATCCGAAGTCAGACCCGTATTCCGAGGTCAGTGACTTAGATATAGTGCGGTTCGGATGATCTGAAGCCACCGTACCTGATTCCGAGGCATGTTCCGAGGGACCCAGTATTTTAGTGTTTAAATGTTGTTTATGGCTCTTGTTTGATATATTAATGTGATTAATGATGTGTTATGTTGATTAATACCCCTTGTTAATTAAAAATGTACTAACCCCTTTTCTCTTATTACTTATAGTGTAAATACTATTGTATTCGCTTCCAGGCCGACCCTATTGGTCGGGCACTGAGTGATTCACTTTCAGGCCGACGCTATATAGTCGGACACTGTAACGCCCGCCCCTTTTCACCGTAAAATCAGAGTACTTTTTTTTTTTTTAATAAAAGTGACAAAGGGCGCGGACGTCACGACGCGAGTTAAGTTCCGAGCTTCTAAAGCCCGGCCCTTAACGGGCCAACCCTACGCGTGCGTGGAACATAAGTCCACGAGTACGGTTCACGCGTAGCAAGTAAGCTCACGGAACATAAAAATAAATGCGGATGATCATAGAACTATCCTACCAGTTCTTCAGATAGCAGGGAAGAAATACCCAATTAATTACGAAAATGCCATTATACTGTATTATCCAAAATAATACCTAAACATAGCAAACTACCTAAATTATTACATTTCCGACAAGCTAACTATACAAATACATCTTTTCCAAAATAAAGTACAACAAAATAATTAACCCGCCTCCCCAAGCTCCTAAGCTTGGCTTCCGTCTCGCCCTTCCTGTCCGCCATCTCCTGCATTGTCAGCTAGGGTAGAAGTAGGGCGTTAGAACAACGCGCCCAGTAGGATTCCGAGTAGGGCTAGCACATGGGTTAGTAATAACCATATACAGATAATAACACAATGAAAACTATAAACCACCATATACTAAAATATAAGTAAATGATATGCCATGGGTGTCAATGTTATGAATCCCACCCATCATTCCTGCCATATACTGTCATATCCCTCTTGACGGAAAAACCTCGTCAAGATCTGTCCAATCGTAAAATATCCCCCTTGACGGCAAAGCCTCGTCAAGGTGTCCCCATGCCTGTTCTCGGTCGCCCCGACGGAGCATGGACTCCGGTTTGTTTATTTTTTTTCTGCCCATGCCATGCATGAGATGTAATGCATTATGCTATATAATATGTATATTCCATAGTCATAATATAGCCTTCATAACTTAGCATATAACTCATAATCTTGCATTATGCCATATAAGATACATAAGCCATGATTTAAAACTCATCATAAAATAAACCATAAAATTCCCAAAATAAATCAATGAAACCATCACACAATCCATGGCTTACAAAAAGGTAGGAATCCTACCGAATACCGACTCGCGTCCTTTTTCGTTTTCGTCTTATAATTCCGGTCGCCAATCGCGCACCGTTTGCGATGTCCCGATACCTTATTATACAGTACCAAATCAGTCCATATTTTATCCACGATTAAGTCCCTAACTTATCACAAACTTAGATCCATTTATGTACCATTAACCATGTCATATGATCATTAACTAAGTTATAAGATTATCAAGAATTAGCCCTCAACTTAGCCTCATTAATGCATGGACATAGATCCTAAACTTAGCCCATAGCATGACCTACAAATGGGTCATTAATTACGGTTTTGCCACTACCTCTCTTATGTTTAATCATTCATTTAATCCATGTATAATTAAGTCCATACTTGATCTATAACCTACATCCATTAGTGACCCATCAACCATATCATAGAATTATTAAAATCAGCCACTTAATTGACTTCATCCCCATTCATTTAATCATTTACATAAACCCTAATCTTGGACCATAAAATGGTTCTCATATGAATCATGGGTTCGGCCATACACCATGGTCGAACCCATGATGTCTTTTCCTTATCTTTTATTGGACCTATTTACATTACTTAGGCCCAAAATGAATCCTCCCATGAGGGATTTTACATCATGCTTTTAAAACTATCATTCTTCACCATAATTGAGTCCATTAACTTAGCCCTTATTCCATTCATTCTTCATGGTTCCAAAATACTTGATTCATCATTCATAGGTGATATTCAAGACATAAAAACATTCACCTTCATCCACCACTTTTGAGGCCATTAAAATATTTACATTCATCCATGGATTCCATCATAAAAACTTTTTTCAAAAATTAGCTACATTTAATCATTTTAAAACCCTAAAATCATTAACATTCTCCATGCTTCCATTTTTACATAATTAAATTACACAATGTCCTCCATACCTTAAAACCCTAAGAAAATCACACATTACCTTCCAATTCCACATAATTCCATGCTTAATAATTTAATTACACAATGCACACAATATATTTTTCCAATTTCTTACCCTAACCCTAATTCACCCATTTAGGGTTTTCTCCATCTTCCACCCTTCCATTTAATGTATCTAAATTCCATAGTATAAAATCACCTATCCACCATTAATTTCACAAAAATAAATTCCATTTCTTAAACCCTAAAATCCAAAATTCTTTTAGTTAAGAAATACTCACTATCCGACGTCTCCTCCGATTTCCGCCGCTCCCGTCGGTCTCCGTAGCCTCCTCTCTCTTTCTTCTTGATCTTTTATAGGTCAAGATCTTTGATCAAGGGTGGCAACTCCCAACCTTAAAATCAGCCATGTTAGGTTTGAATTGAGAGAGGGAAGAGGATGGAGATGGAAAAATGTCTCAAGATCTTTACCTTGAGATGGTGGTCCAACCTTTTCTTCCTCTCCTTGAGCTCTTCTCTTTTCTTCCTTAATTTTCTTCTCCTCTTTTTTTTTTTTTTCTTAGAGTGGAACGGCCATGAGAGAGTGCAAGAGATGGAGTTAGTGAAAATGAGAATGGGAAAACAAGATAAGGCTTATCTCATGTGGTGGTGTAACTTACACTCCACATTTAATGCCCACCAACCTCATGGGATTTTTATGCTTTATGGTGAGCCAACGTTTTTTGATGCCTTAAGATAAGATGGCATTTGGTTTTCCATTTTTTGACCATTTGACCCTCATTTGATTATTTTAATCATTTAATAAATTAACTAATTACCTTAGGTTAATTAGTTCCCACCTAATTTAATTCCATTTCTTAACTTCCTTCTATGAATCCACCCATGGTTGACTAATTCAACCATGGTGGTCGGCCCCACCAAACCTTGGCCCACATGCCACCTCACTTGATGAGGTGGAGGTGGGTCCCACTTGGCCACACCACCATTGTTTAATTCCAAATTACTTAGGGTGATTGAATTTCATTAAGCCCACTCTAAATGGATCACCATTGGGCCTATGGCCCAATTACATTTCCATCTAGCCCATTTACCTTGGAGCATACCCATCTTGACCCATTGGGTCCCAAATGGGTATTTGACCCAATTTGACCATTCTTGACCCATTTAAATAAATTTAAATCCAAACATAGTCTATTGGGCCACACTTGGGCCTTTATCCAATTTTTGGCCCATTTACCATTTACTCCACCAATTTTCTAATTTCCATCATTAAAATAAATAATATTCCCATTTATATTAATTCCAAAATTCCGAGACCTTACAGACACTGGGTGACCTCGAGGCCTAACTCAAAATGTCAGATCTGGTCCTATCCAGAAGACAACCGAGAAGTGACCCGAGGATCTAGACCTAACTCAATAAGTCAATCTGGTCAATGCCTAGAAGACAATATGAGTTTTGGACTGAGCCCCTTTTTATCTATTATTATATTGTGGATTATGATAATTTAAAAAGGATAGAAACCAAGTAGGAGACTCAATTCCATGAACCCTGGATATTTTTGGAAAAACGTATAATTTCCAAATACTGCTTGTGTCTATATATTTATTATGTATATTGATTGTGCACTTGTGTGTTATTTGAACAGAGACCGTGTAAACCACACATCACGGTGAGGGAACTTAACTCTGCAGGATATGTAAACAGGTTTTATTATAAGATGAGTATTGAGCAATGAGTGGTTTCAGATTTGATGAACCCACTCATGTGCCTAGACATGATGCACTATGGTAAGAGTGCTGATGATGATTGTGATATTATGATGTTGATCATATGAGTATGTAAGACTGTTTCCACGTACTTGGGCTATTGAACCAATATCGGCCATATGGGAGATGGTTTATGTCCGCTGGACCATGGGCAGACCATGATGTCGTCAGTTGCTGACTTGAGGGTGTCAGTATCGGCTAAGTCAGAGCCGGAGATGTACTTGTAAGGATGTGTTTTGACCGTGTCGGGACTTAATACTGGTTTCAGCGTAGCTGGCAGGCGTTACGTTGGATGATAGCAGTAATTGATGATGTTGATGCATTACATGAGATTATGCTTATTGTTATCAAGTATGTGATATTGAACTGTTGCTAACCTGTTATTTTACTTAAACTGCATTGTTAAATTTCCTTCACTAGGCTAGTTAGCTCATACCACTCACCTTTCAGGTGATGAACCCGAGGAGGAGGACCCTCTTTATCAGGCTTAGGGTGGATAAGCTGCGACGATGGTTTGGGATTCCCCCTGAGGCGAATAGCCTGATTTGTGCTTTCTGGTTCTTGGAACCTCTTGCCTTTGTAAAGTACCGGATGTGATACTTAGTTTGTGTAAACTTTATGTATTGAGACTACGACGTTGCTGTAGTCATTTTGTTGTGACCTTGAATGATGAATCAATGGATGGATTTTCTTGATCATGTTATGTGTTGATGTTATTGTTATATCTATTCTTGTAGGGTAGACTTATGGTATGTGTTTGAGTCCACATGTTGGGATCATGTGTGACCCTTGGGCCTAACCGTTGACCCGGCCCAGTTCGTATGTTGTGTTAAGTTTATCTTCAAAAAAAAAAAATCAGTCGCGTTCCGGGCCCACCCTTTAGGTCGAGGCGTGACAGCTTGGTATCAGAGCGTAGGCTCAAACTCTAGGACTGTGATGGGTTACTACCTAGTTTGACTTGCTTTTGCCTTAGTAATGCTATTGTTTTGACACTTTTCTGTTTTGTTGTACAGATATGTCAAGCAATACCGAGTACTCTGAGTTGTGGGAGAAAGGGACCCCTAGTTACCCAATAGACCTAGTTTTTTCAGATTCCAGTATTCCCAACTTCGACGAAGTTGTACCTGGAGAAGAAGTGGAAGTAGCGTCCCCTGAGTACCACGTTGGTACAGATCCAGAGGAGGAAGAGGGAGACATCCCAATTCCAGAAGAGTCCGTGGGGGAAAACGGCTCGCCCGAGTATATTCCGGTTACTCCACCCTTGGACGAGTACCCGGATTATATGTGCTAACTCTACAACTAGGAGGGGCACAACCATACCTACTGCCCTTATCCGACTGGTGTAATTTGCCCTATTTGCGGACTCCGCAGGCATGGGAGTGCAAAGACTAATTGTCCTTACGTTGGAGGGCCAGGGATTATACACTGCTTGACTTGCGGAGTGTTCGGACATAAGTCTGAGGCCTGTCCGGATAACTTCTATTATTTTGGTGATGAGGTAGGATCTTCTTCGGAAGATTAAGTTAGGGTTTGTCGGGGGTATTGGGGAGATTTGTCTTGTAAGGGTTGAGTTTTATTGTTTTGAAGGGTTTTCATACCCTACTAACCATTGTACTTGTATTTGAATCTTGAATGAATTATAATGAATTATTGTAACTTGTGTGTTTTGCTTAATAAGTTTCTTAAAATTGGTTAATGATATTTACAAGTGTAAATAACAGATGTCAGGACCCAATGCGAATGGAGCTGATTTTCGTGGGAGGAGGACTGATCTTCCACCTCGTAACCTCCCCAATGAGGCGATACGAGCAGTGGTTGAAGCATTTCAGCAAATAGCTGAAAACATGCGACGTCCGCCAATCCGAATGCCAGAGGAGAGAGCCACCTCGGCTCTCACGGAGTTCAAGCGTCTGAACCCGACTAGTTTCTCCGGAACAGAAGACCCTAGTGCTGCGAGGAACTGACTGACTCAGATTAGTTGAATCCTCAATACCTTAGCTATCGCCGAAGACTTGCGAGTGACCTTGGCAGCGTACCACCTTGAAGGAAACGCCTACGAGTGGTGAGAAGCGAAGAGCTTGGTTCATAATCATGAACCGATGACGTGGGAGGAGTTCTCTGTAGCCTTTTTGGCCCATTACTTTATGAAGACGGTGAAGGAAGCGAGGAAGAGAGAGTTCATCAACATCCAACAAGGTTCAGACATAGTGGCACAATATGCCATGCGCTACATCGATTTGATGCAGTTTGTGCTGTGGATCGCAGCAAACAAAGAGGAAAAGATCCAGCACTTTGAGAACGGACTCAGACCCTTTCTGCAACGGCAAGTGGCCGGCCTAGTGTTTAACACTTTGGAGGAAATCATCGAGCGAGCTTCAAAGGTGGAAGCAGTAGACTCCATCAATCGGAGCACTGACAGCACCCAGAAACCTTCTTCCAACAAGAAGGCAAAGTTCAACCAGCAGAAGAGGCCCTTCTTCAAGAAGAGCCAACCTAGTGCAGGTCAGTCAAGTCGGTCTAACTCCCGGCTAGTCGTGTGCTACACCTGCAACTAGCCTGGGCATACTTCCAAGTTTTGCCCGTCCGGAGGAGAGAAGGCGTGCTATCACTAGAAGCAGACCGGGCACCTGTTCAAGGACTGCCCTTACCTTGGCAAAGCGGCACCTTCGCAAGGTGTAGGAGTTTCCTTCTCTGTGGCGGAACCGTCTGTCGGCAGAGGTTCTCAGCAGGCTTCCAGAGGTTCAGTGGTACCGAGGAACGGACCACCTTTAAACGGTCAGGAGAGAGGACAAGGACGTCCTCAAGGGAGAGTCTACTCGATAGGGACTCAAAAGGAAGAGCCAGTGGAGAACACTGTGATGGAAGGTACCCTTAATATTTTCAGTCTTTTGGCTCGAGTATGGTTTGATACCGGTGCTTCGCATTCCTTTATCTCTAGAACTTGTTGTGTTAGATTAGGTTTGAAACCGGTAGAAGTAGTTAAACCGCTAATGGTAGTATCACCTTTGGGTAAGAAGGCTTTGGTGAACCAAGAGTGTAGATCTTGTGTTTTGACGTTTAGCAGAGTGGAGTTGTCCTATGATTTTCTTGTGTTGGAAATGATGGACCTTGACATCATCCTTGGTATGGATTAGTTGTCTGTTTTTGATGTCTTGATAGACTACTCTCAGAGGAGAATTCGTGGGGTCTCCTCAACCGGTGAGAGGTTTATGGAGAAGTTAGTACCTAATGAAAGGATGAGAGTCACTTTCTCTGGCCTTAGGGCGTGTCCCAATAGTGTGGTGACAAGCATGGGTTGGGAAGATGTAGGTGGTGTAGGGTCTGTTACTCCTCGGGTGGTGTGTGAGTTTATGGATGTTTTTCCTGACCAGTTAGCTGGGCTACCTCCACGCCAAGAGATAGAGTTTGTTATAGACCTATAGCCAGGAACATCTCCAATTTCCATGGCACCTTATCGGATGGCGCCGGCAGAGCAGAGAGAGCTAGCTACGCAGGTATAAGAGTTTCTTAGGCTTGGTTTTATCTGTCAGAGCAACTCGTCGTGGGGCGCACCTGCTCTCTTTGTGAAGAAGAAAGATGGATTGATGAGGATGTGTATAGATTACCGGCGGTTTAATTAGGTAACTATTAAAATAAGTATCCGTTGCCTAAAATAGATAACCTCTTTGATCTCTTGAGGGGATCGAAGTGTTTTTCGAAAATCGATTTGAGGTTGGGTTACCATCAGTTGCGGATTCGAGAGGAAGACATTCCAAAGACTGCTTTCCGGACGCATATGGCTTGTACGAGTTTGTGGTGATGCCTTTCGGTTTGACGAACGCGCCAGCCATGTTTATGGACTTAATGAATCGCGTGTTTCAACCGTATCTGCGAGAGTTTGTGATAGTCTTCATCGACGATATCTTGATCTTTTCGTCATCAGAGGAAGAGCACGAGCGTCATCTGCGGATTGTTCTTCAGACTCTTCGAGAGCATCAGCTGTTTGCCAAGCTGAGCAAGTGTGAGTTTTGGTTGACTCAAGTGCAGGTTCTGGGACATGTGGTGTCTCTAGGAGGAATCTCGGTAGATCCAGCGAAGATAGAGACCGTGAAGACTTGGGACAGTCCCAAGGGCGTGTTCGAGATCCGGAGCTTTTTGGGATTAGCAGGATATTACCGAAAGTTTATCCCGCACTTCTCTCAGATCGCGGTGCCGATGACTCTACTGTCAAGGAAGAACGGCAAGTTCGAGTGGAGCGAAGCTTGTGAAAGAGCATTCCAGGAGTTGAAGGAGAAGTTGACGACGTCTCCAGTTTTGGTGATACCCAAGTAAGGACGAGGTTACGATGTTTATTACGATGCGTCCAAGTATGGTTTGGGTTGTGTGCTGATGCAAGAGGGGAAGGTAGTAGCTTATGGTTCCAAGCAATTGAAGGGACATGAGTAGAACTACCCGACTCATGATTTGGAGTTAGCAGCCGTTGTATTCTCGTTAAAATTGTGGAGACATTACTTATATGGTGAGAAGTTCAATGTGTTTTCTGATTACTATAGTCTCAAGTATATCTCCACTCAGAAAGACTTGAATATGAGGCAGCGAAGATGGATGGAGTAGTTGGGAGATTATGACTTCAGTCTCTCCTATCATCCAGGGAAAGCCAACGTAGTAGCTGATGCCTTGAGCCGGAAGTCTCACAACGACGTGGCAAGGATGGCATCCTTACAGTGGAAGATGTTGGAAGTTCTGTCCGAGTACGATCTGGAGCTGATCAAAGGAAGCAGGGCAGCAAGAATCTATAGTTTGGTTCTACAACCCGAGGTAGTTAGATTGGTGTTGGAAGGACAACAGAGCGACCCAGAAGCGAAGGAGTTGGCAACTCAGCTTTCAGGAGGAGCGACTCTAGAGGATTGGAAGATCAAGGCGGACGGAAGTCTGACTTTCAAGGACAAATTATTCGTACCAAAATCGGACGAGTGCAGGAGAAAGGTGCTTGATCATTTTCATCGATCTCGCTTTGCGGTGCATCCGGGTGAAACAAAGATGTATCATAACTTGCGACGACTTTTCTGGTGGAATGGTATGAAGCGTGAGGTAGCAGATTTTGTGTCCAAGTATTTAACTTGTCAACAAGTGAAGGTAGAGCATCAACGACCTGGCAGAAAGATGCAACCTTTAGAAGTGGATGAATGGAAGTGGGAGCATATCACGATTGATTTTGTAACTGGATTCCCTAAGTCTCCTAAGAAAAAAGACCCTATTTGGATAATAATCGATCGATTGACGAAGTCAGCTCACTTTCTACCGATCAAGAAGACAGATTCTTTGGCTACTCTAAGTAGATTGTATTTAAAGGAGATAGTCAGATTGCATGGAGTGCCTGTATCCATTGTATCTGATAGAGATCCGAGATTTGTGTCAAGGTTTTGGCAAGGATTGCAAGAAGAATTGGGGACTAAGCTGTGCTTCAGCACTGCTTTTCACCCTCAGACGGATGGTCAGTCAGAGAGAACCATTCACACCTTAGAGGATATGCTAAGAGCTTGTGTGATGGATATGTTGGGAAGTTGGGAAGATCATTTGCCTTTGATCGAGTTTGTCTACAATAACAGTTATCACTCCAGTGTGCAGATGGCACCGTACGAGGCTCTGTATGGCAAACCTTGCAGGTCACCTCTTTGTTGGACAGAGGTAGGAGACAAAGCGCTGTTAGGACCTGATCTAGTGCGCGAGACGTCAGAGCAAGTTGAAGTGATCAGACAGCGTCTCAAGACAGCCCAGAGTAGACAAAAAAGTTACGCTGACAAAAGGCGACGACGTTTGGAGTTTGCCGTTGGCGACCGAGTCTTCTTACGTGTGGCACCACGTCATGGAGTGCAACGGTTCGGGCGCAAGGGAAAACTATCACCTTGATATGTTGGACCCTTTGAGATCTTGAAGAGAATAGGTGAAGTGGCCTATTAGTTGGATCTTCCTCAGGCTTTGGAGAGAGTGCATAATACGTTCCACGTGTCTATGTTAAGGAAGTACGAGCCTGACCCATCACATGTAATCAGTTTTGAAGGTATTGAAGTCTCAGAAGACCTAACTTTTGAAGAAGCACCAGTCAAGATTCTAGAGCGTCGGACTCAAGAGCTCAGGAGAAAGTCTATACCTCTAGTACGAGTGCTGTGGAAACATCGCGACGTGCAACATGAGACGTGGAAACCTGAAGCGACGATGCAGAAGCTATACCCTGGCTTGTTTACAGGCCAAAAAGGTAAGTGTTTGTTTTAAATTTCGGAACAAAATTTATTTTAGGGGGGTAGGATGTAATACACTGCCCTAGATTAGGCGTAGTTTAGCTTAATTAATTCTGGTTTAACCGGTTAATCTCAGAGATTACGGTTAGGGCTTCAAGGGAAGCCCAGTTGTGGCCCAATCCGAGCTCGTGAGCTCAGTGATCCAACTCGTTCGGCTGGATGGGCATTTTGGTAATTTTATCACTTGTTGTATTTATTTTATAAATTTTGTTGATATATGATTATCATTGGTTGATAATGTTTTCCTTAATAAAGGATTTGTATTTCTGATTTTAAAATGAATTCATTTTCAGAAAATCATATTTAAAATCCGCCCGTCAAAACCCCGAAAGGGAATATTAATTATTTTAAAGGGTTTTGGGAATAAAATAAATTTTGAAACTAGTATTTTGTAGTAGACCATTTTAAGTATGGTCTAGTTATTTCATTTCACCCTAAAATCAGATTTATAAATTGGTTATTCTTACAATTGTTTATTTAAGTAAATATTGGTAAATTATGGTTTTTATTTAAATCAATTGTTTTTAATCAGATTTAAATTCCAAAATTTTTATGGTGATTAAGATTTTCAAAGCCCAGCTTATCTATAGGGTTGGATCAAGTTTTTGAGTTTTTAAAATAATGCCTTTAGTGTAAAATCGGCTTTTTCACTTAAACCTGGACTTATTTGCAAAACTAAAAAACCCTGAGGACTTATTTGCAACCAGACCGGTGAACAGTGGTTTCACTGTTTCTACGCCCGTACCCCGCTGCATGCAGCGGCATGCACATGCCAGCCGGCCCCTTTTCCCGGCTGATTTCTTATATAACCGACCCTTAGTTCAACTGTTTGAACTCCCAAATCCTTCTTCTCTTCCTCAGTCTCTACTACTTTCTGTATCTCAGACCAGACCCAGCCGATTACCCTCTCTGTTCCCTGTTTCTCTCCCAGTTTCGGTCACCGTAGCCTTGAGGGGAGCTTCTTTTCAAAATCCGGATTTTCAAACTAGGAACCCAAGTAAAGGTATCTACTGCATTCCCCTTTCAATTCCAGTCAATTTTGAATCAAACAAAATCGGTTTTGACCCTATTTTCAGTGAGAAAAACCATTTCAAAATCTAAGGAAAACCATGGGTTACCTTGTACCCTTGAGAATTTGCTGTTTAAATTGGATGGCCTAGAGAGCTTCTAAGCTCCAAACCTCTTCCTATGGAAAGAGGACTCCCAGAGGAGTCTATCAAACCGGCTATCTGTGGAACACGAATCCGAGAAACCCTCTGTTTCCCGATCCGTAATTCTCTGTGCTTCTGCATTCACTGTCTGTTGGTGCAGATAGTGGAGGAAGACGACTCTTAGAAGGTCCGAGAGCGGATCTTCGGACGGTCCGAACCTTTGGACGGTCCGAGAGCTGACCCTCGGACGTTCCGAGCTTCACCCGAAGCCCAGTTACGCCCGAGGCAAGCCAGACCCCTTCGAACGAACAGAGCCGAGCTCGGAAGGATCGAACCCACTCGGACGTTCTGAACCCAGACTTCGGATGTTCCGAGGACCCAGACCCACCGAGACTTTTTTTCTCTGATTCTTTCGGTTCGGATGGACTTCGGATGATCCGAGACCCGATCTTCGGATGATCCGAAGTCAGACCCGTATTCCGAGGTCAGTGACTTAGATATAGTGCGGTTCGAATGATCTTAAGCCACCGTACCTGGTTCCGAGGCATGTTCCGAGGGACCCATTATTTTAGTGTTAAAATGTTGTTGATGGCTCTTGTTTGATGTATTAATGTGATTAATGATGTGTTATGTTGATTAATACCCCTTGTTAATTAAAAGTGTACTTACCATTTTTTCTCTTATTACTTATAGTGTAAATACTATTGTATTCGCTTCCAGGCCGACTCTATTGGTCGGGTACTGAGTGATTCACTTTCAGGCCGATGCTATAAGTCGGGCACTGGGTGACCTCGAGGCCTAACTGAAAATGTCAGATCTGGTCCTATCCAGAAGACAACCGAGAAGTGACCCGATGATCTAGACCTAACTCAATAAGTCAATCTGGTCAATGCCTAGAAGACAATATGAGTTTTGGACTGAGCCCCTTTTTATCTATTATTATATTGTGGATTATGATAATTTAAAAAGGATAGAAATCAAGTAGGAGACTCAATTCCATGAACCCTGGATATTTTTGGGAAAACATATGATTTCCAAATACTGCTTGTGTCTATATATTTGTTATGTATATTGATTGTGCACTTGTGCGTTGTTTGAACAGAGACCGCGTAAACCACACATCACGGTGAGGGAACTTAAGTCTGCAGGATATGTAAACAGGTTTTATTATAAGATGAGTATTAAGCAATGAGTGGTTTCAGATTTGATGAGCTCACTCATGTGCCTAAACATGATGCACTATGGTAAGAGTGTTGATGATGATTGTGATATTATGATGTTGATCAAATGAGTATGTAAGACTGCTTCCATGTACCTGGGCTATTGAACCATTATCGACCATATGAGAGATGGTTTATGTCTACTAGACCATGGGCGGACCATGATGTCGTCAGTTGCTGACTTGAGGGTGTCAGTATCGACTAAGTCAGAGTCGGAGATGTACTTGCAAGGATGTATTTTGACCATGTCGGGACGTAATGCTGGTTTCAGCGTAGTCGGCTGGTGTTACGTTGGATGATAGCAGTAATTGATGATGTTGATGCATTACATGAGATTATGCTTGTTGTTATCAAGCATGTGATATTGAACTGTTGCTAACCTATTATTTTACTTAAACTGCATTGTTACATTTCCTTCACTAGGCTAGTTAGCTCATCAGGCTTAGGGTGGATAAGCTGCAACGATGGTTTGGGATTCCCCCTGAGGCGAATACCCTGATTTGTGCTTTCTGGTTCTTGGAACCTCTTGCCTTTGTAAAGTACCGGATGTGGTACTTAGTTTATGTAAACTTTATGTATTGAGACTACGACGTTGCTGTAGTCATTTTGTTGTGACCTTGAATGATGTATCAATGGATGGATTTTGTTGATCATGTTATGTGTTGACGTTATTGTTATATCTATTGTTGTGGGCTAGACTTATGGTATGTATTTGAATCCACATGTTGGGACCATGTGTGACCCTTGGGCCTAACCTTTGACCCGGCCCAGTTCGTATGTTGTGTTAAGTTTATCTTCAAAAAAAAAAAATCAGTCGCGTTCCGGGCCCACCCTTCGAGTCGGGGCGTGACCTGGGAGTTGTGGAAAGTCCCACATCGGAAGTTGAGGAGTTTGAGAGGGGGTTTATAAGCAGTCCTTGCTCCCTCAAACCAACAAAACGCGTTTTGGACCCGGACTTGGACCGGGTCCAATCCAAAAACCTTGCGGGCTCGGCCGTATGCACGTGTATGCGCGTGTGGGCCCAAAGCGGACAATATCTTGTTGGCCGATCCCCAAGCCCTTTTTATGGGCCAGGCTGTTACAAATGGTATCAGAGCTCCGGGTTCTACACTCGGACTGTGTGGGCTTATTGCCTTCCACTCAGTTCATTGGGTCGAGCCGAGGGTGGCTCTGGGCTTTAGGGGGGTGGATTGTGATATCCTGACCCATGAGCCAAAGGCCAGGCCCTAGATAGGCTGATCCAAGTGAAACTGGGCCCTGTCGGATGAGCCAGCAGAGTGGGCCGGTCGGATCCGACAGCCCAGCAGTGGGTGGGAGTTGTGGAAAGTCCCACATAGGAAGTTGAGGAGTTTGAGAGGGGGTTTATAAGTAGTCTTGCTCCCTCAAACCAACAAGACGTGTTTTGGACCCGGACTTGGGCCGGGTCCGATTAAAAAATCGTGCGGGCTCGCGCGTGTGCACGTGTGTGCGCGTGTGGGCCTAAAGAGGACAATATCTTGTTGGCCGATCCCCAAGCCCTTTTTATGGGCCGGGCTGTTACACACCAACTTCAAGAACCCAATGTGAAAATTAAAATTGCCAAAGTCTTCTCTTCTCATTTTCAATCCCTCTCCAAAGCCTAGCTAACCATAAAATTCTCTGCCCAAGTTCAATTTACTCAATGGGAGAGAGAGTATTTATAGATAAAAGGAAGTGGAATGAATGACTTGGATTTATAGATTTAAATAAAGCAAGGGATACTTGGAGGGCTGATATAGTTTGTCCTAAACATGGAATGACTTAAAGGGGGAAAGGAGGCAGGAAAAAGATAGTAAAATTCGTGTAAGGAAAATGGATACAAAATCCCGTTTTATACATATGCACCACATTGCATATCAGTTTTGACCTATTTAACATCCGAATTAGGACAAGTCGTAAACTACAAAGTCGTAGCCCTTGAAGTATTCTTTCCAACCCGAAAGAATAAAAGCAATCAGACATTTGAGTGAAACTTTATGGCAAAAATACTGAAGATATGTCAAACCTTCCTTCTTTTTCTCCCCTTCTTATTTTGTTTTTTTTTCCTTAGTTCACTTGTCAAATTAAAAAAATCATCTTTATACTAGCTTGTAAATTTCAAATTTCCTCATCATGTATCTTGAGATGATGAAAATAGTCTTCACACATCATGTGGATTTCTTCATGGGTTTTTCTTAATGGGCTTAATAATTGGGTTTTTCCTGTGCTCATCAGTTTCTCTTCGAATGGATAGGGAATGGCGCTTCACCTCATCAGCAATGGAGCTTCAGGACCTTTGACTTCTTGGACTTTTCTGATAATAGTGTTGCCAATAGCAACACAGCAATAATGGGACAGGTGATATTGGCCTCAAGGAAGGAATACAAGAGGAATAGGGCTAATACATGGCATTGGGGTAGCAACATTCAACTTCTCCATAGCAGTGATGGTAGCTCCATGGAATCGGATAAGGAAAAGATAATTGAAAGGAGAAAGGGGGAGTTTCAACATATTGTTGAGAACCATGTGAAGAAAATCCTTCAAAGTTATCTCTCTCTGAGATAAGATCTGCAACACAGATATTTCATTCTAGTAAATGTCTAGGAGGAGGGTCTCCTGGGACTGTGTACAGAGGTGTACTCACCTCTATTAAGACTATAGTTGTTAAAAAATTTAATAAAGAGAAGTATTTTAGAGACACCTTTCCAAGGGAGATGACAACTATGATAACTTCATCAATATACAAGAATCTCCTTCAACTTCAAGGCTAGTGTTGTGAAGAATTCTAAAAACTCCTAACATATTTTACAAATTTCTACACACCAAGAATCATCTAAAAGCATTTTAGACCCTACTTCTTCCTTCTTCCATAAGCTTCTAGAACATTCTAGAGTGTTCTACAAGACTCCACAGACTTCTACACAATTTTAGAATCTTTTAGAGAACTCCAAAATTCTCTAGAATCTTCTTGAACCATCCGGAACCTTCCAAATTGTTCCAGACTCTTCTTGAGCATTCTGGATCATTGTAGAACATTTTGAAAAGCTCTACAATGTACATGTAGTCTCTTATTTATATAAATTATAAGATGGGTAGGTTGGGTGAATCTCTTGGTGTGATATATAGTATAGCTTGTTTTTAGGTTATTAATTTTAGTACTGTCTTGTATTTTTTGAATTATTGATTTTTATTTTGGATTTTATTTAAAGTAGTTCCAAATTATGTCTTTGAGGAATGAGATTATTTTTTAACATGTTTTTCTGTTTGGTTTATAAAATTATTTACGATGAGGCATAATCTCTAGAAATACTGATTTCTACATCTTTGGGGTTGTCTGTCTGGTGGTCACAACGGGAATGTTATACAGGTATTAAAAGGAAAAGCCTATCTCCCTGAGCTACCCGGTACAAAACCTTCATTCAGACTACGATTTGCCAAAGAATACTACAGATGGATCGGCATCAACTGAATCATCACCTATTGAATATGATTTGCATCACCTTACATAAGGGAGATCATGAGGACGCTAATACCAGAAGGCCCTATCCCTACTCCATTAAGAAACTACAATCTGTCAAGGAATTCTGAGGATGGATCGATATCACCTTACATGGAGCCATTAGAATCAGTAAGTTCTGCTGGATATGAATCAGCATTTGAATCACTTACAGAAGGAAAAGCAACAAACATATCGTGTCAGATTCAATAGTAGCTACTTCGATATGTAATATTATGATACAATACAGATTGATTTCTTGTACTATGTTATAAAACTATTGATCAATCAGATAAAGTCATCAAGCTCACAACTGTTCCTTTATACCTGCTGCTGCCAATTGAATTAGATGCTTCAACATTTGGAATCGCACTACCCCATTACTAGCATAATACATTTCTTTCTGATATCCAGTTTGGTTTTGTTGAAATTCTCTTGGGGTTTCTATGGAGTATCCATTTGAAGTATGCTGGGAATCTATTGGGCTATTAATAAAAATATTCTTTGTGGGAGTTTTCTCCATGATTACCATTAGCATTATGCTAAAACTCTATAGGAAATTCTCTTGAATATCCAACAGGATTTTGCTGATGTTGAATTAGGCTCTCTCTATAAAACCTAAACCCATTCAAATTCTGCTAAGATCTGCTGGGTGTTGTCCTTAAGATGGACCACTCCTCCTGTACCTAGTCACTCAGTTGTCACGTGTGGACACACGTGCTTCATCAGAAATCTATATTTGTTTATTTAATTATGTCAGTGTGTCTCAGTACTGTAAGAGTAAGACACCTACATGTCACGGACTTAGATATTGCACTCAAGAATTGCCCGTGTGGCACTTGAAAAACTCCCGTATTGTTGAACAAGTCAGCCTTCTTCACTTAAACACTCAAGACCAACTTCAATCAAACTCTCACTTAGGTAATTACAAGAGCACAGTTGAACACCTGGAAGGAATGAACTTGTATTGCACTTGGAAATTTACAACTCTTGAGGAGTGGGTTACAAATGGGAACCTCACCCCTATTCATACTAAAAGCCTTGGGAATGAATGGCTAAAATGATGCCGCATGCCAATCATCCAATGGTTGTGGAGAATTCTAGAAATTCTTAACATATATTACAAATTTCTACACACAAGAATCATCTAAAAGCTTTCTAGACCCTAATTCTCCCTTCTTCCATAAGCTTCTAGAACATTTCAAAGTGTTTTACAAGACTCCACACACTTCTACACAATTCTAGAATCTTTTAGAGAACTCCAAAATTCTCTAGAGTCTTCTTTGAACCATCCGGAATCTTCTGGAACCTTCTGGATTGTTCCAGACTCTTCTTGAGCATTCCGGATCATTCTAGAACATTCTGAAAAGCTCTACAATGTACATGTAATCTCTTATTTACATAAATTATAAGATGGCTAGGTTGGGTGAATCTTTGGGTGTGACATATAGTATAACTTGTTTATAGGTTATTAATTTTAGTATTGTTTTGTATTTTCTGAATTATTGATTTTTATGTTGGATTTCATTTAAAATAGTTCCAAATTGTGTCGTTAAGGAATGAGATTACTTTTTTAACATGTTTTTCTGTTTGGTTTATGAAATTATTTACAATGAGGTTATGATGGAACCGTAAGATATATGAGTCCAGAGTATCTGTGTAAAGGCATAATCTTTGGAAATACTGATTTCTACATGTTTGGGGTTCTCTGTCTGGAGGTCACAACGGGAATGAGGCGGTGCAGTGATTGTGATCTGAACTTCATACTCATAAATTGGGTTTGGGATAAGAAGGCCAACAACAAATTGCTTGAATCTGATGATCCAAGATTGCAAGATTTTGAAGTAGAGGAAGTGGAGAGAATGCTCATTGTTTGGGCTCTCGTGTGTGCTTCCAAGTGCCTCCACAAGGCCAATAATGAGGGATGTTATACATGTATTAAAAGGAAAAGTCTCTCTCCCTGAGCTACCCAATACAAAACCTCCATTCAGCTACGATTTGCCAAGGAATACTATAGATGGATCGACATCAGCTGAATCATCACCTATTGAATATGACTTGGCATCACCTTACATAAGGGAGATCATGAGGACGCTAATACCAGAAGGCCTTATCCCTACTCCATTAACAAACTACAATCTGTTAAGGAATTCTGAGGAATGATCGATATCACCTTGCATGCAGCAATTACAATGAGGTTATGCTTCTACAGTAATGAGTTGTTTGCCATTTTCCACTTATGGAAAATGAGAGCATATAAAATAAGACCACCTGAAATGTAACACCCCGCCCTTTTCACTCTAAAATCAGAGTATATTTTTTTTTTATATATATAAACAAGTGTGATAAGAGCGGGATGTCACGACGCTAGTTAAGTCCGGACTTCTAAAATCCGACCCTTAACTGGCCAAACCCATATGTGCATGGACTAAGTCCATGTGAAACATTTCACATACGGTACTAAGTAAAACTTGCGGAATATTATTACATCTAACTGCAGAATTATAATGGAACCTACGACTATTCCATTTTATTAGATAGCAAAGTACATTATCACTTTTCCAAAGTTATCTTAACTTAATCAATCATTCCAAACCATACCAAACCATAGCAATTATTAACTAAGTTATTACATGTCCATGTAAACTTAAATAACAAGATCCATAAATAAATTCCATCAAAAGCCCAAGCTCCTATGCTTAGCTTTCCTCGTAATCCCCAGCTTTTGCCTTTCCCTTTCCTTTTCCTGCATCATCCTCTAAGGATAGGAATAGGGCGTTAGATCAACGCGCCCAGTAGGTCTTCCGATTAGGGCTACCACAAAGTTAGAGTATAAAACATGCAAATAATATAAAAATACGTGTCATCAAAATCTTACAAAAAGAATGCTATGTATGTGATGCAAATGTAATGAGTCTCACCCATCACAAATATACACAGCCACCCTCCACATTGGTTGTTCGGACGCCCCGACGGAGTGTGGACCCTCCGGTTTCCCTTGATGGGAATTCTTATTATCAAGATACCACCACACAGGTTTTTCGGACGCCCCGACGGAGTGTGGACCCTCCGGCTACATAACTACCACCCCATGCCATGCATGAGATGTCAATGAATACATGATACATGCCATTTGGAAATATATTCTAACATTTCATAATCCCATTTTGAACATAATACATTAACATAAACTACTCATAAAAATCATGATAAACATCACATATGAGAATGGTTACAAAGAGGTAGGAAAACCTACTTAAAAAAATCACTTTGAAAGTTCGCTCTTCTTAAACCGTCACCCGCTCACGAATGCGCACCGTTTAAGAGATTCCGTCACCTTGTTACATAATAATAAATTAAACTTAAATCCCATTTGATTTCCATTTTAATCCTAAGACCACAAACACCAACTTGTGGGGTTCGGCCATACTCCATGGCCGAACCTCACCCTTTTTAATTTTGGTCCCATTTATTTTCAAGTCCATTAATCTCATCATTTAAACAGCAGTCCTCTATTATTTGTAATAACCCAAGTCCATAAAAAATATTACCCATTTAATCCCTTCCATGTCCATGGCAACCTATCATGTTTCCCCCACCCCATATTACTTTTATACCATGTAGAATGACTAATATTCTTCCCTTAAAAGGTCCTTTAAACTCTTAAACATGCATCCACCAATTCCATGTTTTGAAAACCTTATAATAAAATTAGTGCACAAAATAATCCTAGTGGGGTTCGGCCATACAACATGGCCGAACCTCACCTATTCATCTTTGGTCCTTCTTTTAACATCTTAGCCATAATAACCCCATGGTTTGGCCATGAAATGGCCGACCCATGTCTTGTCCATATGATCATTTAAAAATCCTTTTCATGCCATTGATCATGTTCCATGATCTTTAAGTTTTGAAACCCTTTAAATTTAATAAAACAATCCACATGATTCAAAGTCTAAGAAATTCTAATTCTATGAATATATTGGGTGGGGTTCGCCCATACTCCATGGCCGAACCTTACCCCTTCTTTTCCATTCTTTTGGTCCATAATAACATCAGAAATTAATTTAAACATCACCCTTGTTCTTCCATTGGACTGATTTAATCAACATCTAAGTTTTCATCCATTTAAAAAAATCCTTTTAAGATTATCATAATGTCCCATAATCTTCAGTCCTCAAAATGACAAAGTCTTTCCATGGGGTTCGGCCATACATATGGCTGAACCCTATGGTTCATCTACTCCTCCTAGACATACTCATTCGGTCCTTAGTTTTTATCCATGGGGTTCGGCCATACCCTTGGCCGAACCATATAGTTCTTTTAAACAAAATTTAAATAAATAACACTCACCAGTTCCGCGACTCCTCCGGTCTTTCTTTGCTCTTTCTTGCTTCCTTTCTTCCTTAGCCCTTTTTTTTTTTTTCTCCTTTCTCTTGCTTCTTTGGCCGAGGCTGATCTTGATCAATACCACTCCTCCAAAAATGGTTCGGTCAAGAGGGTCTGTTCTTAAGAGAATCTGCTTGAGTGCAATGTAACCTCTAATTCCTTTTTCTCTCTTGTCTTGTGAGTGATCGGCTAAGAGAGAGTGTGAGGGAGAGAGATAACCAAATGGGATTATCTTCCCTATCTCACATGAGATAGAAATCTCAATCCTCCAACGTGTAGGCATTTGAATTTGAATATTTTTTTTTTTAAAGATAATACCATCTCCTTCATCTCTTCATGAATATCCATGTTTTGATTTTTAAACCACAAACCTCTACTCCCCTCCTTCCAACGTGTATGCCACATTTGAATTGAAAAACAAACCAAAATCTTCATTATCTCTCATTATCTTTCTTATCTCTTCATAAGATGAAAACTCCAAGACTTCCACATGTGCCTTTGAATTTGAATTTTGAGATGTCAAACCATCCCCTTGGTTTGAATTTGAAAAATTAGACCATATCCATCTCCATCGTGTGTCATCATTTTGAATTTTAAACATAGCTTCCTCCATCTCTTCTATGTTTAAATTTTGAAACAAACCAATCTCCTCCATCTTCTCCAACATTTGAATTTTTAAATAAAATAACTCCTTTATCTCTTTTGAATTTAAAATCCAAAACCGTCCAATCCATTCATCTCATTTGAATTTGAACTTTAAATATATTCTATTTACTTAAATTTCAAATATTAATCCCATCTCATTTGTTTGAATTTCGAATATAGAACCATCCACCATTTTGAATTTAAATTCAAAATGTGAAGGCCGTCCAATCCACTTATTTGAATTTAACTCAACTCACTTGGTGGTCAACCAAGTCAAACACGCCCCAATGAGTCCCAATTGGACATTTTGACCCAATTGAATATATCTTACCCAATTGTTCCAATTGTAACCTTATCCAATAAATGACAAATTTCATAAATATAAGTAATATAAAATTCCAAGGTGTTACATGAAATAGGAGCTCTTTGCCAAGAGCACAAAAAATAGGATTTTACTTCTTTTTTTCAAACAAATCCATGTCAAATAGAGGGGACAATCATTTTCAACAAAAATAAATATTTTGTCAAAGAACTAAAACTTTGGGTTTTCATATCTTGACATGAATTGAATTTCTAACACCCATTGAACCTAAATATAATTTTCTCCAATGAGTTGCTTTCTTCAAATAAATAGACAAAGTGGCAAACAACCTCTAAAGATGCGATTCTACATTGCTCGATTTATTATTTACTATTTGGATTTTAGTCTACAATTGTGACTCTTGGATGGACTTTAAGAAATCATTTGCTTATCTAATTTGACGGTTATAAATATAAAAATTTAAAAATAAGATAAATAATTGAAAAGATTAGAGGTTTAACTTTTATAGTCTTTTACCTCTATTAAAATTTTGTTGTAACAAAGTTTTTGTTATCCAATGTTTTAAACCTCCACGCAGTGGTTGACCCAGTTCAACCTTGAGTTTTACCCAATGTCGTTTTGCTATCTGTAAAACCCTTAATAAAACCCTTAATAATTAGTTGTTCAAAAGGTTTGGGATGGTTGATCTTAAATAACTCCCATAAGGTTCGGAACACACGATGTAAAGACTATACCTATCTTTGAACTTGATTATTGCTATATTATTTAATGACAAGTGCATCTATTATAAAATGTATATTTTAGTTACGAGTTACAATTTAAAGATTTTGAAAGGGGCATTGGTAAATGCCAAAAATTGCATTTACATATTAATTTTATCAGTCATTATTGCACTCATTTTGCATTTAATTGTCGCATTTATATGAAAATTTATGAGTTTCACTTAATACAACTTATTATGTGTATTTTCTTTAATTTAGGAAGTTAAGCCGGCCAATTTAATAAAAGCTCGAGTACTCGAGTGTTTCGAGCTGGAGTAGAATTCAAGCCAAGCCCAAGTCAAAGTGCAGTTCAAATATAAAATGCCAAATGCAAAATAGGGCCGAGAAAATAGAAAAAAAGAGCCGTTGCTGAGTGCCGTGGATACAAAATAAAAGAAATCCTAGGAAGATAGGGAAACACGAAAATAGAAACCAAAGAAGAGAATGTCGTGGGAGCTGATTTTTGGTTACCAAACAAGAAAAGAAATGAGCAGAGAAAGGAAGAGAAAAATCAAAAGCATGAAAAATGAAAGTCAGGAATGAGGGGATGTAGCCGTTGGAGAGCTGGCAGCAGAGATATTCTATAAAAAAAGATTTTTAGCCGTTGGGGAAGCTACAAAAGGGCGTGCATTGGAGAAAGAGAGAGCAACTCTCCTTTGGGAGAGCATCGACTGCTAAGGCAAGCAGGAAGCAGCAAAAGAACCAGAGCTGGACGGCAACCCAGTCGGTGACAGAGGCTGGGCAGTTAACAGGGCAGCCAGCGAAGCAGCATCGGACGGAAGCAGAGTGGCGAGTGACACGCCTATTGGGAAGAGAGAAAACGGCAATAACAGCAACATGCAGCAGGCCTCTCTGCCCTTTTCTTCAGCAACCGTTTATTCCTCTTATTTACGTAGCATTTGGAGGTTGTTCTTTTCATTTTAATTTTATTTATTATTTGATATGAATGTTTAAACAACGTTCATTTCAAAGTTTATTTCATTTTTTTGGATTAACGTGTAGGAAACTCAATGACAGTCATACTAAAATCCCTAAAGATGAGCCCCCTACTCCTAAGGCACATCAATGTTAGGCCATGGGGGCTCGAATCTGCAATCTCCTGCTTCTCAAAGCAGGAGAAGCATGAGACAATCAGTTGAACTACACCTACTTCATAATGTTTGATATTTATGTGTAGTTTTAGTTTGCGGTCGATTAAATTGTTTCAAATAATGTTCTAATTTTCATTTAAAGTTTAATTAAGTTATTTCATGTCATTTATCATTATGTACGACTAATTTTATGTAATGGCCCACTCGTTAAAAAAAAAAAAGTGAATAGTATTGGATGGACTAATGAATAGTGTCGATCGGACCTGCAACGGAACTTAAAGTCTGTATTTAAGGTCGTGATTGTATGAAATTAGGTTATTTTCATCCCCTCCCTCTCCCACCAGCCTATCTCTCTTCCCTACCAGCCAACTTTAGTCTTCTCCTCCCTTCTTTCACCTATTTTCGCCCCATGCTTTCGTGATTCATGGATCAAGGATCCCCTAAAGCGTCGTTTGAGCGGTTCCTTCTCCTCCAGTCAATGTGCTGTCACTACATCTCATCTTTGCAGTTAGTCAATGTGCTACCACTTTTTCTTATAGTTAGTGCGTTGTAAGTTCATCTCTTCTATGGTCACTTGGTGCACCAGTTTTCAAAGTTCATCCCAGTTTTTACAATTTCTAAGCTTTGTGTTATTTCATACATGATAAGTTGGTGGGACAGTGTTAAGATGTTATTAGATTATATTTGATATAATTAGATTTTCACTACTTAGCCATGACTATTATTGTATTTTTCGTTTTAGTGCCCTTCCTATTTTATTTGATTTAAGTTTCATTTTTAGTCTCCTTTCTCTGTAAATAAAATTACTGCGTTTCTCTTTATTAAGGAAGGCACCCCAATATTTTACATTTTATCTCTTCCTTTCAGAATTTGTAGAAGACTAGGGATTACGGAGCAGAGAATGTGTCTTTCGAGTGAAAAATACGATGGAAAACATGGTCTAGTTTGTGAAATGACAGTCGAGTCGGATGTATCTACTCTTAATGGGCTAATAAATACTGGCAGATGTTTGGGCCTGGTACAATTTGGGCTCTAATAGTTTATAATTTGGGCTCTAATTGCATATTGTCCCCTTTGAAATAAAATACCAAAACTCTCTTTTGCTCATATATTTTGACTATCATGTCAGCATTCATTTAACACCGGTTCCCATATGGCTGTAAAATGATATGCTAACTGATTAGATTAGAAGTCTTAAGTATATCATTTAAAGTCCTAAGCATAATAGGAAGTTAATTAGAATTTGTTTTTAAGTAGATTTCGATTCACCTTATGAGAGACAAGTGTATCTGCAACCATTCTTGCAATCCATTTTTTATTTTCTAAATAATCTTGATCTTCGTGATATTTCAAATTTGATAATTTGGATCAAGATTTCAGCATTTATTCGGTTCTCGGTCTCCAAATGGATGTAAAAATTCATTTTTATTCTTTAATGACTCCATAGTCCATAGAGAAAGGAGGATATATGTTTTTTTACTATATAATCCATCAACTCTCTTATTTCACTAAAGAGCTATCAGGGACTTTTAGAATAATTTTAATTTAAAACTCTATTGAGATTATTTGTTTAATTATTAAAAAATATGAGAAATCATTAGAAAATAATTCAATTTATGAAATTGAATCAGGCCTGCTTTGATGAAGTCCAACTCAAAAAAGAGAACACACCCAAAACCTAAGTTTCAAACATGGGCCCAAATTGAATTTCATTGTTGACATATTCACATATCGCAAAATCAAGTTTTCTGGAAAGAGGCCTAAAACTAATATACTTTAAATTTCACTTTTCTCCTTTCGGAAATGTGTCCAAAACTGTTATACCTCAAGTTTTTTAGCCAAAAATTTGGATAGTATCAGTGATAATTAGCCCATTAAGAGGCTGATACATCGGCTTGGGCAGATCATTCTATACAAAAACCATTTAAAGAGGTCGACTACTGTAGGAAAATATGAAGGAAGCAAAATTTAGAAAATCCCTACAATGCTTAATAGAAAGTAGAAATGATGCAGAGTCCGAGACAGACCCGACCGATGACGAGTCAAGTCAATTGGATCGAATTGATGAAATTGCCTCTCAAATTTACCGTATAAAGAAAGACCCAAGCTCAGCTTATATCAGTGGGCCATATTCAAGACAGGCGGGTCCCATGTGGGTCCCACTCAAAAGCCCGTAGAGGTGCACCCGCACTCAACTGACCCCAAGCAGTTTTCAGAATGGAGATTAATTAGATTGTTTTTTTTTTTTTTTATGTTTTTTTTATTTTATTTCAAAATAATTCCACAAGATGTGTGTGGACCGTCGGTGTGCTTTAGAGCAGGGGTTTAAAAATCGGTATCGGCCGATATATCGGCCGATACGATATGTCGACCGATATATCGCTATCGATAATTTTCTCTTTCTTCTTTGTTTTTTTAAATATCGGCCGATATCGGCCGATATTTTGATATCGGGCCGATATAATACGGCCGATATCAAGGCCGATATTGTGAATATCGGCGGATACGATACATATCGGCCGATATTCACATGCTCAAAATCGATATATATCGGCCGATACGATACGTATCGGCCGATATTTAAACCCCTGCTTTAGAGTTAGAAATTACTTTTTATTTCCTTTTTATGTTTAGCAATATTAGCCAATCAAAGGATTGATGTAAGTTATTTAAGGACAGCCATATGCATTGTTTTATCGATCGGAATTTTGAGAAATAAGATTTTGTTTTGATCAAGCTTGGAGTCTCCCTAAGTGTGACGTGAGTTCTTGTTTGGTTCTTTGAATTTTAATTTCGCTTTGTGTTAGAATTAAATTTAATTATTTTGAATTAGTATTTTCAGAATGGAGATTAATTAGATTGTTTTTTTTTTTTTTATGTTTTTTTTATTTTATTTCAAAATAATTCCACAAGATGTGTGTGGACCGTCGGTGTGCTTTAGAGTTAGAAATTACTTTTTATTTCCTTTTTATGTTTAGCAATATTAGCCAATCAAAGGATTGATGTAAGTTATTTAAGGACAGCCATATGCATTGTGTTAGAATTAAATTTAATTATTTTGAATTAGTATTTTTGCATGGTGAATTATTTTGTGTCTTTTATTTTAATTTTTCATTAATAATATTAAATCTTAATTCCGTACTCAAATTAGTTCTTAGAAGATTCAATGTTTTCAAATTGAAATTAGTGTTGGATTTAAATTCTTGATTACTTTCGATTAAATTCAAGTATCTAGAATAATAATTGCACATTCGATTTGAATTCGATTGAACACCTAATTTCTTTGGTGAAGTTGATTCTGCCAACAGTCCCATTGAAATTGCTGCCGTCTTTCTTTTTCCTTGAGTGTTCGAGTGAATTGAAAGAAGGCCCGTACAGGTTTCATTCATTGAGACCTTGATTCGGCTTAAAACCCCGAGTCTAAATTACAAAGTCCAGCTTGGCCTGCATCAAGAAACTAGAAAGGTATTATTTTTATTAAGAAACCAAATTAGATGATGTAGGATAACCTGTGGTCGATCTGACCTGGCAAACGAAAATTGAAAACTCGACCAATTTCTATTTAGTTTCTTCTTTTTTCTTTTTTTTTGTTTTCTAGTTTGTAAAATTGATATTTTTTATTTTCTAGTTTGTAATTTTTTTTTTTTTATAATTGAGTTAAATTTCCTATAAGTACCTGATGGTCTATTGGAGATTGAATTCTCCTCCTCCGTCACGTGTGGACTCCCTTCTCTGTCCTCTTCTTCTGCCCTTTATCCAGTGCATCAGTTCCCAGACGCCTGCCTTCAACTTGCCCTAAACACCCGAAACACCCTGCCGTTTTCCCCGCCGCCCAAGCCACGCTGAGCAGCTCACCAGATGCGTCCCTGCCTCAGCCTTCATGGAGGACCCTGCCGTTCTCCCCGTCCCCCAAAGCCACGCTGAGCAGTGCACCAGAGGCGTGCTTACCTCAGTCTTCATGGGTATCATTTGTAAGATATATGAAGATGGTATTGCTTGGAAAAACGAAGAATAAGATAAAGAAAGCCATATTGGAGAGTGAAACCCTAGTTGCAGTGTTTGAGAAGGCAGAAATAATTGAAATTGAAACCCTATTTGCAGGCTTACCCGAAGCCATTCAACTCTTTCAGATCCTTCCTTTGTTGCCAATCATAGCCCTTTGCAGACTCAAATGTGTATGCAAGAGATGGCAAAGCGTGATATTCGACATTATTGGACTCTCATCCTCTTCCCTTGCTTACCTCAGAGCAGATCACCATCTGATATCCGTGACTGAAACAGGTCATTCCAAAACTGGCATCTCCTTATCTCTCCCTCCCAATCCACTCTATCTTGTCGATGCGATGCCTGCAATGGAATGCTCTTTTTGGGTGCTTTAAACTCCTCCAATTTTTTTGTCTACAACCCTACAACACTAGAGTGGAGTCACTTTCCCTACACAGAAATGATCTGCAAGGGCAAATTAATTTTCGACCCTTCTGTTTCCTCCAATCACTACAAGCTGGTGAGCCCCCGCTATTATTCCTATGAAGAAACCTACTACTTCGGTTTTCAAGTCTTCTCATCCGAAGTTGGAAAATGGAGGCAATCTGGAGCCAAGATATTCAATGGTAATAATGGGAGAAAATGCAGGCAATCTGGAACCATAATGTTAAATGGTATAAACTTGGATGATCCCAATAATACGGCATTGATCGATGGGATTCTGTTTTGAAAGGCGAGGAGTGAGTTCATATGGTTTGACGACGAGAAAGATAATGCAGGGGTTGAGACATTGCCAGGCAGCGACAGACCCGGAATGGACAGGAGAGGTATGTTTGGAGACTGGGGTGGTATGTTGACGCTGCATGAAATCACAAATACTGATATAGAGATTTGGATCATGAGCAATAAATCTCGAGGTTTTCAATGGACCAAGATGTTTTCTGTTCGTGTTGACAGTGTTTCTTGGTCAGATTTGAATTCCAATGGGTTCATCAGTTCTAGTAATTTATATCCACTGCCATATGCGGGTGGTGAACTTCTCATTTTTAAACCCAATGGATATCATTTCAATTTTAGGGGTACGGTGTCCTTCAATGTCAAGACAAGAGAGCTGCTCAAGTTTCGGTCTTCTGAAGATGTATATTTCCACCCAGAATATTTCGTCTACAAGGAGAGCCATTTTATATTAGGCAAGGGTTGATGCTAGATATTAAGATATATTTAAGAATTTTTATTATTATTAGGTCTTGCCTCGTTTATGTGCTTTCTTTATTTGTATTCCATATTCTTTATAAATAAAATTACAAAAAGGACACATTATTTTACACTGGATGAATATGATACTATGAATGATCTATCGATGACGAAACTGACTATCAAAGTTATTCTAATGTAAGCAACGCAACACAATGGCTCTCGGCCAAATATGATGTTGGCAGCTAACCCCATTATCATAAACAACCCGACTTCATCCATATTGATCCAAAATCTGATCCATATGATTGACAACTCTTTGTCCTTCAGCTTGATAAAATAATACTATTTATGTTGTATTTTAGTTGTCTCATTTAAAACATTTGTATTTTTTAAAATTTTTTTTTATAAAGCTAGCACTATATGTGATCTGATCAATTTTCAACTCATTTTATGCTACTCCAATATAAATAAGATGACTATTTTGGGACAATTTCAAATCGATTTAAGACAATTAAATTGATATAGAAGCCGTATTTATTTCTAAGTCCAGATGAAATTGCATAAAAAAGAAAAGGAAGAATAGAAAGAAAATTGATGGTAGAGAAAGAAAGCAATTGAGAATGAAACCAAAGTGCCTGTAGCCCAGTAGACGTAAATAATAGAATGCTAGGATTTATGTAGTACTAATTTAATTCACGAGTAAATTGGTTATTGTTGAAAACCCTTTTGTAGTTTATGAATGTTTTCAGAATTCCTGTGAGATAATTAAGTCAGTTTTAGGTTTAAAAATCTTGATTCGAAATGGATTAGTATAAAATCTAAAAGTAAAGAATGGGATATTTAGTCTAATAGATTGGATTTATTCGATAGTAGCTCTTTAATTATATTTGCAATATTTATGGTTACATTTTTAAATTATAGAACAAAATTAAATAACAATTTTTGGATAACGATCTTTTCACGAGAGGTTTGTGTAACCAAACACGGGAATTAGTTGATTCTTAATTTTACCTTTTGCATGAATAGTAAAATTGGACATTTCGCATGAACTATAAAATTTCAGCAAGCCGATTTACTGTTCAAGTGAATTTTTAGATAGCCGATTTACTGTTCATATGAATTTTTGGTTATCCAATTTACTGTTCATGTGAATTTTGGCGAGCCAATTTACTGTTCATGTAAATTTCGGAGAGCAGATGTTACTGTTCATGCGAATTTCGGCGAGCCGATTTACTGTTCATATGAATTTTGGCAAGCTGATTAACTATTCATGTGAATTTTGGTGAGCTGATTTACTGTTGATGCGAAAGGTTGGTAAGCCGATTTTACTCTTCATGTGAAGGATAAAATCAAGAATCTACTAATTCCCGTGTCTGATTACACAAAAAACCCGTGAGGAGATCACTATGTTAAAAATAATACCTAATGATGCAAAATAAATGGATTTTAAATTTTTCTTCTTTTTAAAAAAAGTGGACTTTAAGTGGCACGTTCAAACTGTTGTAGATAAACGGACTCAGGTTTTTTTTTTGACAAAGGTCAGCCCGATCCCAGCCTATGAATAGGTCTAGAAGCAACTCCAATGCCACATAATCGATCTAAGATTCTTAGAAACAGACGTTTATAGAAATAAGAATTGAATAAATTTTTTAAAAAATCAATGATTAATTGAACAATAATATTAGTATTTTTCAAAATAAGGTGATTCTAACTATATCTTGTTGAACCAAAGTTTAGAATTTGTTTTATCATTTTAACCGTTAATTTTAAGATCTAAGTTTTGAACTACTCCCTCTATCTAAATTTGTTTGTCTTATATGAATTTTGGAATTATCTGTCACATTTATATTAGAGTAGCATAAAGTGTGTTGAAAATGGAAAAGATCAAATGGAGTGCTAGCATTATATAGAGAGTTTCTTAAAAAATACAAATATTTCAAACGAAACAACTAAAATAGGATGGAGAGAATATGTAATAATAAATATGTGGAATTTAATAATAAATATCACTTAGATGGAGATTTAAAGAAGCACTCTCGAATGCACCAAAGCTGTCGAGATTGTTGGCTTTCCTCTCGACTATTTTCTAAAAACTTAATCAATCTGAGTCCAACTCAATTTATAAGTTTTGAGTCAAGTAAATTGACATGTATTATTTTTTTTTATTCGGATGAATTTTTTGACTGGATGAGATTTTTATTGATTCCTAAATTTCGAAGCATTTGTAAGATCACTTATTGATAGATGTTATATAATCTTGACCCAATACGACTGCAAATGGGTTTGAGACATATAATCTTCAAAATTTTAATTTGACACAACCTAACATGAAATAAATCTTGAGCAGATTGGGTTCAGGACTCTTGATACCAAACTGACTTTTAAAAATAATAAGAAATTTGTGTCCCTGTTTTTCTATTAGTTTTACCCTATTTAACCCACTCAAGTTAAAAAATTCTCACTCATAGCCTCCATTTCCTTTAGCCGAATTACCCCCTGTATGAAAGGGAAGTCCTTCTCTTTTATTTAACAGCATTCATTTTCTATTAAATATGTCATCTTACTTTTAAATTTTTTACATATTATAGAATTTGAATCAGGTCAAAACAATTCGAGTTTGGCCGATCCTAGTACATGAAACTCCTGAGTTGGGCCCAAACGCTTGAATTGGAGCTATAAATTATAAACTCTAATTTTTTTAATCAATGTTGTGTAAATATAACATTGTGCATTATATTTATATTTTAATAAAATAATACAATTAAAAAACTTCCATTTTATGTCCAAATGAGCCCAACCCCCAATTAGCTTGCATAGACAATTAGGCTTGAAATTGGGTTTGGTTCCTGAAAATATAATTTGGAGTGGGCTGAGGTAGAGCCAAATTCGGCCAGCCATCCTGAGTTTCAAGCAGGGGTATAAATATCGGCCGATACTGTGCATATCGGCTGATATATGTCGGGTTTTCAAGGACCGAAATATATCAGCCGATACACACAGTATCAGCCAGAGATAAAATAATTCGGCCGATTTTACTTTTAATATCGATTGTGGGCCCGGCCAATATCTCGGCCGAGGCCAATTTTTCGACCCCTGGTTTCAAGCCAAGCACCAAAGGACGAACCATATTTCACTGATTGAGTCTGAAATTAGGCTCAGATCCATGATCAGAATTAGGCCCATTTAGACATTATGGCCCAATAAGAAGCTGGCCCTTCCTTCATCTATTTAAATAGCGAGGAGAACCCTAGCCAGAGTTTTGTTTTTTTAACCTAAACCCAAAAGACATTTTGTTACAGAGAGAGGAAGTATCAGCGTAGACCAGAGGAGGAAGAGAAGAGGAAGAAGAAGAGATGTTTCTGGGAGCCATACCCCCTAGACCCGACAAGGCGACTGCGTACAAGCAGCTGAAGACCCATCTCACCATCATGGGTGCTTGCGTTCTCGCCATTCGCGTCACTCCTTATGTTCTCCACTTTCTCACCAAAGAGAAGGAGGAGCTCAAGCTCCAGCTCTGATCAATCGTCCTTTAATCCGAACCCTCCATTCTCTTTTTCAGGTACTTATCTCCGAAACCCATTTCCCTTTTCTGTCCTTTTTGCTTTCCTCTGTTGCATTTCATGCACTCTGGTGTTGAATGATGCTATGTTTATAGGGCTTATTTTAGATGATGCAATGTTTTATAAATTGAAGAGTTAATTAAACCTCTCAAAACCCTTTTTTTATAACCTCCGACGATTGATCAATACGTAATCGGTCAAAAAGGCCCTAGAAAGGAGATTTGTTCTACAATCTAATGAAGAGAAATGGATTTACATTGCTTGAATTAGGGCATGTTTGGTATTTCAATGAGGTGGTCTCATATAAGATATCCATTTTTTGTTGAGCATTATATCTCTGCTTCTGCATTCTACATTTTGTAAAGAACAGTTTCCAAGCCAATTGTTAGGACCGTTGCACCCACGCCCCCGCCCCCTCCTCTCACAAACAGCAATATTGTCTGCTTTGCCAACCAGTCAAGGTCCCCTCCACCCCAGCAGGGTCTTGAGCACACCACAGTGTGGGCTCACGGCTTTAAACACGTTGTTGTATGTAAAGGAGGCGACCCCTTCATATAAGCATCTAAGCCTTGCACCTCCTAAGCAATTTGGGACTTTTTCACCCAACCCCCAGGTGGTACAAGTGGTCCTTCATATGAGGTCATGGCAGTTAGCCCACTAGGGCAGTTAAACTCTACGGGGGGCCCTAAGGGTAACACTAGTATTGGAGGAGACCCCTGCCAGCGCTGGATTGTTGGCCCCATAACCAACACCAACAAAGTTTATAATAGAAGAACATTTCAAAAATAAATAATTATAACAAAGAAGCATATCCATTTGTTTGCTGCAATTTTCCTGTGAAAATATATTCCATTGTTTGTTCAATTGTTTGCAAATGTGCTAAGAAAACCAATTTTCACCCATGCATTTCTCAAGGAATAACACCACTTCTTCGGTCCCATGGAAAAGCCTATCTGCATCGTTCCTTTTGCTCCTTGTAAAGCCAATGGTTGCTTTGTCAATGCTCCTGAATAGTGAGATTGTGCCTTATTTGAGTTCAGCAATTTTAAAGGGATTGAAGGTTATCATTATTGTTTGTCATCCAATAGCTTTTTCATAGCACACTTCTCTCTTTTGAAGTTCTGTCAGCACTTATGTTTCTTTTCTGAAGTAAATCAAACTCTGAAGGATGTTCCTCTCCCAAACATGGTAGGTGAAGGTGCAGCTGAGGCTCTAGACTGCTTTTGTGTTCTTTGTAGCTCTAATGCAGGCTCACCAAGGTCTAGCTTGTTTAGGAAAAGTCTTTTTAATAAGATTTTTTTTTTTTGGGTTTAATAAATAACAATGAGAAAAAAAGGGATTGAATGGTTCAAGGAGGATATGGTCGATTATGGGGTTGCAGAGGATCTGGTTTTTGATAAGGTAGAATGCTATAGTAGAGCTTAGAAAGCCAACCCCAGATACATGAGATTAGTGGCTATGGTGATAATAATGATGAGATACTCCAGTTAATTTCCATTACTAGCTCCTAGATAGTAATTCTCCATTAGAAATTGTAATTGATATAAGCATATATGTGAGATACTTGTATATATAATGTGTACATTCATATAAATTTCATGTTTGGGGTGAATGACATTGTCTTTATTAATATTGATTTGACAAAGACACAAAGTAGTGAATATAACATACATTACATAGTATCTAAACAAGTGTGCCCGGCAAAAGTAGGCTTGTGTCTAGGTGTGTGCCTTGCATATTAGGTTCATAGGACCCCTTAGCACCTTCACTGCTTGCACCTTGACCATTGTGCTCCATCTACCTTGTGGGCATGACTACATGAGATAACAGGTAGTCCCACACTCCACCTCCAATTAGTTGTGGGAACTGTCAGTTGTTTCTGCTTTGTAATTTATATGTCTTGACATCTTTGGGAACTCGATCCCTTCTGCATATGAATCTTTGCCTCTTAAGCCCCCTTTTTGTTTTTTGAGTTAGGTCCCTAAATTAGATTCCATGAAATAATTAGACAACCTTCCTTTGGAAGAGGAGAGCCTTTGTGTGGGTAGATTAATCTTTATTGTATACATATATATGAAGAAGCAACTTAAGGTGACCAGTCAAATAAATCTTTACCATTTGTTCATTAAAATGGTTGTAATTTGCTTCTATGTTGGCGAGCAAAAAAAGCAAAATAAAAAGAAAAGTTCATCCAAAAAATGGTGGAAAATAGAAAAAGAAATTTTAGGATTGGATTTAATGAGTTTGAAGGATTTGATCAAAATTTATTATATTATTATCTGAAAATGGAGGAAATTCATGCAAAAATTGACTAAAAATAGGAAAAGGGATTTAATTTTTGAATTTGGTGAGTTTGAAGGATATGACTAAGATTTTTTTTCTACTAGTATCTAAAAATAGATTTTTTTTGTATAAAAACTTGTACATTGAAGAAAGAATTATTCACGACAAAATTTTGACCATTTTCACTTGCACGAAGCACTTCCTGCTAGTCTATCTAAAAGGATAGTGTGCAAGAAATTGAATCTAGATGCCAGCATCTGAATTGGTTACAATTTACAGTCAGTTGGCTGTACAGTTTGCTTGCAAGACTTAGTTTTAAGTGGGGCCGAGTCAATCCAAGTTCGTCAACTAAATGCAATGGCTGGTCTAAGTGTTCATTCCCGTCACTTTTATTTCTTGGAGATAGCAGTTTGTAGTATTTTTTACCCTTTATTTTTTGGAAATGGTAATTGCATGATGCAATGAATCTGGATCTGTTGTGTACATTCTTGATTTCATAAGGAATATTTCTGTCTTCTTATTGGTCTTTAAAATGCTAAATCCTTCAGCCATTACATCTGGTGACTGATATCAGTTTTTAGGGCCTTTAAATTGTTTAAGTTGTAAATTTTGCTTGGAATCAGTTGATAGGTTGGACTTTCACTGATCTGAATCATTTTCATTTCATCTTCTTATACTTGAGCTTTAGTCCAAATTTATTTACTTTTTACTCAATATGCTTGGATCCATCATCATTTCAGTTTGAAAAAGAAGAGAACAACCCCATAGAACCTGGATAAAACCATTCTGTGTTTTGACAAGAGCTTCAACAAAGTTGGCAAGGGCTCTTCTTTGCAACCTTAATTGTGTCATGTTACCATGTCAATCCCAACACCCCCGGCCCACCCTCTCTTTACATGTTTGATATAATTTGGATATTTCATTTGAATTTTTATTTTGCTTATGTTTTTTGGCTGTTTCCAAATCCATCATTTATGTTATTTTCTGCGGTTATTTGCAGCAGTATGTAGATCTATGGGGATGGAGAAGTGCTGGAGAGAACAGTCTAGGTACATTTAGTCGTGTCCTTAAACAGGATCCCTTTGGACAATGTATGTGGTACTTTTCATAATCCTGATGAATTTATAGGATTTCCTATGGTTACCTGTTTAAAATGCTGATTTCAGGTATTAATTGATTGGCTTATTAGCCAAAGTGTCATTTAAATTTAATGTGAAGTATTTTCTATTAATTGATGGGATTGTTGATTATTATCTAACTTGTTTCCTAATTCGGATCTTCTACTGTAACAAACAATGAAAATACATATCCCATCACCCAAAAAACTTTGTTGGTAGTGATAGCATGATTCACATGAGGATGGCTTTTTGAGCCATTCTGGTAAGTTGTTTTTGGTAGAGAAGTTTTTGTTGGCTTCTTTTTCTGACTCAAGACCAGTTTCCCGAAGTTTGTGGATGCTTGCCTCATTAAGGACATAAGTTGGAGAAAACAAGTAATGTTGTATATAGCGTTGACTGGATACAGGTTCCAGCAAAAAATCACTTGTTTCTTTTCATGAGTAAATATTTTGATTTCATGTCTTTCTGATCATTTAGGGAGACTGATATCTGCCATTTAGTTGGATTATTGATGCCAATGAAGCCTTAAATGGCAAACAGAAGGGGGGCAATGGCTTTTTTAATAGTTTCGAGGGATTTATTAAGAGAAAAAAAATCATTGCATGTGACAGATACCACAATGATCTTGATTAGTAGTTTTTTTTACCTTGTTTTTGAGTCTTGGCTGTCCAAACATGATCTGTACCCTAACCCAAAGTTCAAATAATCAGCAGTCATATGTATGTTGACTTTGGTTGGATATGTGAAACAATCTTCAACGATATTGAACACCAGACTGATCGGGTGTGATTGAAATGTCGTCTTGGGAAGGGTGCATGAGTGGAAGTACTCGAAAAGTAAAGCTAGCTGATAAATGGGCATCTCTCCCTTGTGACCTGATGAAATTCAATGTGGATGGTGTTGCTAGAGGCAAACCGGGCCAACAGGCATAGGTGGAGTACTTAGGGATTGTAGGGTGAAAACTGAACTCGTTTTTACAAAAGATGTGGGGATTAGAGACTCAATTGGGACAAAACTTTTTAGTATTAGGAGTGACTACCTGGCAAGTCTATGGGCAAGGTCCACTTGTGATAGAAGGAGATTCGACAAAATGCAACTAAATGGGCAAAGTGACTCAAGCTTCCTCCATGGAAGTTGACTACCTTAGCTACAGAAATTAGGAATTTAACCTCAAGAATAGATCTCTCTTTTGTCTAAGTGAGTCGTACTGCAAATGGGATCAAGGACTTTTGTTTCTCTTTTTGGGGATCCTATCTTTTATTTTATGATGTTTTCCTTTGGTGGGGGGTCTAATTCTTTTAGCCCTCTCTTACATGATATAAAGCTTATTTTTTTACTTTTTACATTTAATGAAATTCCTTTTTTTACCGCTCAAAAAAAATATTGCGGCTACTTGGATGTATCAAAGTTGATGAATATGATGTTGAATGCAGATTGTAATCACTCTTCATTGACCACCTGTTTGTTAATTGAATTGCTGGATCGAGTATGGTCCATTTCAGAGATTTTACCTATTTCAAGCAGATGTTGGAATCACAGCAGCAAGTGAAACCGTTGGTTTGGGTTTGGGTTTGGATTCAGATTGGGTGTTTGACACTTTGAATGAGTCAATTTTTAGGGAGGCATTCGAGTTCAATCTAATACTGAACTATCCATTTTTGGCTCAAAATCCTGAATTTGTAGAATTGTGACTCATCTGTATGAGTTTGTACTCAATAGTATGTTTATGGGTAATCCCAAGGGGTTGGCCTGTGTGGTTGAGACACAATACTTCAGAATTGAGGTCTTAGGTTCAATTTCTGGTGATTCCAATGAATGGCTGCTCCTTGTAGATTTACCCGGTGTGTCCGGATTGGAGGGTTTTCACACACCCCGGGACACCTCTAGACCTCAAAAAAAAAAAAGATATGTTTATGGGTCATGAGCTAGTTCAGATACTCAACATCTTATAAGGTCAAGTAACTCTGATTAGCTTTAAACCCGACTTGGGAAAACTAGATAACTCACATGATCGACCTGCTAGAGGGGTTTATATCTGTGTATATATATATTTTTTAAAGTATAGTCATGGGTGGGCATCAGCTTGTATTGTACAGGCACAGGAGTTGAGCTGTCCTTGACCCAAATCAAGTCAGATCATGTTCTTTCATGGGGTATGCCTCAGCATGGTTCTTCAGCCTTTTATAAGCAGCAGCTTTGTCGTACCATTCTTATTGTATTGAATAAAGGCTCATTACTAAGAATATAAGAAATGAGACATGACTCTTCCAAGAGAATTCCTATCCATAGAAGGGATAGAAAATTTTAATGAGAAAAGAAGATTTTTGTTATTTGTCAAGGCACAACTTCGATCAGAATTTTATAGCACTTGTTGAATAACATTAATAAAACTTTAATATGATTTTTCTACAAAATTACTTCATTTTGAAGATATCGACAAACAACTTTTAAATACTTCATTTTTCCCAAACTTGGCCCATTGCACTTGTAAGTACTCTTCTAAAACTTCAAGCAGGTTACTTAGGCCCTTCCTATTTCGATGGAGTGACAAGATTACATATTTTTTAGGCACTAAAGACATAATTAGTGGCCATTGTACAAAAAGTATATGAGGTGCTTAATTCTATGAAAATAATTTAGTAGTACTTGTTAGTCACTTTCCTCTAGGCGAGTGATAGTCGGCTTGTACCCTATGAGGCCCATAGAGGTGGGTTCTAATGTATGAGAATGGCAAGGTTTGAAAAGTAATTTTTAGGATAATGCTTCTCATAGAAAATCAGATCTATTGAATTAAGAAAAAAAGTTATGATTTTTAAGAGTCAAATCTTGGTGTGTCTAAGAGTAGAGGTCCACTCGTTGGGGTTTTACGCTGGGTATCTCACAGTTTTTCACATGTAAATTCAAAAAAAGAAAAATCAACAATCAAAATAGTATCAATTTAGATTGGATTTTTAATCAACAGCAAGATCAATTCAAAATAGTTTCAATCTGGGTAGGGAGGGAGATGGGTGTGAGAAAGGGAGGGTGTCAATTTGGATCCATTGAGTCTCCATAGTCCATATGAGGGCCCTGGCTTATTCCTAGGTGATTTTTTTTTTTTTTCTAGTATTTGAATCACCTTTCTAATTGAGTATAGGTTGTTTATTTATTTTTTGTTAGAACTGAATATGGGTTTCATCCTAACGAACAGCATTATCCATCTTATGGGATTTTTTATGATGGGAATTGTGTTAAGAAAATTATCAGATTTGGGACAAATTTACAAATTGATAAAATTAAGATGGAGATATAAGTACTCTTCCTGGGTTTCTCGGAGCTTGGATCTTCTACTGCATTCAGAATTCAACGTTAGATATTAATTTATATTTCTAAATGTTAGAATGCGGAATGTGAAAAGCTGATCTGTCCCTATTTTATTGAGGGATCCGAATATCGGTCGATATGATTCGTAATAACAGCTAATTGACTGGCTAGGGTGCTAGAGCCCAAGCTATTCAACTAGGACTCACTTGTCAAAAGATAAAAATCTCGAGATAATGAAATCTAAACTCCTTTTCTACGATGGAAATTTTCTGAGAACAACTTTGCTAACATAAGTTTGGTAATTTGTCTAAATAATACTCCATCTATCTTAATTTAGTTGTCTTATATGGAATTTAGAATTGTTCCAAAATAGTTGTTCAATTTAGCATAAAATGTGTTGAAAATGGATGAGATCACATAGAGTGCTAGCCTCATATTGAGAGTTCCTTAAAAAATGCAAATTTTTAAATGAGACAACTAAAATAGGACGGAGGGAGTATGACACTTGATGTGTGATAAGATTCAATAATTTAAAAAAAAGAAAAGAAACGGAGCTATTCAACTGAAATAAAGCTCCTATATATATATATATAATTTACATTATGAAGTAGTTAAAAGTTTTTATTTCAGCTATTTATTTCGGCTAATATTTTAGATCGGGCTTTTATCGAAAACAGAAAATTAGTAAATATCAAATTTCCTCAGAATTGTAATAAAATCAACATGAGCCAAAAAAATGGAATCATATATCTGAAATTTCAGTCTTTATTTAAAAATTTAAAAATGTAAACTCTAAATAAACTGAAACAACGACCCATATTTGACGATTCTAATATCGAAGATTTTAAATTTGGTTGACTAGGAGAAAATTGTATTCATAATAAAAAATTATTATTTAGTTTTCAGAGGATGGAGAGAATGATTATTGTTGGAGTGAAAAACATCTTGAAGACTAGGTGTAGTGCGCTTATCTATGGGGGTTTTACATTGAGTATTCCTCGGTTTTCCACATGTAAATTAAAAAAGAAGTCTTCGAAGGCTAGAGGTTTTTAATTCAATATTCAAATGTAGAGATGGAGATATATCCGTTAAATCAGAATCTTGTATTTTTAAAGTCTTTCTTTCTAATCTACTATCTAACAAACAAATAAAGTTTTAAAATCTCTACTTTTCTATCGACTTTTGGAAGTTCGCAATTTGTGCATTTCTCTTTAATTCATAAAATTTTATATTAGATTTTTATTTTTAGATACTAATACAGAAGAATTTTGATTGTATCCTTCAAAATCATAAGATTAAATTATAAAATTTATTTCATATATTTTAATTAATTTTTACATAAATTCTCTCTATTTCAAATAATAATACAATAAGGTCAAATCAAATCATTTCCACTCACGAAGTACCTTTTGTCACACCCCGACCCGAAGGGTGGGCCCGGAACGCGACTGATTTTTTTCTTTGAAGCTAAGACTAAACTAACACAACACTCAAGTATTCTAAGTGGGCCGGATCAACAGTTGGGCCCAAAGGTCACACATGATCTTAACATGTGGATTCAAACATATACCATAAGTCAACATCAACCCACATAAATCTAAATACTGAATTATCATTCAAAATCAACACCATCAGAGTACCTACAGAAACGTAGTAGCTTAATACATAACATTGATATAAATTAAGTACCACACTCGGTACTTTACAAAAGCAAGAGATTCTAAGAACCATAAAGCAAAGATAAGTGTATTCTCCTCTGTGAGAATCTCAAAACTTTGTCGCAGCTTATCTACCTAAGCAGCTTGAAATAAAGGGTCCTCCTCCTCGAATTCATCTCTTGAAAAGTGAGTGGGATGAGCTAAATAGTCCAGTGAAGAAAATACAATAGTGTAGTTAAGTAAAAATTAAGTTAGCAATAATCAACACTTATAATAATATCTCATCCTTTATAACAAATCCAAGATATCAGATTTCTTTCACCAATAAGAAAAAAATCTACTCCATGCATACGGCCTTCTAGTGAGAAGCCCCCGAAGGTGGTTTTCTTCTCTCTTTTTCTTTTCTTCTTTTTTTTCTTCCCCAAAGCCTTCCTGGTTGCCAATCCTCTCCCAAAATCACTCCCTTGCTGCCGAGACACCTTCCTACACACCCTCTTGATTTTCGCCCCTTGTTTTGAACCCCAAAATTGTTTTATCCCATCTAAACCCTCTTCCCCTGTTTTCGCCCCTCCCAAAACCCCCCTCCTCTGCTTTTGCCCCTCCCTAATCACCAATCCCTCAAGCCCTCCCTCTCCTGTCCGATCCTCTTCTCTCTTCCTCCTAGACTTCCGCCACCGTCTAAAGACCCCAAACTGCTGTCGCCAACACCTATTTCCCCACTTGCTGCATTCGCCACCCTCAAAACTCCTTTCCCTTGGCTGCCATTACCCCTCTTTGTCCCCCTTATTGCTGCCGACCCTTCCTACAACCTTTCCCCTTTGCTGTCGAGCTTTTCCAACCCTCCCTCTGCTTTCGCCTCTCTCTAAACCCTCCAAATTTGCTACTGTCAACCCCCATAGGCCCCCCTTGCTGTCACAGACTACCTTAGCCCATCCCTTTGTTTTCGCCATTCACCATAGCCCCATCCTTGCTCTAGCTATACCCCAAACCCCTTTCCCTTTTAGCTGCCAATACCTCTTTACTCCCTTCACATCACTGCAAGCACCCTTTTTACCCTTACCTTGCTGCCCAACAGCTACCCATAATCTTCCTATAATCCGAACCGTCCATTCTCTTTTGCAAGTACTAATCTCCGAAACCCATCTCCCATTTTTATCCTTTTGCTTTCCTCTGTTCATTTCATGGCACTCTGGTATTGGATGATGCTTCTATGAACTTTTCAGTTATTTCTGGTCTTTAAAATGCTAAATCCTCGGGCCATTACATCTGGTGACTTGATATCAGTTTTTAGGCCTTTAAATTGTTTAATTTGTAAATTTTGCTCAGAAATAGTTGATTGAGAGGTTGGACTTTCACTGATCTGAATCATTTTCATTTCATCTTCTTTATTCTTGGATCCATCATCGTTTCAGTTTAAAGAAGAAGAGAACAACCCCATAGAAGCTGGATAAAACCATTATGTGTTTTGACAAGATCTTAGATACACCTAGTCATGTCCTCAACAGGATCCCTTTGGACAATGTATGTGGTACTTTTCATAATCCCGATGAATTTATAGGATTTCCTATAGTTATCTGTTTAAAATGCTGATTTCAAATATTAATTAATTGATTTATTAGTCAGAGTGTCATTTAAATTTAATGTAAAGTGTTTTCTCTTAATTGATGGGATTGCTGATTATTTATCTAACTTGTTTCTTAATTCGGATCTTGTTCTGATAACAAACAATGGAAATACATATCCCATCACCAAAAAGCTTTGTTTGGCAGTGGTAGCATGATTCATATGAGGATGGGCTTTTTGAGCCATTCAAGGAAGTTGCTTTCGATGGAGAAGTTTTTGTTGCCATCTTTTCTGACTCAAGACCAGTTTCTGTTTGAAAGGATTACAGAGAGATGGTTTATGCCACTTTCCTCCATGGAATCACTGCCAAAAAAGGCCAAGTCTGTTGATGCTTGCCTCATTAGGGACATAAGTTGGAGAAAACAAGCAATATTGTATTATTTAGCAGTGACTGGTTTCATGTTCCAGGGAAAAAAAAAATTGATTGTTTCCTTTCATGAGATGTCTTTCTGATCATTTAGGGGGACTGATATCCGTCCACCATTTAGTTGGATTATTGATGCCAATGAAACCTTAAATGACAAACAGAAGAGGCGCAATGGCTTTTATAACAGTTTGAAGGGATTTATTAAGAGAAAAAATTCACTAATATATGATTAAATAATCTTTTTTTTTACCTTGTTTTTGAGTCATGGCCGTCCAAACATGATCTGTACCTGAACCCGAAGCTCAAATAATCAGTAGTGACTTTCGTTAATCACCTGTTTGCTAATTGAATTGCTGGATCGGGCTCCAATTGAGAGAGATTTTGCCTATTACAGGCAGATTTTGGAGTCACAGCAGCATGTGAAACCGTTGGTTTGTGTTTAGATTTGGATTTTGAAACTTTGAATGAGTCATTTTTTTTAGAGGCATCCCATTCAATCTAATCCTTAACTATCCATTTCTGGTTCAAAATCCTGAATTTGTAGAATTGTGATGCACCCATTTGAGTTTTTACTCAGCAGTATGTTTATGGGTCATGAGTTTGTTCAGAAATTTGAAACTTGGACTCCACTCAAAATTTTATTGAGTCAAGTAACTCTGACAAGTTTTAACTCAGACTTGATAACTTACTTGATATACTTGTTTTACCCAAATCAAGTCTGATCATGTTCTGTTATTGGATGGGGTATGTCTTCTAAATTTGTCATTTTCGGCTTTTAAAGATGAAGGGCATGGGAAATCAGACCATTCCTCTTTAGAATAAAGATTTTTTTTAATCAAGAATATAAGAAATTAGATATTTCTTTAAATCTATTTTTAACTAATTTTTTTAATAAATTTTCTTTTTATTTGATAACATAAAAATAAATCACAATCATCCTATAAACGAATAATAAAATTTATTTAATAAATACATAACTGTCTGATCTCTATATATATAAATAGATTAGAAAACTTAAAATTTTAATATATGCAAATTGAGAATTATCAACTACAAGATAATCAATCAATGCTTCTCTTGTATAGTATGTATTTCATTTTCATATCATTATAATCATATTGAGACCATTCTATTAAATTAGGACATCTCATCTCCTGTTTGGTCAGGAGTCCACATTGAACAGGACAAGTGCACAAAACCTATATGTGGATTGTCTGTTGGAAGGGAGTCCTGCCACGTAGCCTTTTTTCTATGGACCCACTCAATGTACAGTGTCCTAACGAATGCCACGTGGACGAGTGCAACTACATGTCCCTGTCCAAAGGTCTTCTCTTTTACATAACTTGAAGAACATGTTCGGAAATTTTCGGCTCAGGTTGGCAATGAGTTGGGTTAGTTGGGCACTTTCGATTTCGATTTCGATTTCGATTGATTTTAGGTATAAATAAATTTATATTTAATTATTTGAAATTTTAATTACTGATCCAATTCAATATGACTCTGATTTCATTTTATTCTATCAAATTTAATTGAATTTGAATTTCTTTAAAATTTTGATTTTTTTTTTTACAAAAATGAGATGAAACATTATTTCAATAGAAAATAAAAGATAAAGAAGACTTGTGGGACATTATTAGACTATTAAAATTGAGAAAATAAACTAAACTTAAGTAGGATACATGGGCTAAAGTCAATTATTAAAAATAAATTACTTAAATAATACTTTTTAATTTGAGTAAAAATGAAGCAATTTCATTTAAAATTTTCAAAATACGCATGACCTAAATTCAATATATGGGCTAAACCCTTTTAAACGGATCACACCTAAAACTCTAAAGAGTACAGAGTTTAGAGATCATTGTGGGAACTGCACTTCGATGAAATGACTGGCAGTGAAATCCCATAGATTCCCCACGTGTAAAAAATACTGGCCATCCGATTCGATAATGATGGTAATGGAACCCACTTGCTTGACTTTCAAATCCCTTTCTCAATTGGGCCATCCTGTCATAATAAAGAGCGGGTCCCACTTGCATCTGCATTGGAAAAATGCGTTGGTAGATGGAAAAAAATATTATTATATGATATTAAGCTACATGATCTGTTTCTTTACTTTTAAACCACATAAATTCTATTATAATTACAGTGAAATTCAACTTCTCCTACTTTTTTTTTTTTAATATGATGTATTTCAATTGGTTAATCTCCTAACTCGTGAAGCGCAGAAGTGTCAAGTTGGAGCTCTGATCTAACTTGGTATACTCCAAAAGCACTGAGTATCACTTGTAGAGTTATACGTTGGGTTTTCCATGATTTTCAATACGTAAATTAAAAAAAGAAGAGAATGATCTCATTTAAGAGCATCTACTGGTATACTTCAATAAACTGAGGTCTGGATTAACTTGGTATAAGTTTATTTTTTAATTTAAAATATTAAACCCTAATTTCAATTAGGATTAAACTAAGTCCTTTTTTTAAAAAAAAAAAAAACTACTTTGGTTTGAAAACCAGAATTTTAGTAAAATATAATAAACATTAATTTTATTTATTCAATATTTGTTTACAATATATAATTTATATTTTATAAAAATAACATAAAACAAATTTATCTCAAAACAAATAATGATTTTAGAATATATATATATATATGAAGTCCAACAAAGTCTAAAAGATGACACGTGAAATGTAGCCATTCCTTCTTTCCAACCCCTACTTTCTCCCACTCCTCTCCTTCCCTCCTCCGCCATGGAAGGTGGCCCTGCCCTGCCCACTGGGAGAATCATATCTAACCATATTCAGGACATCTTCAATTCTTAGCCCCATCCATTTAATTTTGACATGGACCTTTCCTTTTCCTAATTAGTAATTAACGGTACTTGTCCCATGACCAGTAGTTACATGCTAATTTTTAAATGTGAAATAAATAACATAATATATACATGTATATCAATTTAATTATATATAAATTGATTCCTGACGCAATTTAATTTGATCTGAATTAGTTAACTTAAAGTTAAAAATGTGTTAAAACTTCCTAAATGAATTAGGTTATGGAGTCCAATTTATGAGATAGTCCCATCCCATCACATCACAAGATGTGCAAATAAAAATAAAATTACGTCTATAACTCTTAAAAGTAATCTAATTTCAGCCTCTAGTTTAGTTATGGATACATAATTTAGTGGCAATTCGTGTGGTCCAAGACACCAAGTCTTAGATAAATGATTGGCTATTAGTATTACATCTGTTTGTTGGTGGATAGACAATCTCAACAATTCATTTAATATTAATATTAAAATAAAGAAATATTTTCCAATAAAAAACTACAACAGCGGCAACAAGAATCAATGTTGGTTAGGTTTCTTTGAACAAGGACCATCCATGTCAACTCCTTTACAATGAACGGTTGGATCCTCTTTAGGTTATTGGTGAATGGAAAAAGAGCATTTGAATTTTGAATTGCTGTGTTGTGACCTAATCACAGATTCTAACAACGGATTGGTTGATATCAAAGGCTTATAAATAAAAGAATAAAATTGGAAAAAAAAAAAAAAAGGATAGGAGAACTCATTAAATATTTCAACTCAGTTATATTTTAGTTCTTTTATGCATTTTTATCAATATCACCTGCTGACAATACGTATTAATTATAGGAATTTTCCATTCTTATATAGGGAAAGAACGATACTCTCTCTTGTTGCAGAAAAACATGGCAATTAGCATTCTAAAACATTTTTGTCCTTTTTAATAATGTCATTAAGATGTTGGTTTCATAATTAACAAAATGAAAAAATTTAATAAAAAGTTGATTGTAATGAATCCACCAAAGGTCGGGTCAGAACTCAGAAGTCATTAATAATCATCAAATCCATGTATCCAACACATCAAATTCTACGGTCAACCATTTTTATTAATTTTCATCTTAATATTCCTCTTTTTATCATCTGTGCTACAGTACTCTCAATTGCAATTATTCTAGATTTTTAATTATTATTTTTAATCTTTAAAAACATGACTTGATTAAGTTAATTAATATTGATTTTAATCTATAGAAAGTTAATCTATAAATCCGACACATCAAATTCTAATTTAAAAAAAAAATATGAACAACAACTTGATTTTGAACCAAATAAAGTAGACGGCTGAAGTGGAGTTTCCTAATAATTAATTGCCCACTGTAAATACTTCAAACAAATAGATAAAAATTTCTAAATGGATTTTTTAAGGAGCATATCAATAATCTTTAATTTACCTTAATAAGACTATTGTGTCTAATCGATTAATATATTTATTGAAGTTAATTTTTTTTTAATGAAGGTTCGAATTAAATCAGTCAAAGAAGAAAACAAAAACGCCCAAAAAATACATCGATGCAGCGTAAGGCCGGGCCAGGCAGAAAAGTAAAAACAAAGAAAGGCCCTAGAAAGAGCCACCGATTGAAATTAAAATTGAGTCGCAGCAGCTGGCAAGTCAGTTACTTTTCTTAGAGTTTTCGGAATTAGCATGGCCGAGAAATGTAGAAAGTGAAGAACCAAATCTTATTTAGCTTTTGAGTGAATTTTTTATACCAATTTCTTGGAATTATGTCTTACCATTCTCTGAAACTTTGGCAAGATAGGAGAAGAGAAACCCAATTTATGAACAGCTTCTGATTCAGTTTTTTTCATGGAAACACGCAGAATTCCTCCAAATTCCATTGAAAAATCAAAGGGAAGAAAAACCCAAAATTTCTAAATGGGTTTAGATCAAGTTCTTCTACACTTTCTTGGAAATTAGATCAATCCGGATACCTTTGACTGAGTTCTTCCGCAGCTGTGAAGAATTCCCTGTTTTTTTTACTAGAAAGAGGCAATGAAGTTTGGATTGATGAGAAGCTTAGGATGGCAAGAGATGAGACTTGAACGGATAGGATGAGGTCTGGTGGGCCTGCGGCAAATACAAGCCGTCAATCTCATGCTCCCAGTCGTTTTCCATGGATGAAATTCCAGGTTCTTTGGGCACTAGCGCCAGCTTGACGCTGCGGTTGGGTCAGGCGCTCTTCGCATCGGCTTCGCTGTTCTTCATGTCTATTGGCATCGAGTTCTACAGCTATACCGCCTTGTGGTAATCGTAAATTCATATCCTCTTTTTTGTTGTCAACCTTGTTTTATATTCTGTCTTCTCTTCTTGAATTTTGATCTACTTTAAAACTTCTACTGCTAGAATTCACTCCCTCGTTCAGCTCCAATTCAATTTTCTAGATAAAGAAAGAATTGTGAATTAATTGGAAATCACATTAGGGGAATAAGCTGACAAGTTCAGGGGATTAGTCTCAACTATTGGTAAAGCAGTCCTACTTCTTTCAGCTATAAGAAAACTTTTGATTTAGTACTGTTTCAAAAACGGGTGAATGCAAATAAAATAAAAAATAAAATCTTGAATAAGCTTTGGTGGCCGACGCTCTTCTTCATGGAAGAACATTTAACGACGAGCTTGTGCTTATTTGGAGAGATCATCATAAATGATTGAAGTATGAGATTGGTCCGAAAGGTTGAAAAAGGTGGGGTTGGAATCGAAACTTTTACCGATAAATACCCGATTTGCAGTTTGTTTTGAGCCTGCTTCGATTGTCTCAGAGAAATAATTTAAATTCTAGAACGAGTTTTGCTCAGATAATGGTGGAGATTGCAGAACATAATTGAGATATTGTGAAATAGAATGTAGCAGTTCTTCACTAGAAGTTCAGCATAAACTATGATTTCAATCAAAGTGCAGTGTTCTTCCTCCTTTATTTTGATCTTCTTTTTAGAACTCTCATATTTTTTTAAAGAATGTTGTTCTTCTGAATTCGAGGTGCTGTAGATGAGATCTCCATTAATGATCCTTCTAAAAATTTTAGTGTTGGCAGAGAAATTGTTTACCATGATTTGAAAGAACCCATTGTGTTTTGTTACTTATAATCAAAATTCTTGAATGACAAGCAGAAGAAACATTTATACTTGTAAAACAAGCAATAACTAAGAATTATAATGATCATGATTGCAAAATTGAGTGCACATTTTGCTTAAATTTGAATCTTTTGATTATTGAAACAGAGTAAGATTTACTTCTTAATAAGAACATCAGACATTCAGACCAATAATTCTTGCCTTTGTCGCAATTTCTACTGGATTTGTTAGTTCCAGTGTAGATTTCTAGAAGCTAACCATTAAGGATCTATGGTCTCTCAGCATGTTGAAGTCCATTTCTAGCTGGTTTACGTGTCTAGAAACTCAATAAAACTCATTAGAGTTAGTTCTAGTTGACTCAATCTAGTAGGATTTTGAATTAAACGAGTCAATAACTTATGCTGACTTTTTCAAATCAAATTGAAAAACTTATTAAGTTTCTCATCTAAATTGAATTTCAAGTTGAGTCTTACTTTTAGGTTGTTGAACTTTGATTTAGAGCATAGTGTAGTATGCATTTATTCACATATTATGTACCATATTTCACAAAATATATAGATGTATTATGATCTAAGTGCTATTAGATAATTAGAAATTTAGAATTGTCATCGGTTTCTAATTGATTGTGATTCGACAGCTTTTTGGTTACGATTATGGGTTTGGTGATTCCATGGAGTTTCACAATGGCAATCCTCGATGTGTACTCGATATTAAATGGATGCCGCCTTCGCCAACCTGGAATGATGTTTATCATTGTTGTTGGAGATTGGGTAAGTTTTCATGCTTCATAAATATGATTTATGAACCATAGTTTAAAAGCTCAGTAAAACTCTGGTAAATCAGTCTAAGTTAGACTTGATCAGATAGGATTTCGAGTTTCGCGAATCAACGAGTACAAAAACTTATCCAAGTTACTGTATTTCAGTACGATTTCAAATTATCTGGTTCGAATACTCTAATTCTTCTACAGTAACATCTGATTTTGGTTCACAGATTCTATCAATGCTCTCACTGGCAGCTGCTTGTGCGACGGCCGGAGTTATAGATCTCCTCCTCAACATCGAGGAATCCTACTGTGCCCCAAAATTCTGCGGCCGTTATCAGCTCTCTGCAGCTATGGCTTTCCTTTCTTGGTTTCTAACTTCTGCTTCTTCTCTTTTCAATCTATGGTTACTTGCCTCTTTGTTATAAATCTTTCTTGTGAATAAAATTGATTTTTTTTCCCTCAATGCAAAGAGGCAAATGATTCATTTTGGGTCGAAAATTGAAGCGTGCAAACTATTTTTTTTTTTTTTTTCAACATATGGATTCATTTATGCAACTCTCTTTATCAGATGTGATAGAAAAACAAATGTATAATGTTAACATTTTAGTGAATAATTTTCATTTGGTCACCAGCTACATGAGATTGTCAAACTAATGAGATTTTTCTCCCGTGGCCGGTCAACAGAAGAATCCGTTACCCATCACAGATGAACTGATTATCTGCCAAGGCCAAGGTCCGACTTTTATCTAAATTGGAATTGGAGTGCAAACGAGAGTCCTATATCGATTATGAGGGAGGGAAACTAAAGACTTATATCGGACTGAGTCACTGCACGTATAAGACTGGTCTAACAAAAAAATTTACTATTGAGGCCCAAATCTTTTTGAATGGAGAATGTATGTTGTAAGCTTAAAAAATTATGAAAGAATACATTATGTAACCAATAATCAATATAACATGATGAAAATACCTTTAGAATTGTCAATTAGGGGCTTGTGTCCAATGCAGTCTAATCATATAGTATGGCAGTACGTCTAAATCATGAATGAGATGAGAGAAATCTTATCTTCTTGAGGAGTTTATAATGGTCTAGTTCTCGTGCCTCTCTCAATAACAGAATGAATCTCGCAACCTTAGAAATTAAATTCTTCAAAATACATTACACCAGCTAAGTATAAACTCACAAAAATACTCTCAGAAACTGTCATTTAGGTCTAATTTTTGCCGGAGTTGAAACTCTCTTTCATAATTTTTAGCCTCGAATTTTCAATAAAAATCTATTTTTTTTTTTTTACTGTTTTTGACTAATCATCAACTTCAACCATAGTCTTTGAAAATATTTTATGCTTATTACAAGTAGTTCATAGAATATATATGATCTATACAATTGATTTAATCTTTTAACTTTTAAGATTAGATAAGAGGTCTTGGATTAGACTTCTCTTGAGTTTACCTAATACATGAGACTTATGTATGATTTCATGTACCTGTAAACTTAATTTCATCTCCAATATAAAATGAGAATATTCATATAAAAATAAACCCACATTCCTTCTCATCTATTGTTGTCATCTTTCTAATGGAACCAATTCAATCATAATGAAAGTAGCACTTAAAGTTTCATTACCCTATATAAAGATTTTAATAGAGTCTACATAGCACTTAGACTTCAAGCTCAAATAATATATGCATGTTTATTTGGGCTTAAAATAGAGTTTTTGTATTATTCTATTAAAACACATAAATCAGCCGAATCTAAATTTTAATTTATACTTTGATATTTTAGACTAAAAAATAAACTTAATCAGAGCTCGGATTAACTTAAACCTGAATTTTATCATTTTTTCAAATGAACTTGAGTTTGACCCGGCCCAATTTATACCCTTTTAGCATATTCTTTCCAAAATTCACATAAATCACATCACATGGGCTGCTTGGTATCCAAAAATGCTATAATATATATATATATATATATATAAAGGCACATGCCAAAATCTGTTGACGTGAATCCTTTGATTAAAATGGCAAGCCAATTTAAACGCCGACTACTCATATTTTCAAAACACCTAATTTTAGCCAAACAACCCACTTGGGTCCCATACATTTTCCATGTGATAAAGTTTGCCACAGATACCATCTTCACGTTCACACTTCTTCAAATTACAACAATCTCTCTTTCTCTCTCTCTCTAATTGAGCATTAGGTGTGGCATTTTCTCACATGGACTATTAAATCTTCATTGGTCTAATTCAAAAACTTTGAATTTGAATCGTACTTTTTTAATAAAAAAATTAAAATTTGATCTAATCTAACTTAACAAAAAAAAAAATTTAAGACAAGTTGAGTAGAGTAGTCTAACTTGATTGGAATTAAAATGTCTAGATAAATATCATATTTCCTTAACCTTCCACCCCTATTGGTTATAATGTTGAGCATGCGATGAGTGTAAAGATACATGTAATGAGCCATAAACCATAGTCGACGATGCCTCGGATATCTATAAATAAGAGGCCTCTTTTGCATGCTTGGACAAACATATGTTGTGAAAGTATGTTAGCCAAAGCTTTGATTTTGGCTACTCTAGCCATGTTCACCAGCTCGGTTCTAACAAGAACCATGGATTCCGACTTGATGATCAGTCCCACCGACAAGTTCCTGTCCGCTCACAACAGAGCAAGAGCCGCCGTCGGTGTAGGCCCTCTAAAATGGAGCAAGAAGTTGGCAACACTGGCAAGCTGGAAAGGGAGGTACCAGAGAGACAAGAAGAGGTGCAATTTTGCTGATGATCTATATGGGTTCGGCGGTAACCAGGCATTGGGTTCTTTCCCAGATAGCCCAAATCACGTCGTCGACGGGTGGGTCTCGGAGAAGAAGTACTATAATCATGCCAACAACTCGTGTGTACCACATCACATGTGTGCTCTATACACCCAAGTTGTATGGAACAAATCCATGGAAATTGGATGTGGTGAGACTAGGTGCCCTAATGCTAAATGGGATGCTGCTCTCACCATATGCTTGTATTCTCCCCCGGGAAATTTCAATGGAGAGAGCCCTTATTAGAGCCACACACCACAGATGTGATATCTATCTATGCAATTTCAGAGAAAGAATGGGGTGAGAGTTGGGAAGCTGAGGCTTCAACCTGAATAAGTTTCAATAAATCATGTTTATTCAATGGTGTTCTGTTTATTTTATTCATACAGTTCAGAGCAGAGCAACAAATATTCGTCTATATATAAAATTTTGCCCGATATTTATCTAATTAAAGGGAAGTTGATATGCAAATATTGTAACGTTCCGTTCTACTACGGGCACGTTATCTCCGAAATATCTCAAAACATCACAAAGGAATAGGTAATGGGTATTTTTTTTTTTTTAAACTGCAACTACCTCCTGCTCAAAAATTGGCAATGAGGTTCAACATACCAACATAACATGAAACAATCATAGACTATTCGAACACAGTTATACATCACCCGAAATCAAACAACATTTAAAGAGGGGTCATATAAAACAAGGTCTCTCAACTAAGAACAACGTAATTATAAAATGTCTAACCACTACTCCTCTATGGGCGCCTGCTCAAGGGGCCCTGCCCAGTCCCTTTGCAATTGGGTACCTGAAAGGTAAGGGGTGAGCTAACCAGCCCAGTGAAGAGATAATGCATATCACATGTCAGCAATATAAGTAGATATCATATGCATGAATGCAAAAATATCGTAATAAAAGGAGTGTTCATATGTATGAGATCCAACTGCACCCCCAACCAATAATCCACCGACTAGTCCTCGACATCATCTCGGTGGCCCACATTGGGTCCTCCAACAAACTCCTGGAGAGTAAGAGGTGACCTAACTAGTCCAGTAAAGGGAACAACCATATCATACATCAACGTGATATATATATATATATCACGTGTATAGAAAAATAATGGACATCATAATAGAATGAATGTCTACATACGAGAGTACTCAACTACATAATTAACCAATGGTCCCACCGACCAATCAGAGACAAAATCTTCATAGCTAACAAATGTCCTCCAACAACCACGATCTCCCTACCATAATAAATGGGAGACCCTATGATACACAACCGCCTCAACCGCAGGAATGCAACGAGGAAACCCGCATCCCCTACGGGGGTTTCAACTGCCGGAGCATAACGGGAAAACCAATCTTAAGGGGGCAGGCACCTCAACCGCCGGAACGCAAAGGGGAAACCCGCATCTCCTATGGGGGTCTCGACCGCCGGAGCATAACGGGAAAGTCCTCCCAATATCCAAACCATCATCATCATCATAACCATATACTCATGTAAACAACCTCTCCAAGACATACACATGATGCCATGATCATAAACAATGGTAGGACTATATTCTAATGCAACTAACTCAGACTCAGCAATATATTTTATCGTGCGAGTCAAGAGCTTAAAATGGGTTATTTAGTCACGCGTGTCTATATTCCACGCGATTCCATTAACATCTAACGAATAAACATTTAAAGTATCACCAGCAATTTTCCAAGTGTCATATTCAATTCCAAGTGTCCAATTGAAGTTCTCTACAGAACATATAGTTGACTGGAGTACCCCCGAGCAGACCCTCTGCCACATATTTATTACAACAGTTTTCCCTTACCAAGTGGCTAAATAAATAAAGGGTCACTCCCAGTCACTCCATGTCCAGAGATAACAGTTTAATATATGCAAGTACATACAAAAACAGTGATAAGTCCCCTCACAGCATGTGTAGAGTCGGAAATCCGAAACAAATAAGCGGCTTGAAAGGTTCTAGGGAACTCAGTCTGTTGAAACAAGGAAGAATGAATAAGTAAATAAGGTAAAAAGTGCTAAAACGAGACCGGACTGAAAAAATGGCCTAAAACTAGGATGGGCCCAAAATGGGCCGAACTGGGTCGGGCCGCGAAAACGGGTTAGGTCCGAAAATGGGCCTGCCAGACTGGGCCGGACCCAAACTGGTTGGGCAGGACCAGGTCTGGGCCTGGAAATGGTCAGGCTGAGTTCAAGACTGGCTGGCCAGATCCAGGGCTAAGCCCAAGGAAGAGTCTGGGCTCGGAAGTTGGGCCTGAGTGGACCAGGCTGGGTCCAAGACTGGGCCAACATAGGGCTCGAACTGAGTCTGTTTGGAGACTCAGCCAAACCGACTCAATTGCCCAACTGAGTCGGGAAAAGGGGGAAAAGGGAGGGAAAACAAAATCAGGGAAAAAATCCAGGAAAAATGGGAAAACCAGGGAAAATCGCGGAAAATCAAGGAAAACCGAGAGGGAAGAAAATGGTACCTAGAATCGAAGAGAGAACGGCCAGAAAGAGTGGGAATCTGACGGTCGGGGCGGCAAGGGCTGACGGGTATTGGCTGAAGAAGCGGCCAAGTGTTGCAGAAGTTGAGGGAAGAATGAGAAGAAGAAGAAGAGGAAGCCGAGAGAGAGAGAAGCAAGGTGACGGGGGCAGCAGCGGGTTTGGCTAGGTTTTTTGTTAGCGAAAGGGGAGAGAAGAGAGACGAGGAAAAGGGTTGTGGCACTGTAGCTGGAAAGCTACAGTGCCACGGGAAAGGCCTAAAAGGAAAAGGGGGGGTGCTAGGGTTTCTTTCATTCTTTTTTTTTTTTCCAAAAGAGATAAATGGCGACAAAATCGAAAACCCAAAAATTTTCTCGAATGTTGAAAGTCGAGCGGAAAAAATGTGTGATTTTCAACAAATTTTTCTTGACTATACATAAAAATTATGAAATTACTAAAATTCCCTTCGAGTTTTCAAACTCGAAATCAGATAACTGGGGCCCTCCACGAAGCCTACACTCTCTTCACTGCTACTACGGTCCCAAAAACAACTCAGAGGTCCGAAATCTCTCCAAAACAATCTGAAAAACTCGGATTGTGTCGTTACAAATATTGTGAAATGTAAGCTAATGTATTGAAAATAATTGTGACATCAGATATTTTAAGTATTTTTTTCTGTCCTCTTGGGAACCCAAATAGCATGAATTCTGATACTTGGAACTCAACAGATAACTGTTATGAATTGGATTCATAGTGAACAGACAACCTTTTTTTTTCCATTTATTCTATTTACAACAGAATCAACCTAAGATTTACTCTATCCTCACCTGAATTTCATTAAATTAACTCAAAATCCTACGACACTATTTAATATACGACTTATAAAACTATTTTTAAGAGTGATCAATTTAAACTAAATTTTGATAAACTATTTGTCTATTTGTTTAAACATAAATATTGTCAAATAATGTATTTCACAGGCTGAGCCTCGCAGGTATAAAAAGAGGAAAAAGAGAAGAAATATCAATTAATATTAAAATATCAACAAATAAATTTGCACGACTCTTATCCAAATTCCAAAATTGACATAAAATCACATCACATGGGCTCCCCTCGTAAGATCCAAAACTTGCTATAAAATATCAAAAGAAACCATACGAGTAAATTTGGGGTAGGAAATCCTTCATTAAAATGGCAACCAACATAAAGAAGTTTTGAAGGTTTTTTTTTTTTTTTTGGATTTACATGTGAAAAATCTCTAACATAGTTCTACTAAAATCCCCACAGATGACACCTTACTGTTTAAGGTATAACCAAGATTAGTCCGTCTCTTCCCTTTTTGATAGAGCATCTAAATAATACAAATCCTGATCTTACTTTGCGTGCATCCTAACCTAAAGAGCTAATGTGCTTCCCACATACACATTAATTCAATACTTAGAAGCACTTCCAATCGAAAATCCATGAACAAATATCCCTATTAAAATCATAGACAAATACAATAATGGCAAGTGGCAACACGTGTATATCAGTGAGATGCCCATAAATTAATGCTTTATGAAACCACCGTATCAACCCAAAAAGTGAGATTGAATTCATGAGTAGAGATGAGATTTCATCACAAAATAATTATCAAAGTGCAGAATGTATCAAAGAGAAAAGAGGAACCAGATGAACATAGTAAAGAGGCTGATACATAGGCTTGGGCAGACTTTAGATAGGAATGGAAATCATTTTCTATCCGTCGACTAATATCACGTGTGGAAAAAAGAAGAAAGAAAATTTAGAAAATTCTTAAAATAACTAATAGAAACTAGAAAGAAAGGTATTTCCTTCTTAAGAAACCAAATAAGAAATCAAATCAGATCCTTGAACGGTGGAGAGTATAGGTCGGTGGAAGGTATGTAGCATGAGCCGACCCGAATCCAAAAGTGGGCCCCGATTAGAATGCTACTTCTCACATGCGTCGCCTCTCACACGTGAAGTTCCTTGCGTAACTCAACAAGAGTTGTCCCTTCTTTCTTTACCTACAAGGACTCCTCCAAGTCATGTATTTTAATAAAGAGAAAGATCCTTCACTAGAAAGAAAAGAGAGAATACTACAAGGACTCCTCAACAATTCAAAATTCCTAATACCCTTTTCCTCTTTCACTCTCTCTTCTCTCTTTTCTTTCTCTCTCATCTCTTTCCTTGCATGACTCAACAGGAGTTGTCCCTTCTTTCCTTACTCTATTCTCTCCCTCACGTCTTTTTCTCTCCTCTCTGTATTCTCTCTCTGCATGCTCCAAGCCAGCAGGCCTGCCTGATCCAGATCAAGCCGAGAGTGGCCGAGCCCACGCCGACACTCGCCGTTCCCATCCCAATTCGCTCCACAGTTCTGTCGGGCAGAACCCTGGCCGTGCCCGCTGCATCAACCCAACAGTCAACGTAACCACTTGTTGCTAGGCTGCCAGAACACATTCATCTCTGCTCGGGGGCCAGTCAGTGAACTCCTCAGTCTGTCGGCGCTGCCTCACCACAACCTCTGCTCCTGGTGAAACCCTAGGAGAAAGGAGAGAGAAAGCAATAATGGAGGTTGAAACCCTAGTTGAAGGCTTACTGGAAGACATTCAACTCTTTCAGATCCTTCCGTTGTTGCCAATCAAAGCCCTTTGCAGATTCAAATGCGTATGCAAGAGATGGCAAAGCGTCATATCCAACATTGTTCCACACCGATCCTCTTCCCTTGTATTAGAGTTGACCTCCTTCAATTAAGCATTGTTAATTGAAGGAGTTGATTATGTATTTATTTTATTTCCATTATTGTATATTCCCTTCCAGATTCCAACATGAGGGCGGAGGATACCTGAAGAGAATGTAGCCATAGAAGAGCAAGCCGAATAAGAATAAGAAAAATATTGTGCACCCAGTGAAGACAACTCGGAGACGAAGGGCCTGAGACCGAGTGATGGGCTGTGAAGTGGCCGCAACTTGGGCTCAAGCAATATGTCAATGGGAGAAGTTGAAGCCTCTGTCCCAAAAAAAAATGTGATGACCGTCCCAAAAAATCTCCCCAATATTTGGGTTTTTTTTTTTTTTTTGGTCTTAGCACAGGCCCAATATCAGTGTTGAAAGGAAGTCACAATGGTCATTATGAGACGTGGGAACAATAGGGCATGCCTCAAGATGCAGAACTGTTGCAAATCTGGTACAAAACGGCAACAAAAATGGTTGCAAACCAGATCTGTGGCGGTGGTAGGCACAGGCGAAAGCTACGACGGCAGTGGCACCCTTCTCTGCTCTCCGTGCAGACTTGTTGAGTCAGTGAGACACAAGATGAGGATCCCAACTGCAGAATGTAAAAGGGACAGCAGATCGGCCGCAAGAAATGATGGAGAGGAACCGATCAGATCTGGATCTGGTGAGGGAGGAGATCCAACATGAAAATAGAGGGCTATGCGCCTCTGATCGGGTGCCGAAATGTGCTCGGCAGAGCAGCCAGAAATCCCAAAGAAATTGGGAGGAAGAAAAGCCTGCAGCACTTTCTACAGATGCGGCGAATCTGGAAGAACGGCGGAGAACGGCTGCGACGGTGAGTGGGTCTCCGATAGACCGACGAGACGGCAAAAGGGTACGGTAGCGTCGGGGCAGAAAGGCAACCGGTGATGCGGCTGCAAGAAGAAATCCGATAGAGAGATCTGCAGATCTGAGAAACGGCGAACAACAGTGTCGTTAGCACATAGAGAGCCAAGAGCAGAGGCCGTTAGAAGCGGCGCACGGAGACAGGGCCGGAACTGTAAAGGTGGCTAGGTAGGGCTGAATGTAGAGGAGCAGAGAGAAGGGGGGCGGCAGCAATGGCAAGCCAAAATGACTCGGTCTGCAAACAGAACCGGGACGAATCAGAAGGAAGTGGTACCGGAAAAGGAAAGAGGACGGGAGACAGAGCTCAGGTCCGTCTGACGATGCGAAGAAAAAAAAAATAACCTTGCTCTGATACCATGTGAAATTTAGAGATAGGATTTCCAGAATCTTCCTCAATTGAGTGAAGATGGTCTATAGATTATTGTATATATAGAAGAAATACAATAAATGATGGGCTACATAAAGGGAAACTGTATAATGAAATTATATAACTCCCAATCAAGGGATAAATGGCTTCCATATGTGCTAGCTCTGGCATTTCCGGCTTGGACATTTGAATAAACATAGTTTACATCTTTTAGTAAAGGAAATTCCTTTTATTTCATGTTTTTAGAATAAACATTGTGTTATTTGTCCTCAAGCTAAGTATAAACGGTTACCTTTTCCTTCTAGTTCTATTACTACTAATAAACCATTTGCATTAATTCATTGTGATACTTGGGGACCTTTTTCTCAACCATCTTTAAATGGTTCTTGATATTTTTTAACTATAGTAGATGATTTCTCTCGTTGCACATGGATTTACCTCATGCATGTTAAATCTGAAACCCCCAAGCATATAGCATCATTTTTTGCCATGATTCAAACACAATTTCGTTCTACCATTGGTTCTGTTCATTCTGGCACTGGTGACGAACTTTTTCCTGTTATTCAACAAATTCGTTCGGATAATGGTATTGAGTTTCTCTCCACTGCCATGCAACATTTTTTTTCTACCCATGAGATCATTCACCAATGTAGTTGTGTTGCTACGCCACAACAAAATGGCGTTGTTGAACGAAAACATCGTCACCTTCTTGAAGTTGCCCGTGCCCTTCGTTTTCAATCACACCTACCTCTCCAGTTTTGGGATGAGTGCGTCCTTACTACTACCTATCTGATCAACAAAATGCCAAAATCCCTTTTAGGCGAAAAATCACCACATGAAGCTTTGTTTAACTCCAAACTGGATTATTCCCATTTGCGTGTCTTTGGCAGTCTTTGTTATGGTCATAATCAATCTATACAACATAAGTTTGACCAACAAGCCAAACCTAGGACTTTTTATTGGCTATCCCTATGCTCAAAAAGGTTACCTGCATCTTTGACTTAACCTCAAAAACCATTTATACTTCCAGTGACGTCACTTTTTATGAAGCATTTTCCCCTATAGTGATGTACCCTCCTCCTCTCCTGTTACCCCCTTACCTATTCCTGATGATCCCACCTTCGCCTTTCCCACTGACCTTCCTACTACTTCCCCCCCTCCAGCCTCACCGTCCTACACTGCCGCTACTCCTTTCTATTTGGGACAGTCTACTGCTTTGACACCAGTCAACCGTCCTCGTCGTATTCGCCGCCCACCTCCTCATTTGGCTGATTATCAGTGTTCCACTGCCTCTCATGAGCATCAGCCCTCTCCATCTTCCTCCCACTTGTCAAGTACTCCTTATCCTCTTCATCATTATCTCTCTACTTTTCATTTTTCTATTGCACATCGCTCTTTTCTTTCTTCTATTTGTTCTTCAGATGAGCCACGCACCTTTTTCCAAGCGGTTAAATCCCCGCACTGGAAAGAGGCTATGGAAAATGAGATTGCTGCCTTGGAGAAAAATGACACTTGGAGTATTACATCTCTGCCCGCCAATAAGAAACCCATTGGTTGCAAGTGGGTCTACAAAATCAAGTATCGGTCTGATGGGTCTCTTGAAAGCTATAAAGCTCGCCTGGTCACCAAAGGCTTCACTCAGGTTGAAGGCCTGGACTATCATGATACTTTTGCTCCTGTTGCTAAACTTGTCACTATTCGTGCATTGCTTTCTATTGCTTCAGTCAAGAATTGGCCTCTTCATCAACTTGATGTCAACAATGCCTTCTTACAAGGTGATCTCGATGAGGAAGTCTATATGATGCTTCCACCTGATTTTTCACGACAGGGGGAGCAACGGGTTTGTCGCTTAAACAAATCCATTTATGGGCTCAAGCAAGCTTCCCTACAATGATTTGCCAAATTTTCGTCGACCCTCCTTCAAGCTGGTTTCTCACAGTCCAAGTCTGACTATTCTTTGTTTACTTGTCATCAAGGACACTCTTCCACCTTTGTGCTCGTGTATGTGGATGATATTATTCTGACTGGCAATGATGACTTGGCCATTAAACGCCTTAAGCACTTCCTTGAAGAAAAGTTTTATATCAAAGACTTGGGAGACTCAAATATTTTCTGGGTATTGAAGTTGCCCGTTCTAAGAAAGGTCTTTTTCTCTCTCAACGCAAATATATTTTGGATATTCTCAAAGACTCTAGTTTCATTGGTGGCCATATTTCCGATTTTCCAATGGAACAACAGCTGAAGTTATCTCCTGATGATGGCACCTTGCTACCAGATCCCACCATCTATCGCCGTCTTGTGGATCGTCTTATTTACCTTACTGTTACCCGGCCAGATCTCAATTATGTGGTTCATATTCTCAATCAGTTTATGCACTCTCCTCGTAGTGCTCACCTGGATACTGCACACCGTGTCATTCGCTATTTGAAGGGTTCTGTTAATAAACGGATATTTTTATCTTCATCAAGTACACTTCACCTCAAAGGATATTGTGATTCGGATTGGGCTGGTTGCCCAACCACTCGCCGGTCCACCACTGGTTATTGCACATTTCTTGGCTCCAACCTTATTTCTTGGAAGAAGAGAAGCAGTCTACAGTTTCTCGTTCCTCTGCTGAGGCCGAATATCGTGTTATGGCCACTCTGACATGTGAACTTCAATGGTTGAAATACTTACTTAGTGATCTTGACATCAACCATTCTTCACCCATCACCTTATTCTGCGACAATCAAGCTGCTTTACACATTGTACACAGTCCCGTTTTTCATGAACGGACCAAACATATTAAGCCTGATTGTCACTTTGTTCGGGAAAAGATACAATCTGGGCTCCTTATACCTAGCCACATCGCCTCTTCTCATCAAATTGCTGATATATTCACCAAACCGTTGGGCAAAGGTTCATTTCATCACTTGATTTGCAAGATGGGCGTTATTCACATACAAGCTCCACCATGAGGGGGAGTATTAGACTTGACGTCCTTCAATTAAGCATTGTTAATTGAAGGAGTTGATTGTGTATTTATTTTATTTCTATTATTGTATATTCCCTTCCAGATTTCTCTCATGTAATCTTCTCTATTAATACAATACTTCTTTTCCTCTCTCACAACACACAAGAGACAAGAAATCCCAGTGTTGATTTTACACCTTGGTTATATTAGAAGAGCATATCACCATTTGATATCCGTCACTAAAGTAGGCCATTCTGATACTAGCATCTCTTTATCTCTCCCTCCCAATCCACTCAAACTCATCACTGCCTGCAATGGAATGCTCTTTTTAGGTACTTTGGACTCCAAATTGCTTTCTGTCTTCAATACTACCACAGTAAAGTGGAGTCTCATTCCCAACTCCACAGATAGAAGCTGCAATGTCACATTAATTTTCAACACTTCTCTTTCCGAGCACTACAAGCTGGTGTGGCCCCATTGTTATTCCATACCCTGCTGCTTAGTTTTTGAAGTCTTGTCATCGGATGATGGAAAACGGAGGCTATCTGGAGCCAAGATACCCATGAGTAAGTTACCCATGAGTGAAAGCTTGGGTTTTTTCAATAGTACGACATTCATCGATGGGATTCTGTTTTGGAAGATGGAGAATCATTTCATATGGTTTGACATCGAGAAAGATAATGTAGGGATTGAGGCATTGCCCGGCAAAGACAGAGTAATAATGAACAGGAAAGCTGCGTATGGAGAGTGGGATGTATGTTGACACTGCATAAAATCACAGATCATGACATAGAGATATGGATCATGACTAATAAATCTGGAGGTTTTCAATGGGCTAAGATGTATTCTGTGAGAATTTGCAAGGTTTCTTGGTCAAATTTGGGTATCAATAGGTTTAATTGTGGTTATTTATGTCCACTACCATATGTGGGTGGTGAGATTCTCATGTTTGAACTAGTAGTTATCAGAATCGGACCGAACCGCGGTTGAACCGACAATTCAGTCATGACCGCCGGATCTGCGGTTCGGTCCACCCCAAAAATCGACTGGCGGTCAAAACTACATAAAATCGGTCAGAACCGCGATTTTATGCAGTTTTGACACAAAAACCGGGAACCGTGAACCGCAGGTTCATATATTTGAATTTTTTTATTTTTTTTAAATTTTTTTAATTTTCCCCTTAAAAAATGTGTATATTTGAAATATAAAAGTTTATTACTATTTCTATCCCATATATTTCACCGTTTTGGTATATTACTCAGAGTTTGAATGTTATTTTTAATATTTATATTAATATTATAGGTAAAATATGTCTTACTTAATATTATATATAATATTTATATTATTTTAATACTTAACCGGCTTTGACCGGCTTTTACCAGCTTTGACCGGTCGAATCCAGTTGAATTCTGACCTCCTCGAAGATGGTTCATTACACGGTCCGGATTCTGATAACATTGGTTTGAACACAAAAGATTTCCTTTTTGGGATTCACTTTCCTTCAATATCAAGACGAGAGGTCCTCCAGTTTCAGTCTTCTAAAGACACCGGTAGATACGTAGACACTGAATGTATCGTCTACAAGGAGAGCCATTTGTCCTATTAGGCAGGTGTTGATGGTAGATGAATATGATCCTAAGTATATCCATGGATGATGAAACTGATTATTAAAGTTACTACTGAATAAGAATGGGCTTTTTCTCTCCATTTTTTTTTTCTGTAATATATCATCTTTCACTATTGATATATCTATTATTCGTAAATAGTTTTCTTGTACTCCCAAGGTACTATCTTTGATCTCACTTTTCTTTTTTCTTTTTCTTTTTCAATCTTAATCCTTCATAAATATTATCTATCTTTGAATTACAAAAAGAACATTTTGAAATAAATATTCATTAATAATTGGCTGAACTTTTGAATCTTACAATAAAAGTTTAAAATATAATTGAATGTATTTTTTTTAAGACTGAAGGTGTTCAGGTGTCTCACCTGACTAGTCATTAGGGACATATGCACGCCTACCTACACACATGCTGAGTTCAAATGGTAAAATCTTACTCTATACATATTCTACTGAGAGTGGCCCTTCATTGGAATGACTAGGGATTGAATTTAAGACTTCAATCTTAAAGTCTTCTGTCTCAACGAGTAAGGCCAACCCCTTCGGTTATATAATTTAATATATTTGGTGTTGTACAATGCATTTTGCATGTGATATGGTGCAATTCATTCAGTTGATTGCACTAAATTTGAAACAGCCTTCTTCAGGGACCCATATTGATCCCAAATCTGACCCATGTCCCGGTCAATGGCGTGTAAATCCTTATACTTAGGGTATTGCCGCTTGACTGCAAAGAATTGACTATGATTGACTATTTTTGATAAATTCATCTTAATTAATATTTTGATGATTAAATATAGTTCAAGTTTCAATTAATAATTAAACAGTTTGACTCTATTAATGCAAGTAGTTTGAGTGGACAATCTCGTCTTACTGCCATTCTATCTCAACCCGTGAACTTGAGCTTTACCACAACATTAAAATATTGGTTCATGTGAATTTTTTGAATGTAAACGAATATGATCCTATGAATGATCTATGAATGACGAAGCTGATTATCAAAGTCACCGAAAATTATCTATTTATGTGATGTCCACTTTTTGAATTATGAATCTAACTGAATAAGAATGTGTTTTTCCCTCTCTTTTTTTTCTATTTTTTTTAGTATTGTCCATCATTCTTGTCTTTAATACTGATATTGATTAGTATATTTATTATTCGTAAAGAGTTTTCTTGTATTATAAAGACATTATCTTTGGTCTCACTTTTCTTTTTTCTTTATCTTTTTCTTTTTCAATCTTGACCCTTCATAAATATTACATATCTTTGAATTACAAAGCACATTTTGAAATAATATTTGTTAGCAATTGATTAAACTTTTGAATCTTAAAATAAGAGTTGAAATATTTAAACAGATATTAAATTTTATAGTCAAAGCATTCGAGTGATTTAATGTATTAGGCGCTGTACATTGCAATGTGCATGTGATGTAGTGCAATTTATTCAGTTTGAGTGAGGGAGAATAGAGAGATATACTCCTCTAATGTAAACAACCAAATACAGTGGCTCTCGGCCAAATGTAATGGTTGCAGCTAAACCCATATCGTTAACAACCCAACGTGACCCAATTGATTTTTGCATCTCCATTTTCTCCCATAGTGCACCCCTCTGTGGTACCTTCCTGCACCTAATCAGCAATCTACTACTACGGATGTTTCAAGTTTCAAGGATTACATAAATGAAGATGCTCTACATTAACATGATACATTGATTAATCAAGGATTACACAATACATCAAGATCCACGTATTTAGCATAATCCTTCTGTAATCAACCTACATTGACATTGTTTTCTACATGGAGATGGTCATTTTGCGAGTTCCTTCGATAACAAATACCGGAAAGCAAAACTGTGAGGTACCCATTCAATGCTTGTGCGAGATTTGGCTCGCTGAAATCGTTCCATGGCCTTTCGCCGTGTCTCAGGTAGAGAATGTTTGATCATGTCCACCACTTCTGTTGAACTCAAACTCGACTGCTTCGCATAAACTTCCAGAATTTTTGGAAGAAGGATTTTATGTTCTCTGTATATGTTAACAATCGAGCTAATGTACTCTTCTTTTGCAGCTTCAAGTTCTTCCAACACTCTCTTCGCCGTGTATACACGAACCTGATAAACAATACCTCAAAGTCATAAGCTACGTTGCAAGGACACAGGTACAAGTGTTAGATTTCCAACATGGGTGAGAGGAGTCCAAAATTGTAAGATCATATATCATTTAATTTTTTCAGAAAGAAAAAAAACAAAATTGGAATGAGATAAGATATTCATGAAACACTGCCATGTATATCATTTGTTTCTACTTTCTAATAATGATGATAATAATGAGAAAGAAAATGAAAAAAAAAAAAAAGAATCATGAAAAACAGAGGAGCCAGGTGAAGAATTTTACCGCAGGATCAGAGTGGCTTCCAGAACAAAGTGCAAAATGTAGTAGAGGTTCTGGATGTTTGATAGCATATGGTTGTCGATTATCTCCACCTTTAAACTTCATCTTCTGGGAGAAGAACGTTCGGAGCCACTGCACACATGAGAAACTTCATCAGCTTCATTACAGACGAGGAAAATTAAATGTTGATCAGAAACAGAACATGATAAAGAGAAACCAATGTTTGAAAAATCAAACTTAAGAGCCCGTTTTACAGTGGTTTCATCTAATCGAATCAAACTTAGGATCAGAAATCACATTGCGACTACGATACTATAATAGCAACAACAAAAAATGATGTTTTCAGCGAAAAAAGAAGAAAAAAAGAAGATGAAAAAATGGTAATAGGTCTAGGACAAACCGAAATGTCTTAAGCACTAGATTTATCTTAATGACCGATTTAAGTCCAACCAGATCAAACTTAGCAGTTGGGTTTTTAAAACACTGAATAGAACAGACCTGTCTGGGACGAAGTGTATGACATCCAAGAATGTAGGTCTGTATTGTGTCTGCACCAATGGTTTGACCTGCCACATTGCAAACAGCCTGCAAACAGAAACATGAAATCTTGTAATCTGTCTCACAAATACATTTTCAAGTTATAATTGAGGCAGTAATCCTCACCTTCATGAGTAATAGCCCTCTTTTTAGACTGCTCTGTGGAATCGATTCAGATAAATATGCCTACAAAACAACAATGATGAATATACCACCTCTCTTTTACATGACAATGATAGGAAGAGAAATGTAAAAGAATATGTAATAAATAACAAATTAAACAGAGAAATTATTACATGCATAATCAATGCATTGTGTATGTTAATCCAAAATGCAAGTTTCTCTTCATTCTTCATGTTTTTCGGATCAACCTTTTCCAATCGAAGAACCAATGACCTGCAAAAGACACTCTACGTTCAGTGCTACTGAAATTTTCAGAACTAATAGTCATCATGCCTTCTAGATTATATGATTTTGGACCCGTCTACTCCATTATGAAAAAGCCAATAAATGTACGCACCCAAGTACAAGAACGGACTGCGTATCATAAAAGAATTGATCATACATTAGAACAAGTGGTGAAAGACAAGAAAATTGAAGTACAGAGCAGAGGTAGTAGGGATTTCTGCAGACGGGCAATGTCTACATGGATGAATCTGATGGAATAAAATCTCAACTTCCAACTCATACTATTTTTTCTGTATCTCAAGGTATATGCTAATGATTGGACATAACCAGTGGAAAAAAATGATGGTTCACCAAAGAGCAATCCCTTTTTTTTTTTTCCGGAGTGTACAAAATTGCAACTGGCATGAAAGTTTAGATACATGGTTATTGCGATTTCTATTTCAGTTGATGTCAAACTGATAGACCACCAAAATCAATAGAGAAATTTAGCAAAAGATGGTACCAAACCAAATCCACATGAAATTTGAGATAATGCTCATCAAAATTCTGTAACAAGAACACATACCTATATTCCTGTAGCATGTGTTCGACATCACTTAGCCTCTTAGTGTCTGTTGTGATCGACAACACTTCTACCATTGTGCTGTATGGTCCACTGAAATCTTTCATTCCTTCAACCTTAAAGAGGTCCTCCAACCGTTCATCGAGATAAGAATCCCGCCTGAAACGTGGGCTCCACACGTCAAACTGATCGTGCGGAGAAAAAATGCTTGTCGATGAGAAGGAAGAAGTAGGTGAAGATGAAACACCATTTTGAACCAGAGGCGGTTTGGCGAGCTTGCAATATATGGCTCCCATGCATCTTATCATGTCTTCGGAAATCCTGTTTGGTGTCTCAGGGACAAGATCTTCAATTCGCGTACCGAGATGTTCAGCTAGACTTATCACACTTGAAGTATCATTCTGTGAAAAATGAAGAAAAAACCATAAGAAATGACAATTCGGCAGGTCGCCATCAATTGATGCATCCGTTAATATTGTGAGTTTAGGACTGATAACATTTATTAAATACTAATTGAATAACAATAAAACTAGGCTACTTGAGAATTACAGTATGGAAACCAAAAAAAGAAAAGAAAAAATCCAATTTGACTTGAAGCTTGACTCATTAGCCTAGTCGGACTCTAATCAAAATTCAATTGTGTGATCAAAATGGTCGAGTGCAGCAGCAGTTCAATAGATAAAGAACTGAGGTTCAAAAGAATAAGATTATAATTTAAAATTTCTTTTACCTCTTGATAAGATAAAGGTAAGGATTGGCATGCTCTCAAAGCTTTAGCAGAATTCTTCACCGGAGGAGACGGTTTTGTTGAGCAAATGGTACGTTGAGACAAAGTTGAATGGCTTTGTGGAAAGCTCTGATCTATTGACTTCTTATATTCCTTCATTGCACAGATAACTGCAGTTTGAGGCATCGGTAGCCGATTGCTTTGGACTTTATTAACTTGACCCATGGCAGTTGAAGGCAAGTTTGAGCTTCCATCAAGAGCAGATGGAGATAGAGAAGAAATCTGTGGGTTGAATTGATCCCTGTACAGTGAAAGAAGATACTGTTCTAGATGCACCACTTCCAACTCCAACACCGCAATCTCTCTAATTAGTTCCTTTGTGGGCTGAATGCAGTGAACATGTTATAAATCGATTGATCAAGAACAGATAATCAATAAAAGAACAGTAGATATTTTGAATGTTAGCTATGTTTAATATAAAACATAAAACAAGGGTATCCTGCAAATGTTCTGCATATCCAAGAAATAAGAATCCCTTCTCTATCCAATTCCAGTGCTAAAACAAGAAATTTCTCAAGCGAAGGGGAAGAAAATACCTTGGGTACCATTGAAACTTCATCTGAAGCATCATCAAAGGAACACCCATGTCTCAATGCTTTTTCAAGAGCTCGTCGTTCTGCAAACTGGTCCTGTAAATGCCTTTCAAGCTGTAGAATCTGTATAAAACATCATTTGTTATGTCTATGTATGAATAAATGTACAGACATGTGTAAATATTAACTATTAGAAATTCTCATTTTCAACCATCCATTCACCCAAAATATTCAAAAATAAATGCAATATATGGATTATCCCAGTTGCGAAAAAAATCCTATTTTTGAGCATTCAAGTCGCCACTAGTTTGGCTAAATACCTCTTTCTTCAAAGAAACTTGGAGCATTGTTGGAGGGGATCCTTTGTTCTTGACATCCAAATGGGTCATTACTTTTCTTAAATCCTGGCAATCAATTCAAATATATGAATGAAAAGTTTCTTACATCAGCTATAATTACTTCCAAAGAACAGCTCTTGGAACATGTTTCAAAAAGAAATTAGACTATAAACCAGAGTTTCAAAAGCTTGGACTAGACTGAAGATCCGATCAAGTTGAGTAACTTTGGATAATCTTTTAACTCGGCTCAACAAAAACTTGGTTCAACTCATTTACTCACTTGATTGAAAACCTATGGAGTCCCAAGTCCACTAGGAACATATAAACAATCAAATAAGAAAACTGAAACTTACCGATTTTGGATGATGAAATGCTTGAGGATTATTATCCCAATCATCTTTCTTGATTCTCTTCTCTGTATAACTGACAGCACCCAACAAAAATCAGATATCTCAAGAGAACAAAAATTGCATTCTTCCTGTGAAAAAACCAAATTTTCAGATAAAATATTTAGTATTTTCCCCTTAACTTTGACTGTAACTAAAATCGAACCAAAGACCATTTTTTTTGGTTTGGTTGAACCGCTTTGCCTGTGATGTAGGTGTAACATTGAAAGAAGACCACACATTGTTATCTTTAAAAAAAAATTAAAAGTCATATTGCATTCATAGTACTACAGTAGCAACAGTGAAAATGATGTTCTCAAAGACCGGTTTAAGTCCAACCAGATCGAACCGGATAGTTCGGCTCCATTTTTATGAAACACAGGGCTGTAAAACTCTTTAAAAAAAAAAACAGTAGTGGAATGTGACGGAAGTAGAAAATGGTGTGAAGTGGAAAAGGCTACCTTCTAGACCTTTTGAGCATTGAAAATACTTCTTCAGAACTCTTTGATTTCAAAGAAAAAACTTGGGACATTTCATTTCTCTCTGCAAATTCCATTGCTTCCGCTACTACTCCTAAGCACCTGAAATTTCATCAAGTTGCCACTACTAAATCAAAGAATCTGAAGCAAAAATGGCAGAAAAAAAGTCCACCCACATCACATTGTTCACAACTGAAACTTCTCTTACAGTCAAAAGCAGAGACCAAAGCATTAGATAATCATTTATTGGGAAAGAAAGAAGATGAGAGGAAGAACTAACCCAAATGGGTTGTTGAGAAAACCCACCAAACCCACCAATCAAAGTGGCCAAATGGGTCTCAAAATTTCATCCTTTTGAGATCAGCAAAGAAAAGTTACCAGAGTCACAAGAATGGAAAAGAGCAGAGTCTGAACAAACAGAACTAGGAGGCAGGCAGTCATGTCTATTTATATAATACTACCAGCAAAAGGAGGTCAATTGACCATGACCATGATATCTTTTCGTAAGTTTCCTCCAAAAGTTGCCAACTTTATTAAAGGGCTTTGAATTAAGAAAAAAATATTGATTTGTCAAATTTTAATTAATTTTTATGGGTCCTTCGAAGTCAATTATCTTGAGTTTCTAGATGAATGAGTGGTCATTCAAAATTGATGTTTAGATGCCAATTTTAGGAGAAATTTGATGAGGAACAAAATAATTCAATTCCAATTCTATACTCAATTGTCTTAGATTGAATGACTGAAAATAATAAATAAAATTGGTTTTTTATCTATAACTTTCCATCATGTTGTGAAATCCATCGATAGATGCAAGTTATAAAAAAGCAAAATGAGTTTTTTTTAAGTATAATGTACTTGTAATTAATTGATCAATATGGGTTGGGTGATGTTATGACCTATTTTGTCATAGTTCATGTATTTCTAAGTTACGTAGACATTGTTAGCATTGTTTTATATAAGGCCAGTCATCTTAACGCAGGCAAAATCGGTTAGGAGACATGGAATAAAGTGAAATTCTTATTTTATCTCTACCGATATATCACTCATCATGCACTGGTGTACCGATAACACGACATATACATGCAGAGCGTCGTGCTATCGGTACACCATTACTTGATGAGCTGTACACCGGTAGGATAAAATAGGAATTTCACTTCATCCCGTGTCTCCTAATAAATTTTATCCTTGTGAGGATGGACATCCTTTATATAAATGAAGAATAATCGCTTGTTAGTCTTATCAATAACATATTATGTGAACCCATCATTGTAATTGAATGAAAAACTGATATGAAAATAATGGATGATATATATTTTTTAGTCTTCAAAGGATCAAAATTATTAATTGATATTCTAGTTAATTGATGAGAAAAATTACTTAAAAAATGATGATTATTATTTCAGTCATATCATCCTTTTTCTTAATTTCAAAACTTTTTTTTCATATTATGAATTGATTTTACCAAAATTTTCCTTAGATGAAGGATTAGGGTTAAGAGCTTATCAAAGTAGTGCTCTCTGAATCACCACACTAAAGGGAAAGAAAATTGTAAACATCAACATCTATATATGAATATATTGGCACCCCACACGTAATACATCATTAATGAATTAAGTTAGGTAATTTTGCAGGACAGCTAGAGATTCTTGCCATGAATGTCAGGCACATAGTAGTTGAAAATGAGGAATAAATGAAAGAAACCTCCATTGAGATTTTTTATTGCAACTTGAAATGAGATTTTCTTTTAAATTAAACTTGAGTTTTACATGATTAGTTGTGATGTAAAGAGAAGTACATGAGTATATATGCACTATGAAGTTTCATCTTCATCTGAATAGTTTGATCTTCGATTTTAAACTTTTAAAAATAAATAAGTTATATTTATCTAAATTTAAAAAGCCAAGATTATATAGCTCTAATTGATAATTAATTTTAAAACTTTACATACTGTATATTTATATTATTTTGTGTAATTCAACATGGATTTTACTTTATTACCCTATTTTACCTTTCGAATCGGCTCGCTAAACCCTTTATAACAAAGGATTTGGCAAGCCGATTCGAAGGGTAAAATGGACAATAAAGTAAAATATGTATCAAATTAAATAAAATACCTATGAGAAGATCACTGTAGGGCTGAAACTCGGGTCTGGTGGGCTGGGTTTTGACAAACCCAGCCCTAACCCATGTTAAAAAATTTTGAACCCGACCCGACCCGACCCGAATTGCAAACCCGAGTATGTCAACCCAACCCGACCCGAATTGCTAATACTCTCAACCCGAGAGTTGACCCGACCCGACCCGAGTTAGCCCAAGTTAGCCCGATTTAGCCCGATTTAGCCCGAGTTAGCCCGATTTAGCCCGAGTTAGCCCGATTTTTTAAAGAGGGGAAGAGGGGAAGAGGAAGAGGTGGATATTGGTTTTCAAAAGAGGAGAAATGGAAGTGGAAGGGGTGTAGGGTTTTATTTAAGTTATGAATTAGGGTCGGATTTTTCCGGGTCAGATTTTTTCGGGTCGGGTCGGGTCGGGTTGAAGTTTAAATTCTTCAGCCCAATCCGACCCGAATTTCAGTTGGGTTTTTTTTTTCCTAACCCAACCCAACCCGAGTTTACAATTTCTATAACCCAGCCCACACTATTTTCGGGTCGGGATCAGTTGGGTCGGGCCAAAACCCAACCCAAGTTTCACCCCTAGATCACTGTCTAAAAACTATATAGCTCATCATCTATTTGATAAAAAGTCTCATCCGATACCTCCATCTACACAGGTCTTACTAACCATGGACACTCAAAGGTAATGGGTCATTATTAATCTCTTTTTGGGTTTTATTTCTTTTGTCCAATGTGGATGAGGATCGATGTGTAGATACCCAATTTGTCCACTCTTTGGAAGAGACTACCATTTGTCTTAGAATCCTTGTATAAGTTAATGGAATGGGCTTTCCTTTTCCAAGAAAAATGTGGATGTGGGTGGAGCTGTTGTCAGGTGGTCAGCTCCTTTTCTTTGTTGTGATGGAGACTGGGTTGTAAAGAGGCAATCTTTTTTAGGTTAGAAGCAGGTTTACAGAATAGTTATAGTTTTTTTTAATAATTGAGTTTTTTTTTTAAATAATTAGACAAGTATCATTCAAGAAAAAACAAGGAAGACTCTCGAAAGAACAAAAACTAAGCACAAGGGGACAAAAACTAACACAACATAGACGAAAGCAAAGAGGCCCTCAGCTTAAGCTAAACATCAAAAATAACCAGGCAAAATAAAAGAGACTATACAATCATATTAGGTACAAAAGGAGGTCAAAATGTCATTACCAAATCTGATTGGACCATTACTATAGTTAGTTTTTTTTTTTATTCATCTTTTGATAAGGTAATTTTTTAGTAATATTTTTGAAATTTAATAATTAAAAAAATTATATATATATATATATATATATATATATATATATATATATATATATTGAATTTGCATGTGAAAACTTCAGGATATTCAGCGTAAAATTCTCAACGGGTGAGTCTAATATTACTAACACACCAAAATTAGATCACGAGGACTCGAACCTACAACCTCCTGTTTTCTAAGGCATCGAATAGACATCATAAAATATTAAATTGAAAAAAAAAAAAAAAACAATTTCAATGAAACTAATTTTGAACCCTTATGTATAAGTATTAAAAAAAAAAAGCTTAGATGTTTTCTCATTTTGCTCAACACACTTGTATCCAACTTCAGAAAATTCCTGAGTGTATTGGTTGAAGTTGAGGTGAAAAGTGGCCAAGTGTGGGGTAGAGGGAGGGATCAATTTGCTTATAGTCAAGAGTGATTAATATTATTCGATCTGAATTTAATTAAGCTATTAAATGGGTTAAATTTGAATCTGACTAAATGGATAATTAAGACCTAAATTATCAGTAAAATTTTCATATTAGATTCAGGTCGAAATGACAAAGTGCTTCTAATTCAAATACTAAAATACCAATAAACCAATATATATGATTGACATTTCTTATTTAGACTGATAAATTAGTCGTGTAGTTTATTTTTGTAGAAGCTTCAAACTTCGTTAAAATAACTAATAATTAAGAATTAAAAAACTTGCACCTAAGGGTTTTTTTTTTTTTTACTGAAATAGGAGATGATGGAGAATTTTTTTAAATACCTAATAATTTTTTCCTAAATTTCGTTTACATTTTTTGTAGAAGCATCTAACTCATTTACTTGACTCCAACTTGGACTCGTTTATCCAAGCTCATTTTAAAACTCACTAAAAATATAATAAAAAATACTTACAAATTCCAATATGAACTCCCATTCCCCTTACAAAATCAGGAATCCTCTCTAAGGGTTTCTAATATTAATAAAAACAAAAATACTCTTAAAGCATGTAAAATACTCTAAAAACTTAAAAAAAAAAAAAAATGTCATTTCTTAAATGATTTTTTCTTTTTTGAACTTTTAAAATATGAATTGATAAGTATACAATATTTACTCCCAAAGACAGGCAACATGAGATGTTGTTAATATAAAAATAGAACCAAGGTCTTCATTTCCTTATAAATTAAATAATCATTATTTTAAGTAAAAATGACAGACATGCTCATGGTCCATTGTCCAATTTAGTTTGCTAATGACATTTATTATCTAAGTAGCCTAGAAGATGCGTGCTAAGAACTATATTTATTCCCATTTATGGCACCAAACTCCCATACTACTTAGATATTGCCAATGTAGATATTACTAATTTAATACCCATTTCTGATTTGTTCAATGCTTATATGATTTCTAAAATGATATTAATGGCTTAAAATAATCTTTGATGTTTCTATTTTGTTACTTCTAAGAAGGTCGACAAAGACAGAAGTCTTAAGATGGTATTAAGAAATCTATTGGTGGTCTAGTTGACTAACACTAATAAACCTTAACGACAATATTTATTATATTCTTGTTTAAAAATGGCAGAAACAAATTTTCTCTAATTAATCCTTCTAGTAAACCTTAAAGGAATTCTACAAGCCATTTCATGCATCACAACTTTTAATATCATGTGAAAAATAATAAAAACTGAGCACAAAATCAATACAATTGAAATTTTGACAGAAATTTTAATTTTTTTTTATTAACAGATCTTTTTTGAATAAAAAATTAAAACTTTGGCCCCTAAATGGGCTGAATTTAAAAAGAAAAAAAAAGAAAAAGAGAAAGAAGATGACAAAATACTGACAGAAGTTTGAAAAGTCTGTCCACATTTCACGAAGTTTTAAGTCACTTAAAATATGAATAGGGTGCTTCTTGTTTCCTAGAGAACCCATTTCTAAATGGCCCAGCAAATTTTAAAATAAACGTTATCTAGAAATTAAAAATATATCTAAAAATACCAAATAAGAAAAGAGGAAGAGAAAATTAACAAAATGAAATGAAATTTTCCACCAACTTTTAAAATATATAATTAGAAAAATCTCAACGTTTGAATATACAAAATTTAAAATTCCCGCCAGAAGAGAAGACAATTTTCAGAAGTTGGTCACCAAAAACAGGAACAGGAGCAAGTCACTGAGTCAAGTAGGTACCATTTGGTAAATGAAGCTGACACTACAAACTTACCAAGTATAGACCGCAATGGATTGCAAACCATACAATTAAATAATTAATCAATAGGTCATTTTTGGATGGTCCATTAGCCATTTTAAATATCATAATTCACAGCATTCAATAACATTCATTTACTATTGTTCAATATAAAAGATGGAATTGACCTGATGGTCAAGAAATTTCTATCATTAAGAGATGTCTTGAGTTCAATTCATATTCAAATCCTTTTACATCACCTTTCATCGACTTAACCATTGTGTGTGGATTAGGATGATTCAGACTATGGTCATAAGATTATTCTCACCTCCAATCTGAGTGGAGATACCATAGTGCTGATTAAATAAATTTTAATATTTCATTTCACTAATAAAAATAAAAAGAAGAGAGTCCAAAAGTCTTCATATCATATTATTTTTTCTTATAGTTTTAAATATCAAATAAAAACATAATATACAATATAATATTTATTTATTAATTTGTCTTTCTTGTTCGTATAAAACTATTCTAACAGCAAAAACATATTAGGGAAGAAGATTGCAGAAGGTGAAGAACTGAAGTTTGGAAGAGAAGTGGAACAAAATCCAATATAGAAATATCTGTTTTTTTTTTCTTTTCTGATTCAATATCGAAAGAAGCGGGAATCTGGTTCTCGACTCCTTTCTCTCTCTCGTGTGCTTCTTCTCAACACCTCGAGATGCCAAATTCTAAAATGCGGGTGAAATGTCGTATGTGTTTTCTCTTCTTCTTCTTTTTCTTCATCTTCTCTGCTCTCTGTCTTTCTCTACCCCCACTCCCCCTCGTTAATGGAGATGCCGTCGAAAGAGACAAAGCGAACTTTCCAAAGGCATTTAGACAAAACTACAAAAGAAAGAGAGAAAGACTGCCTCTGCCAACCCCATATGATTGACTCATTACAACACATGAACAAGAATCTAATCTCTCTCTCTTGGCTCTGTTTCTCTCTGCTTTTGTTTTTCCTTACTTTCTCTCTTCTTTTGATACTTGATGTTACGTCCATGAATCAACACGTAGTTGCATGGATCTTGTGTCCAACCTGATTTCCCAATCATAAAATAGAAATACAAAACAATGTATATTTTACATTTCACACAACCGTAACTTATGCGTTGAGGAGTATTAACAGATCACTGGTAGGGTTTATCTCTATCTATATTTAAAAAATACATGTATATTTTGAGAGTTAAATATGAAGAAAATGAATAGGAGTGATAGTTGCCTTCTAGTTTGTGCTCAAATGATAGAGAAATATTTTAGAGAATTTTTAAGAGATTTTTAAAAGGAACTCAGTTGGTTTGGCGGTTAAGTACCTATCTAAGATTAAAGAGTTTAAATCACTCTCAACGCAAAATGGTCACTCATGGTTCAAATCACTCTCAATATAAATATAAAATAAGCACTCTTTACACTGTTATTCAGTGTATGTAGATAGGGAGGTTTGCAAGTGCTCTTAAGATTGTTCATGTGCTCTAAGATATCTTGACATTTTGATATTAAAAAAAAAAATTAAAGTTAAAAGGGAAATCTTCAACACCCTCTCACCATTCTCTATATCAAAATGAGTGCTCAGTGGGGCCTAATCCAAACGACAAAGCCATTCAACGAATCGAGAAGAAAAAAAAATTTGAATAAAAGAAGAAAAAAAAAATTGACTTATAATATGGATGATATAAATGATATAAGAGGTTAAGGGTTGGGTCTCGCAAACCCAAGTATATCATATATTAGGCAAGCTCAATGGTGGGTGTGAGAACTCAGAAATAGATATGGAGACGTCCATTGATGACACATAAAAGATTTATTATTACGGTAAAACCTTTATAATATAATATGGTTGGGATCATGGTACACATATTACATTAGAGGTTATTTAATTAGAAGGTCTTTTCGACTAAAATTATTTTTTTATCTTCCTTCTCTTTCTGTCCAATTGGCCATTGCTGTCTGAAAGTCAGACTGCCGCCCATCATTGCCATTGGATCCTCTCCTCTGCAACCCTTAAGACCAGCGAGAAACCCTACCACTTCGGCCAGATCTGAAAACAAATCATGCTAGAGTCGTTTTTCAGAGTATTTATGAGGTCCTTAGTCACTTTTGCACTAATTTTATATTATGAATGTATAGAATATTACTTTACAAGATGGTTGGGACAATATATGTTTTATTCTAAATGTATTAAGTATCAAGTTAAAGAGATTTATTACATTTTATATGAGTCTGAGGTTGGGACCGGTTAATGATATTATTTTAAACAAATTATAACTTTATAGAGTAATACATTATAGAGGTTTTACTGTATCCACCTTTACAATTTCAAATACATGTATCTCTTCACACCCAAGTCTCAATGTAATGCAGTGTCAAAATCCAATGTAGTTTATGCTGCACCTACTCATTTCTGCAATCCATTGTCACTTAGGCAAATCATATTTTTTTTATAATGGCTCGCTTTGATAAGGTTCAGCTATCTGATCAAACTGTTTAAACTTGAAGCATTGATGTTAACAGCATATATTAATAGTGTAATAAATTGTTAAAGTCAAAAACAAATTACCAAAGATTATGAGAAAACTAAAGAATCACGTTAAAAGATAGTATATAATAAGATTTTTTTTTATGAAAAGGACGTTAAAATAAATAAATAAGAATTACACCTATTCCTGAACAAATTGAATTATTCTAGAAAGAAGGACTCAACGATTGTAGAGATCAATTCAGACTTCAACTAAGTCGAATTGTATAGTTCAGTTCAATTTTTAAAACAACACAATTTCATACTAACTCTAACTTATCTAATTATAAAGAAAAAAACACTGAGAGTTCATATCAAGTATTTCATGAAAAAAATAAGTTGATCAAACCTGACCTTAGTCGGGCCTAATCTACGCATGCATGATAAAACCCCAAAAAAATGGGTTCAAATTAACTTAGGCTTGGGTTGGGCTCATCTTTCAATAAAAAGCCCGAATTTGAACCACTAATCACAAAATCTAATTTTCTTTAATTAATTTTGTGTATAAATATAAAATTTGAGTAATATGTAATTTATATGTTATAGAATAATAAAAAATCATTTTAATGCCCAAATAAGTCTAAGCCTAAATAAGGTAGGTCTGGTAGATACTCAACGGTTAAATACCATGTCAAAGGGTGGGTCCCACTCTATAATAAAGAATAGAAATTAAATGAAAATAAGTTTGAAATGAAGATGGGCTAATTTTCATTTAATCGAATCCTATTTGACTTGAAATAAATTCAGATTAAGTTGAGTTGAGGAGCCTAATCCGAATTAGAAAACACCTATATCCACTCCAAGTCTTAGTCCACTGTCTCCATATCTCGTACTTCCATGCCATGCATGAAAGAAAAGCCTATTAACTTTTCATTTTCTATCAAAAATATTTTTATCTAACATTTCAATCTTTTAATTTTATAAAAAATTGGTTGGATAAATCACTAAAAAATAAATCAAATAAAAAATACATTATTATTTATAACCGACGTATTCCAGCTTTAAGCATGACCCTCTACTAGAACCCTTTAGAAAATAATTAGGACTCCTAACCCTATCATCATGTGCATTATTATTTTATAGCACACCTTCAATGTAATTATATATAAAATATATAAATAAGCCCTACTTTTACATGTCCCTCTTATCCTATCAGCGAGGGCCGGCTCAAGTGATGGTAAGAAAGGCGGGTGTCTTAAGCCCCCAACTTCATAAGACCCCAAATTTGGAATTTTCCTATAGCAACTGCCACTCAACCTTGTTCTCTCAGTCGTCCATCCCTCTTTGTTCCTCTCTCAAACGAGGGGTTTAAAAGTCGTTTTGGGCCGATATATCGGCCGAAACGATATATCGACCGATAAATCGGCTGATCTTTTTCTCTCTCCAGTCGATATCGGCCGATATCAAAATATCGGCCGATATAATACGGCTAATATTTCAGCCGATATTGTGAATATCGGCCGATAACGATATATATCGGCCGATATTTTGATATTGACCGATATAATACGGCCGATATTTCAGCCGATATTGTGAATATCGGCCGATAAAGATATATATCGGCTGATATTTACTAGTTCAAAACCGATATTTGTACCCCTGTCTCAAACAATCTCTTCTTTCTCTCTCACTCTTTCTCTCAAGTTTGACCTTTCAAGATTTTAAATAAATATTTTTTATTAAATATAATTAATATTTTAATTAAATATTACTAATAATAATATGTTAAACATTAAGAAGACTCTATTTAGAATTTTTGTCTTAGACATCAACCTGTGTCGAGACAGTCATACTATCAATCAATGGAGCTTATATTTATGGACAATATTGCTATAGAAAAACCACTTCACATTTGGTGGATTCTTGCGTGGTCTTAATTAATTGAAGAGGGTTGGAAGAGATGAAGATCCAAAAACTTTGTAATTTGCAAGAATACCACGTGACACACGCTTGGTTGGATTTTTTTATTTTTTTTCGTCAAGATAAGGTACTTATTTTGTGTGATGATAAAAAATTACAAATGAGGTTTAAAGACATCTTCATAGCTCGCGGCCGTAGATAGGAATGAGATGTCTTAAAAATGGCATTTTATTTAATTTATTTTATTAAATTTGGTATTTATTCTACTTTTCTCTTTAAAGTCATGATTTATGCATCTTCTATGAAGTTATATTTACTATTAAATTAAACTTAATTCTCATTGTTATCATGAATTTATACTAAAATTCTATCTTTTTAAGATTGACTTTTTAAATTCTGCTTCTCCATTTAATCATATAATATCCAACAACGCCAATCACTATATCATATCATGTCTTCTCTTATTAATTTCATTTACACTTTTAGTAGTTTCCTCTCAACTCCATGCATTAAAACAATTTATGATCTTTTACTTGGATGTTCAAACTATCTTATAAAAAAAATTCTCCTTTTTTTCTCTTTTTGTCATTAATTAGTACTATTTTTAAATTACTCTTAAATTAAACTAAAATCTCATTGACCCATAAATACCTTTTACCTTTTAAACTATAATTTAGACAAATCCATTAGAGTTAAAAAAATATACTTTTGTACTTATGCTTGAGCTCCATATTTGGTTCCACAAAGTGGTGTTGCACTATCATTTGATCAAATCTAGAATAATCATTCCTCTGATGAATCATTGAATCGAACAAAGTGAACCCACATTTGTTGTTGACACTCCAGCGTCTTATCGTGATATTACATAATGCCTCCACTTTGTGGGTCCCAGGAGCAGGTAATGGATCATTTTTTGCCTTTTGGTAATAATAAATTAACATAGATAAATTTAATGCGTAAAAGTAGCATACACTTTGGGAGCTCTCAAGTGTATTGTAGTAGGATTGCTCCTTGGAATACATGGAATGCATAATTGATGGGATTCATATAAAATAAAAGCATAAATCAAGAAATAACCGAAACTATTAATATAATCTTGTTATCCTAATTGTTAGGTTAATCTTATATAAAGAGTGCAGGTTGGACGAGTTAGATTAGGCCCCATATTAAAGGCATATCCACATATTAATATACATGTAATTTAAAGGGATTAACTGTTGAGGCTGCGAACGAGTTTCACATTGAAAATACAGAAGGAGATTTAGAGAATTATAAAAGGGCTTGGATCACTTAACCTAATATACTAGTCTTTTGAGTCGAGAAGCCCAAGTCTTAACATAACATTTAACAGTATAATTTTATAACTTTTTCTAAGAGCGAGATCGTATAGTGTCAACAATATACTAATGCAGTAATGCCATATGCACTACACATAAGTTTTCTATTTTTTATTCTTTTTAAATAAATGATAGAGGAGTGAGAGTGTCATTCATATTGCTGAAAATGATAGTACATGACAATTTTAGTTTTTTCATTCTTGTAATTGGTGGTCCAGGTCTCAACAATGAATATGTGGTAGTGAAAATTGTGAAGAAAAGTAAGGAGTGGAAAACGAGTTATCACATTTTCCACTGAACGTTGGTGAATGTTTTTTTTTCTTACTGAGATATTCTAATCTTACATTCATGATGAGACTAGTTTCACGAGCATTTGTAAATCTCTCAATTCACATATATTGACAAGTCGATAAAAGATAATTCTATGAGAGATGACTCAAAAAATTTAAACGTAAATCGAACTTAAAACTTCCCATCTTGAATTGGGTAGATTTTTATTTTCACTCCTGTATTTAGCTAGCAAACAGGATAAATGATCCTGAAGGGAGCTTCTCGTAATTTTGAAAGAAAAAAAAAAAAACTTTAGCATGCAGTACCACCTAATAAAGTGTGCACACCAATGTCCATTTCTTAATTGAATCAGAGTTTTATATTCCGGACAAAGGCCAGAATCGATTAGACTTCAAGGGAGAGGATGTGCAAATATCGTAAATTATTGTTTTTTTAATTGGCCCAAAAAAATTATATATGAGAAATTTTGGTCAAATTTTTAATTAATCTGGGATAAGTATTTTGAAAACTTTAGAAAATATGTAAGTTCAAAATGGATTAAAATATTGGCCAATATTTTTTAAAAATCAGAGTTAAATATATCTACCTCAATCGAGTCAAACTAGATTAGTTGGGTGTGAGGGGAGAAGACTTGCAAAGAAATAAAATATGAAAGTGCTCAATGAAGTTTGACCCGAGAGCGAAGTATTAAGAATTGAATAATAATGATCTGATACAGAAATAATAAATAGTGAATTATACTAAAATCATGAAATGATAACTTTGGGTAGCCATTTTAATATGAGCAAAAACTTTTAGAAGACACGGGGTGTAGTGAAATGTCCATTTTACTTGTATCGGTGCACCGTTCAACAAGTATCGGTATACCGATAACACGCCACTTTACATGTATATGTTCTATATACCAGTACATCGATAGGGGTAAAATAGATATTTTACTCTATCTCATATCTCCTAAATGATTTTGGCCATGTTAAGATAGGCACCCATGACTTTTCATAATTATTTGATATTGCGAACTTTCGTAATTCGGTACTACCGCGTAGCACCTAATGGTATCCCATGACAGCATGACCGTTAGGTGCTCATGGGAATACAAAGCCGCGAAAAGTAAGGGCAGATATTCTGGTGCAAACTAGAGTCCCTTCTTATGACAGGGACCCCATAAAATGGGGTTAAAATGTCAGCAAATGATCGGAATTGTCAAATAGTAACTAAGTAACATCTTCAAACTACAAATTAATTTCGACATTTCCGTTTTTTTTCCCTTGAATTATTGAGTTGATGTGGATAGTACGTTTGATGTTTCCTTCATGGGTTCCCCTGTGGGCGTTCTTTGGATTAGAAGAACCCAAGAAAAAATGAAGAAAGATTTTAGTTTTTTTTTTTTTATGAAAGTTGCTGTAGGATTTTAGAAGATTGGAATTCTCTCTGAAGAAGACGAAGAATTTCAATGGAAGAAGAAACTCAAACTGAGACAGAGAAATCAGAGCAGTCTTCGAGTCAGCGAAGATGGGTGAGTAGAACTTGGGAAGAATCCAAGAAGATGTGGTACATAGCTTGGCCAGCTCTATTAACAGCAGTTCTACAATACAGTACTGGATTTGTAACAGTGGCTTTTGTTGGGCATTTGGGGAGTGCTGAGCTTGCCGCTGTTTCGCTTGGAATTACAGTCATCGAAACATTTTCGTATGGCATTCTTGTGAGTAGAAACTTCCTTGATTCAATTTTCCATTTCAATCTTTGCAAGTTTTCATGCTGAAAAAATCAGTCCTCTGGAAACACTCGGCAAGCAATGGAATGAGTACTGGGTGTATTCATTTTCTGCTAGGCCTCTAGACGAAGTGCCTACATATTAGTATTTACAGTAGATAATAGTTTTAATTCAAAGAGAAATCAAACCTCCAAACTATAACTTTTGTTTCAATTTCAGGAGAAACCCACACCTCAGGGCTAAAGTTGAGTTTCCGGAAAATTTGCCAATCTGCTTTCATTACTCAATCTAGTCCTTTAAGGCTTGATATTTTAGCGTCTAGCAGTGCTACTAGTTTTGCAGTTTGTGATTTCACAGGCTTCTAATCACACCCATCAACCCAACATTTTGGGTTTCTGTTACTTGTATATGTAGCAACTATTTTTTAAGCTACAGAAAGGAACTTCAATCGCAAGCCCGAATCGCAGTCCCATCTTACTAATGTTAAACAGCTAGCAAATTATTGAAGATTGAGATCTCTGAGAGAACAGAGAAATTATGATTAGACTAATAGTAGGCTACAAAATTTCGACTTTGATTCACTAGATTTCTATCAGATATGAACAACTTTTATTCTGCAAGTAAATGCAGTTTATTCAAAAAAAAAAAAAAAATCACATGAATGCTTTTTTTTTTTTTCTGGCAATTTGGGATGAATGCATATTAGTTGTTTGTAACTTGGTATGCTGTTGGTTGATTGAATTTTCCGGTTGAGAGTTCTTTGTTGGGATATCATCTTTTTGTTGAATTATGTTCTCAGGTTGGCATGGGAAGTGCACTAGAGACGCTCTCCGGTCAAGCCGTAGGAGCAGGACAGTTCCATATGCTCGGAATTTACATGCAGCGTTCGTGCATCATATCACTATGCACCGCGTTAATTCTAACACCCACATTTGCTTTTGCATCATCCATTTTGAAGCTTCTTCGGCAATCCCATCCGCTATCCGAACTCGCGGGGCAGTACACTATTCGGGCCATTCCTCAGCTCTTTGCATATGCAATCAACTTTCCTCTGCAAAAGTTCTTCCAATCTCAAAGCGATGTCTGGGTTATTACATTCCTGTCGGGAATATCGTTGCTGTTGCATGTTTTCTTCTGCTGGCTACTTGTACTGAAGCTCGGAATGGGACTGGCCGGTGCAGCATATGCCGTAGACATTTCTTGGTGGATTCTAAATTTAGTCCAGATAGTCTATCTCACATCTGGATATTTCCCCAATTCATGGACAGGTCTATCTCTATTGGCATTTAAATCGCTCGGTGCCTTCACCAAACTCTCACTGGCTTCAGCCGTAATGTTATGGTTAGTATTCTGACTTCCAGAGCTGTGCAAATCGATTTTCTGCAAACAAAGACTGAGATCTGCTTGTGTTGATATTGTTAGTCCTCTTCGATCGCAGTTTGGAAACTTGGTACTATACTGCAGTTATTCTTGTGGCGGGTTACTTGCACAATCCAGAGTTAGGTGTGGATGCCAGTTTCGATTTGGTATGATGATGATCGATGTCTTTTAGCTTTCTTTTGGTGTTCTACTGGATTTGAAATTAGATACAACTTTGTTATATCACATGCTTAGGATATATTTAGCTTGCAATTTTGCTCTCTCTGATAATAGGGTCATGATGCTCTATTCCTCATGCTTCTCTCGATACAAATAAACCTCATAACCTACCGAAAAAGAGCTCAATGCTAGGACTATTAAAAGCTTAAAACCTCTTATTATTGAAAATAAAAAAGATCAAAAGATGAAAGTCCTCGGGTTCAAAACCCCAATTATAGCATCTATTCTCTCACACTTCACGTCAGTTTTAGTCCATAGAAATGCATTGTTCTTACAGAAAGAAAGCATTTCTTTTAAGAAGGTACTCCTGAGAACAGATCCAGTAGAGATTTTCACAGCTCTGGTGCATCTCAGAACCATTAAAAAAAAAAAAAAAAACAGATCCAGTAGAGATAGGGTGAAGCCTGTAATGCAGAGGATCAAAGCAAACCATAATTCTGGGGTTTATATTCCATCCTCACCCACAATTGGCTCAAAAAGGCAGGACCTTTCCCTTTACCTCTTGGGACAGGAAACATGATAGGGTAGCTGCCTCAAAGCTATGAAACTTGGGTATGATGTGAAGTGACAAAAGTCCCACATCTGTTAATTTGAGAAATCAACTACTCCATATGACACTTGAGGCACCATTCTATTAACGGCTAGCTTTGAGAGTGAATTCTACCTGAAGAATGTTATCAAATCATGGTTTTTCTGACATGGTATCGAGCAGGTTCCGTGTGCAGCTATAGGGTCTAGCTGCCTGAAGTTTTCATGTACAACCACAGGGCGCAGCTGCACGTGAGGGCGGGTGGGTGTGAGTGACAAAAGTGGCTTTTTGTCGATTGATTTGAGAAACCAATGACTCCATTAACACTTGAGTCACCATTCTCGACAGTTCTCTTGTCAAAGTGGCCTTCAAGCAGTGGTGTCCCTCATAATGTCGTCAATTCACGGTACCGCTTCTATCAACCCAAAACTTTGGTCTTGCAATGCTTCACCGAGGGCAGTTAGCTTTGTTTGGACCGCTGCTTTGGAGAAAATATTGACACAGGATAATCTCCAACGACGAGGTCGCATTCTGGTTGGTGTTTGTCCTCTATGCTTGCATGCTTTCGAAGAGTCAAATCACCTTCTTCTGCACTGTCCCTTTTCTTCATCAGTTTGGCACTTGGTGCTTGCACAATTTCGAGTTTCATGGGTTATGACTTTATCGATTGCAGAATTGTCCTTTTCTTGGGATATTGTCTCTGTCTCGTCGAAATGCACCTCATCGTGACACTTATCTTTTTATGCCACTCTTTGGAACATGTGGTGGGAAATGAACAATAGGATTTTCAGAGATTTGAGTGAGTCCAGTACGGCAGTTGGGCGGCGCGCCCTTGTGAAGTGTGCTTCTTAGGGCTGTTTCATTGTAGGTGTTCCGTAAGATCTCAATATCAGATATTTTACGCGCATGGAAAGAATGTGTTGATCTTCATCATTATTTTGGTTTCTTTCCCAGTTATCTTTGTTGTTAGTTTTTATACTCTATATTTTGTACTTGCACCTCTAACCAGTTCTAAAAAATATCCACCCGTGCTCCTCAACATTTTAAGTTAAGAGTCCGATGTGCAGTATAGCCCAAATCATCACCAAAATTGAAGACATCTGTCAAAAAAAATGTCTTAGTTTTGCAATCCTTTGTCATAAATGTATGCAGTCGTACCACTGCAGTGAGATTGGGGATGCTAATGTGAAGCTGATTTATTTCATTCAGACTCTATCTTCCCACTGCTTTGGTCTTCTCTTGTTTCTTCCAATTCATGGAATTCAATTAACAATTTTCCTATTTACTTGTGTAGCATTAACCTCTTATTATGGACATTGATGATTTCTCTCGGTTTCAATGTAGCAGTGAGGTTGGTTAATTTCTTGTTTCTGACATTTTCATGGAAATGTATTTCAACAAGTGTTTCAAACAGTCATTATATGTCATTCATTTCATGTGCTCTCTGTGTTTTTCAACTATTGCAGTGTGAGGGTCTCTAATGAGCTCGGAGCAGGGAATTCGAAAGCTGCAAAATTTGCAGTAGTTGTGGCTGTTTCTACATCAGCTCTGATAGGAGTACTCTTCATGTCAATAATTTTCATCACCCGGAATGATTTCCCCAAGTTATTCACCTCAAAACCCTCGGTCATAAGAGAAACATCCAAGATCGGATATATTCTTGCACTATCGATTCTCTTGGACAGCATTCAACCTGTTCTTCTCGGTACTCTCCTCCTACTTCTCTTTCTTAATATTGCTTCATCTTCAGTGTGTAGGACGACATGACAGATTGTTTTAGTTAAGATTCAAATGCTCAAAACTATGAAAAAATAGAAAATCACATTACAGCCATGATCCTGTAATAGAAATGGCAGAAAATGATATTTGCAGAGAAAAATAAGTAAAAATTACAATAGTTCCTAAACACAGCAAACCATCTTAATGATCAATTCAAGCAGAACCACCATTGGTTGGCCATGGGCCATTGGCCGAACCACATTAAATCTCATCTTTCTTGTGGTTTGATTGTTTTGATTTTGGCTTCCGTAGTTAACTGGGGATTAAATTCCAACACCAACATCCTCACCCCATAAGGGGAGAGGGAGATTAATCACACAAGCATCTGTAAATCTCTCAATTCACCCACATTGGTTTAGTTGATGAGTCAGTGACCCCATAGAGAGTGGTTTGAAAAGGTTGAACGTGAATTAAAAGTCAAACCCCACTTCATGAAACAAGCATCGAGACTAACCCTTCCAAGTTATTAATGTTATGTCTGAGATTTGATCCCCTAAACAATGCAGGTGTAGCAATAGGTGCTGGATGGCAGTCATTGATCGCTTTTATTAACGTCGGATGCTACTATGGATTTGGTCTGCCTGTTGGTGGCGTACTTGGCATTAAATTTAAACTGGGTGCACTAGTAAGAATCCCATGTTTTGTCATCATCGTCATCGTCTTTTTATCATCACTATGATCTTTTATTTTATATTTCAGATTATTAGGTTTCGGGCAATTATAATTGACTTAGCAAAGTATTTTTTTTATCTATTTAATGCCGATAAGACATTAAATCTACTTCTCCTTTTAAAACAGGGAGTCTGGTCAGGAATGTTGCTGGGAACTGCAATTCAGACTGTGATTTTGATGGTCGTTACTTTGCGGACAAGATGGAAGAAGGAGGTATCATTTTCTTCTCACTTTCCCTTCTCCATTCTCTCTCTAAAAAATTCAAAGCTTTTCAATTTCCTTTAAGAAAAAACTCTGCCTCTGAAAAACGGCTAAACATATTATAAAACCATGTTGAATAGAATCCTATAGTTTAAATTGCCGTCCATATTTCCATTATCAATAATTCTATAATTTCTAATTCCATTTTTGACATTTTTAGGTGATGGAAAATTTAGCAAGACCAGTTAGGAATTTCTTGTAAATATTCAAAGTTATCACATCAATTTAATTTTTTTTATTGAATTTCAAAAGAATTTTTCTAATTAACTCTCTAACTTGATAAATACCTAAAAAAACTAAAAATATTGTAGACTATGATGCATGAGAGGGCTATAATTCTCGACCAGAAATAATATGAAATCTGTTTGGATGACTCGATGCAGGCTACGAAAGCTGAAGAACGAGTAAGAACATTTGGTGGGTCAACTCAGTCTCAACAAGATTCAATAACTTGATCTGAAGCAAGTTTGAGCAGTTTATTTATGTCATTGTAAGTATGTCATTATTTGAGTGTTTTTGCCACTGAACTAAAAATTGTAAAAATTCTGGTTTTGACTTTTGAAACGCCGATCTTAAGTGAAATCTTGTAATCTGACACATGAAAAGAGTTGATTCTATGCTAGTTTTTTTATCATAAGATTATCATAATCAATATTCAAATCCATGTCAAGATGGATTACTTTGTATTATTATTATTATTTCTCCAGTGATGTAAAAATGTTGTGATCTGATAGTTTAAGAGAAATTAGTTCCATTAAATTTATAGACAAATGATCACTCTTTCACCTATGCAGAGACCCATTCATATGGGTCCATTAGAATGATATATTTTTTTTTCTACAGTTTTGAACTGATCTTTCCTTCAATATATCTTCCACTAAAATCACCTTGATTAGATTGATCAAATCAATTTTTTTTTAAAGCAATGAAGTTTAGGAAGTAAAAATAATTTAAAATGAATTTTTTTAAAGTTTTAAAATTTAAATATACAGCTTTATCAATCTGATCAAGATAATCTTTGATAAACAACATATTGAAAAAAAAGATCATTCCAACAAATCCATCACTATTTTAATCGCTGTCTTCATTTTTAAATGGGCACAATAAAATTGTGCAATCTAATAGTACACAGGTGAACATGTCATTTAACTTATATAGCCACCCATTTTAAATTAAATAAAATAGATAACTAATTTAGAAGTTCATTTATACAGTAAATCTCATTTTCTTAAACTGAATAACTAAAAATACCTAAATGGGACTTGTTTTAGATAGTAAACACATCAACAATCTCTAATATAATTTGATAGAATTAATTACTCTGTCGAATACCACATGTATTCAACTTTTTATTAACTTGTGAAAAATCCCTGTAGTGATTTTTCATGCCAAAAAAGTCTGACATCAAATCGTGTCCTTTGCCAATTATTTTGTCATTTTGCTTATTGACAAAAGGTAGACTGCAATCCTTTCACCTTACCCATTTCCTGGTGCATATCGTGACCTTTTGTCCTTATGATTTTACATGGTTGACAATATGTCCACATTATAATTTTTTTGTAAAATCCCCTTTTAAGACACACAATTTGATTTGAAAGGTTTGTCATTGAATAGAACAACAAGAAAAAATTAATTTGAATTGATTGTTATGATTTTTAAAGGCGCGACTTACATACAATCATTTTTTCTACCTCTACACACCCGAATTCGAATTTTTGTGGTAAATTATCATTTTACCCCCGCGTTTCCAATCATTCGAATGAATTGCCCGTTCATTTTGGCATTCATTTGAATGAATGGAAGTGTAATTTCAATTCATTAGAATGAATGGGCTGAACAGCAACACGGAATATTGTTCAGCCCATTCATTCGAATCAACATTCCATCGTATATAACTGATTCATTCGAATGAATTAACTTGAAAACGTGCATTCATTCAAATGAATCAGCTGATTCATTCGAATTAATGTATTAGAGAGAAACATTTGAATGACAGTCCCTAGTGTTTATGTCATTCATTCAAATGAATCAACCCATTCATTCGAATGAATGACATATATGTTCAATCATTCGAATGAATCATTCATTCGAATGAATCAGCTGATTCATTCGAATGAATGTATCAGAGAGAAACATTCGAATGACAGTCCCTAGTGTTTATATCATTCATTCGAATGAATCAACCCATTCATTCGAATGAATGGTTGGTTCATTCGAATGAATGCAACTTAATATATAAACACCGACGATCGATCGATCTATCAATCCACCAAACCCTAAATCTCTCCCTCATTCGAAGCTGTCCCTTGTTCTGAAACCTTAAACCGAAGCTCTCCCTCTCCCTTTCACTCTCTGGCTCCGGCTCCGACTCTGGTTGTGTCTCCCTCATTCTCGGCTCTCCCCTTCCTGATTCTAAGCTCTCCCCTCCCTCATTCGCAACTCCCTCTCCCGATCCCAATCGTTCGGTTAGCCCTTCTCCCCATTTATTCGAATCACACCCCCTTTCATTCGAATCACACCCCCAATCATTCAAACCAATCCCTCTCCCTCTTTCTTCCTTTTCTTTCGAAAAAACCACCTTGTTTTTATGGCATCTTCGAAAAGAAAAGCAACCTCAACAAGGGGAGGGAAAAAACAAAAGAAGGACACGGTATTCGACCCCAACTATTTAATATTTTCGGAAACCGCGACCATGTACAGAGAGGATTTCTCCACACAGTCATATATATTTAGTAAAACCGTGGACCTTTCATTTTTCACACAATTTGGATTGAAAGTTGAATCTTATTTTGAAAAAATGGGTTGGGGGTCTTTTTTGGCATTAAAATATGATATGTATCCTAGATTAGTTAAAAAAAATTATGTCAATGTAAAAAGAATTGATGATGAGTCGATTAAGATATCTGTCCGAGGCCAAGAAATTGTTGTTACACGGGAAAGGTTAGACTACCTATATAATTTCCCCAAAGATGTCATTAGAAAGTACGACAGTCATACATGTCCCACTGATGTTGAGGGATTCGATGTTTTGGTAGCACTCAACGAAATCTGTGGGAGGATAGATATTACAGAGAAGAAGACCCCCTCCCCCCCTCTGAAGAACCTAATATTAGAAGCACGAATCATCCATTAGATAATTGTCAACTGTCTTTGCCCTAGAAAAGAGCATACTACTGTGACATGGTTCGATATCTTTCTTTTTGGTGCATCATGAATGAGAAACAAATCTCCCTCTCCCATATCATCATCAGTCACATTCGCGCCTGCCGGAAAAGCAGAAGATGTAGTCTTCCATACGGTCTTTTTCTATGTTCATTTTTTTAAGATCGCGGAATCACTCTTCCCCCGGATGATAAAGTTTGTTTAGACCAATTTGATTATTTTAATGATTCAACTTTAAAGAAGATGGGATTCTACCTCAACACAGTGAGTAAGAAATGGCTCTCCAAAGTTGTCGAGGCACCTCAAGTTGAGATTCACAGTGTACCTGAGCCACCTGAGCCATCTGAGGCGCGTGAGGCACGCGAGCCACGCGAGGCAGGGACTCCTCCTTAAGAAGGATCAACTGGAATCAACACGCAGCAAATTCTTGATAGCATTTCTGCTTTGGATGAGAAGATGGATCAGAGATATGATCAGGTTTCTGCAAGGTTGGATGTTATGCACAATCAGATTATAGATACTTATAGGTTGGCAGTGTTTTTAGCACAAGAGAGGGGGATAACATCAGTATTAGAAGTAGAAGCAGATGGGAGTTTACGAGCAAGGGTATCTAAAGAATATGCAGGAGCCGCTTTTGCCCCTGTTCACCCATTTGGATCAGCGACTTCAGCTTTAGGAGCAGCATCTGGCACCCCTTCTCGTCCATTTCGATCAGCAGCTTCAGCTTTAGCAGCAGCATCTGGCACCCTTGCTCGTATATCTGGATCAACTGCTTCAGCTTCAGGGGCAGGATCTGGAACCCCTGCTCGTCCATCTGGATCAGTTGCTTCAGCTTCAGGAGCAGGATCTGGCACCTCTGGTCGTCCATTTGGAGCAGTTTCAGGCCCCATATTCGGCCGAGTGGATTAATAACTTCTGGTCATTCTGCTCGTCCGACTAGATTAGCAGCAGCTTCTGGCCCCCGTATTCGTCCGACTGGAATTGCAGCAGCTTCAGGCCCCTTTGCTCGTCCGACTGGAGTTACAGCTACTACTGGGCCCCCGTTCTATTCTGAGTCGAACAGCAGCAGTTTCTCGCCCCCACCCTCATCAGACTGCACTTATTCCATATGTACCTTCAGTTCATGCACCTGCCTCCACTCCTCCACCTGTTGCACCAGTTGATGCAACTGCTTCTGCACCTGCCTCCACTCTTCCGACTGTTGCACCAATTGATGCACCTGCTGCACCTCCTGTTTCTGCTTCTGCACCTGCCACCACAACTGTCGCTGCACCTTTTACATCTGCTCCGGATAACTCTTCTATTTGATGTACTTTTTTTTTTTTATATTGACATGTAAAAGAGATGTTGTAAATTTCATATTTTAAATGAACATGTTCTATTTATCAGATTGTCATTGTGAATTGGGTCCTTACTTTAAACATATTATTTTGAACAGATGTTATAAATTTGATATTTTGTAGCTTTGAAAAGCATAATATGGTCCCATTCATTTGATTTTCATACTTTCCATAATCACATTCAAACTGACAAAAGCATTCTTAACTTAAATATAAGAATAAATCGGAAGCCGTTCAAGAGAGTACATTGCCTTCAAATGGATATATTTTCATCAAAAATCAAAACAAAGTACATTTATATACTGAAATCAATACATTTCCACTCTTATATTCAACAGAGTATATTTATACTGAAATGAATACAATTTCCGTATAAAATGAATACATTTCCACTCCTATCTTCACTTCATTGATTCCACCATTTTTGAAAATCGTCATTATCTCTAAGATCACCAGACCACTGCATAACATTTAAAAAAATCACATTAGAACATATGGAAGAATTATATGTTGATTGGTTACATATCTATATCAATTAAGGAAAGAACTTACTTGCGACATGACAGAGTTATATGTCGATTCGTCACCAAAGTTGTAAAATCCATTATCCTGTGGAAAAAATATTTTGAGTTGTTAGTCTTTTTTACCTTATTATGACTGCAGAAAAGATATGAATATGCACTTACTTGGTCAAGTTGAGAAAAACTCGTTGTTTGTGATTCATGGAAATCATGTTGATTTGAAGCAGCATTTAAATCTACACTCAAAAATACAAATGCAGAAGGAGTAATTCTATTCGGACATGTTCTAGAATTATGACCAGTATTTTTACAAATTGTTCATCTTCTTCCATTCAGTTGATTCTCTACAATCTCAAATGTAGAAGGATCTCGACGTATAGATGTTTGGCTCTCTGATGAATTCCTTGAACCTGGATGACGTCCTCTAGAATATTGTATAATAGGGTGACTAACTAGCTTATCATGGATGGCAAGATTTTGAAGATGATTTAGGAGCATCTCTTGATCATACGAAAACAAATATTCATATTTGCTCTTAATACCTTCAAAGTGTACATCTAATACATCCCCAGGACTCCTCCTTTCAATCCTCAAGTCGTCTAATGAGATCAAGTCGATTCTCCATTGTGGTTGTATATCATCCAAATGTAATTTGTCCATCCATTGCATTTTGTGTACACATGGTAGGCCCATTAAAGCTGTAAATTCTTCCGTACAAACTGGTGAAAATGACTTATTCATAAGCATAGCATATTGGTTGTAAACCTCACTCATTGCGAAATGAGAAACTTTGTCGTTCAATTCATCAAACAAAGGAATAGACACAATATGAGCAAACCGAATCTTTTCATCCTCAAGTTGAATCTTGAACTCTTCAAATTGATTTTCAATGACATGGGCTATCTTTCTTCGGACAATATCTAGGTCATCAGTAGATGTAGCTATATAACTTTTCAGAATAGAATGTACACCCTCAACCCTTGAAGTAGCTCGATTCTTAAAATGTAAACATCAGCCGATCCATGCCTTGACAAATTGTTTTTTATGTGGGATCCATGTCATTGTTAAGTAGTTCACTACCCGAGAATCATCTCTGAAATTTTGTTTGAATGCCTCAAATACTGTATTAAATGTTTCTTCGGTTGGGAACTCAATCAGGTCATTCCATTCGGTAAAAAATGCATTCTAGTCTTCGATTTTCTTAAACAAAGATTTACAACGAGCAACAATATTCTTGTTGATGTGCCAAGAACACAAAATATGTACAGTATTAGGGAACTCTAAATCAATAACATTCTTTAACGCCAATTCCCTGTCAGTCAAAGAACTTGTCGATCATGCTGCACTCCGAAAGCCTTTTTAAACATCTGTAATGCCCATGCATAATCTTCAAATTTCTCATTTCTTAAAAATGCAAAGTATGAGTAGAAATCTTATTGAAATTTTTCACACCAACGATATGAAGCAATGGCGTATGATATTTGTTGGTTTTGTACGTGCAATCCATCAGAAACACATTATGGTAGCTCTTGGTAAGTAAAATTGACTTTGGATGTGCGAAAAAAGAGATGGGACAGATGACCATCTTTGTCATAGTCAAGAAAGTATTGATAACCACCTTCTTGAAGATCTTTTATCAAAGGTTCAATTGTAGTTCGACCCTTTAATTGCTCTTTCCGAAGCGCAGAATAAAAGTTGTACAAATCAGCAGCTGATATTCCAATATCTAGATTTTGATTTCTAAGGGTCGTCAAAATTTACTGTGGTGATATATTGTTACTCCTCATTTTAATGATCATTTTTTTCTCAAAATCTGAAAAACATCTTATACTTGCATGACCTAATAATACATCCGATATATCATGATTGTGCTCCAAATTCTTTATGGTCAATTTCAATGACTCATCAACAATCTGTTTTCCATCAACTTCAAAAGGACAATTACATTGGCGAGAGTATGCTTTCCTCTTTCTGTCATCGTTATCCAAGTTAACCGTGCTGCGGTATTTACCTCCTCTATCGCAGCCAAGGACTAATTTATTTTCCTTATTACATGACCTCTTTATGGTACATACAAATCCTTGCTCAAGAGTAATATTCTTAACATAATTTATAAGGCCCTCACGACTTTCAAAGCATCCCTCAACAAACTCCATTCCACTTGAGAATTTAAACCTACCTCTAAAACACTAATAATAATGATTTCTAGAAAAAAGAATGAGATAGAAGTTACTTTCGATTCGAGATAAGAGATGCAGACATTAGCTTGAGAGAGACAACTTCGACCTAAGATAAGAGATTGAGAGAATGTGTTGAAAATGAGATTGAGAGGTTTTAGGGTTTGGGATTGAAAAGAGGTTCAATGTTTTGGGATTAAAAATGGGTTGAAAATGGAGTTTTAGGGAGAAGTCTTTGAAAAAGGTGGTTCAAAATGGGGTATAAGGGTTTGGGATTGAAATGGGGTTCAAGGGTTTGGGATTGAAAAGAGAATTAAAAAGGGAGTTGAAAATGAGGTTGAAAATGAGGTTGTAGGGAGAAGTCTTTGCAAAAGGGATTTAAGGGTAAAAAAAAAGGTGTTGAAAATGGGGTTTAAAGTTTAAGGGAGAAGGGATTGAGAAAGGGGTTCAAAGGAGAAGGGAGAGAAAGAGGGAAACGACGGTTTAGGGTTTTGAATGGAATGAAACGAGTGGAATTTCGTGGATCGATCGAATGCATGTTTATATAAAAGTTCCATTCATTCGAATGAATCAAGGCATTCATTCGAATAAATGGCCTGAACAGTGTTCATTCAATCGAATGAATCAACTGATTCATTCGAATCAATGACATAAACACTAAGGATTGTCATTCGAATGTTTCTTTCTGATACATTCATTCGAATGAATCAGCTGATTCATTCGAATGAATGCACATTTTCAAGACATTCATTCGAATGAATGACATAAACACTAGGGACCGTCATTCGAATGTTTCTCTCTGATACATTCATTCGAATGAATCAGCTGATTCATTCGAATGAATGCACGTTTTCAAGGCATTCATTCGAATAAATCAGTTGATTTATTCGAATGAATTAGTTGTATATGATGGAATGTTCATTCGAATAAATAGGCTGAACAGTATTTCGTGTTACTGTTCAACTCATTTATTCGAATGAATTAAAATTACACTTGGACATTCATTCGAATGAATGCCAAAATGAACTGGTAATTCATTCGAATGATTGGAAACGCGAGGGTAAAATGGTAATTTGTCACAAAAATTCGGATTCAGATGTGTAGAAACAGAAAAAACGAGTGTCTATAAGGCGCGCTTTTTTAAAGGTCATAAATATTTTATAGTCCGTAACACTTCAGCTCACTCTCACTTTAAGTCTAATTTTGAATGGATTCAAATCATATTAATTGTCAAGAGGTCATAACAAAATCAGTATCGTTATCATAATTTGCCATTATCCAATGAGAGGTTTAAAATGCGCATAGGCGATAGTCATACACAGATATCAATGACAGTATCAACGATTCTCTTCTTTTTCTATTTTTCGAAAAAAAAAAAAAAGGAGAAACAGAAAATCTAAGGTGAGCAATTTTTAAGTAACGGTCATTTTACGTGCTAAGACCATCTCTGTAGTCTTTTATCAACAATCAACATGACTAAATTAGGGCTGCAACTCAAGCCAGTTGGGCTGAGTTTTAGAAACATGCAAGTCTGGTCCCAATTTTGTAATTAAAGGGCCCAAGCCCCAGCCGACAATATTTTTCAAACTTAAGCCCGATCCAAATTGTATACGCACACAAGCTCAGCTTCTTAGAGCCTAAAATGAGCCTGTATATCACATATTTTATATTTACAAAACATTAATTTAAAGAATTAGATTTTACAAATTGTAACTTAAACTCAGACTCTCATATACTAGGCACGCATGGCATAACTTGAATTCAAATTCGAAAAAATATTATGGGCCCAAAAATGAGTATGACCCAAGCCCGGGTCAACCCAAACCCCAAAGTTTGTTGGGTTTTCATGTGGCTTTGGGTTAGGCCCAGTCCAAATTGCAACACTAGACCATACCAAATCTAGGCTAAACAAGTTTCTCTCGAAAATAGACATTGAATTCACAACAAACCATATTTCTAGATTTGCAGATGGAGAGAATCTATTCCCAATATGTTATATTAGTAGAAGATGACCATTGAACAAGAACTTTCTCGTTAATGATGACAAGCATCTGAAATTCCAAGACACAGCAAGGACATGACAGGGTCATTTACAGATTAAAATTAAGTGTCCAACACGGACATGATGCCTTAAACGTCCCTATTATGAGCAACTTACAATTCCAGCACTGTCATTTTCTGCTCCCTCAAAGAAGCCTTAATCTTCATCACTGTCGATATTGGTTCGGAAGATATATTCCTCGCCCTCTAACTCCTCTTGTAATAAACAGATTGATGGCCAATCGATATTCTCACTGCATCCATTGCATTCTGATGATCTCCTGTCCTGAAAGCAAACAGTTGAAGTTAGACGCACATGACATCTAATCCATGTGCTGCTACAAGTGCTGAGGGAAGCTGCGGGATACAAATCTGCACGCAACTGCAAAGTAAATCCTATATAGCATGCGGTACAGAAAATGGCAAAAATCACACAGAAAAGGAAAACGAGAGCATATCAATTAAGGCAGCACACCAACTGAGGAAGAGTAGAAAATACTGCAATAGTGTAAGATCAAGATGATCAATATAATGGTGTAGAAATACACTAAAAATGTAAAATTTTCCTTCTAGACTGAATTTTTAAATATAGTACTGCAACCATTAGTTCATGCTTTTTGAAGGCCCAAATGAGTGTTGAGGTTCATGAAGGTCTTTGAGGCTGCCATTTTATCCCAAATGAGCTTGCCTACACTTGGGATAAAAAAAACATATGGGTACATGAATTATAGAAGCAACTCAGTTAAAGTTGACAAACCTTCTTCAAGGTATAGAAGAAATAGTGGAACCCATCACCAAAAGTGCTCCATTCAAAGGACCATGTGAACTGCGGGGCTTCAAACAGAGGGCGCCTGAAATGAGGCTATAGAAGACATAAATTTCATCCGTGGAAAGAAAGATAAGAAAAGACATCAAAAAAGATAGACAGTGAAGATTATTTTCATACCTGCCCAAAAGAAATTGAGATGAAAGTTCCATGTGGCTTCAAAACCCGATGAACACCTTCAAGCATAGTCATGACCTTGTTTACAGTTTCAGAGCGGGGATTCCATGGATCACCACTGTCCACAAACAGTACATCCTTCAAATTCAAAATTTTCACATCCTCAGCTCAAAAAGACAAATCTCTCAAGGCAAGTAAAGATTGATACTTCTTAAAAAAAACTAAAACTAATTAAGAACATATCCTACAAGAGACTCTAGCGCAGTTGGTAATGTTCTTTCTTTCTTTTTGAATCTGAGCAAGTGCTCAACGTTGCAACTGCAAGGTTGCAGATTCAAGTACTATAAGCATCGAAAGGTCAGTTGACCCATAAAAATAATTTATCAAATCTAACTATGAATGCCAATTCCAGAAAGATAGTATAAATAGCTCTAGTGATGATGATGACTTTTTGAATGAAAAAAGTTTTTTTTTTTAATAATGATGAACTAGATAAGAACAGAAGATGTCTATTGTTATCATGCTTTGAGGCTTTGGCAATATGTGTGGACATCTGCACTATATATCAGATGAGTTCCACCATGTTGATCTGAGCCAACCAGCATAAAAAATAACAGCCGTCCAAATTCTTTGCAAAATGTAGTGCCCACCAGCTGATGGGGCTTCTTCCTCAAATTTGGGGTTACATGGCAAGCTCCAACTGAGGCATGGCTTGGATATGGACACATAGCCATATATGAAGGTTCAGTGAGAAAATGGAGGGATGGGGTTGTGGCCTAATTCACATTTCAACAAAATGTGCCAGTTTCATGGAAAATGATACCTTATAAAATGTGCCTGACAAACATCCTTGTGATTTTCTTTTCAGAAGAGAAAAACAGGCAGGCCAAACAAGAGATTGGAGAAAATAATTTGAAAGAGAACAGCACCCTCATGGGAATTATTGATGGTGATGATGATTTAATCAATCATTAAGTGGAGCCAGTTACAAAAAAAGATGTCAAAATTATTGGTTTCACCATTGCATAGTGATTGGAGATCATGGAGTTGGAGAGGGGCCTTTGATTGGTATACATGCACAAGGTCAGACTAGATGTTGGAAATTGAGTTGCTGCTTTCATTTTAATACATTTGAGTTGTGATAGATGCCATTTGAGGATCAGTAACTTCTTGTTTTAGTCATGTTTCCCCAAATTTATGGACACATTGTACATGTAAATACCTTTTTTTTTTAAATATATATTCTGTTCTTCAGATATCAGAAAGAGAACTTGTATACATGTGTAAAAAGAGGTAAACATGGTTCAACTACACAGTCAAATAGCTGTAACTTGGATTGAAACAGAATTTGTCATGACAATTACACATACCATGGTACCTTTCTCAATGACGACATCAAAACACTCGCTGCCAAAGGGCAAGTCTAACATGTCAGCCACCAACATTTTGATACCTGAAGTATTGAAACAAGAGAGGATGAAACCCTTTTTTTTTTATTTTTTTCCTTTTTTTCTTTCTTTGGTGAGGAGAGTTTATTGAGGGAAAAAAAAAAGAGTAAACAGAAAAGGGAGATGGCCACCTACACAAAAGAGAAACTGACAAAAGAAGAACCAGTGCACCTTAATGAAGGGGGTAAACAAGAAGACCGGAGCTTCTGAGAACTTTAGCCTAGCTCACCAAGGTGTAATTGAGATCGAGCTAAGCATTCAATGTCTAATCGAGCATTTAAGATAAGTTTGCTTAGAAAGAGTCAAGTGAAGTCCATTTTCAGCTCTCTCAATGATGTATGTCAAGCATGACCATGAAATCAAGCTCAATTCAAACAATACACATGTATGTACAATAATATTTAGTACATGATATAAATACATGTACATGCATTTAATCACACAAGAGATACTGAGGGAAGTTGAGCTTGAGGTCAACATTGAGTGAGCCTCTTAACAGGCCAAGCATGCTATGAGCGCGAAGCAAACCAAGCTTGAGCTTCACTTGTATATTCACAAGCAGAGCTCAAACTTATGCTTCATTTGATTATAGCCTTGACCTTAGAACTCTAATAAAAAGGACTCGGAAACATCTAAACAGCACCAAACAATTTAGACCAAAACATTAAGTTTACTATGGAAAATTATTCCAACTTCATAGGATTCATGTGATAGGCATGCTTACAAGAACCTTAAAGAGCTGCACACATGAAATTCTCCCATTCACTCCAAACAAACACCTCAGAAGATAGGATAGGAAGGAAGACTGGATATCACTTGAACAATGCCTTTAACATAGTGGTGCAATGTGAAACATTGAGATCACCATCTCAGCGGTTCCATATTCTGCACTACTTCAGTTCGTATTCAGACCATATCACTGTTTCAACATAAAGTAGAAGCCCATTGACAAAATGGTCAAATCTTTGCAAGACCACCACCTCATCAGGGAAAAGAATACTGAGAAGATCCTATTCATATTAACTAATAATGTGGGATTTTCTTGAACATTATATGGTGCTCAGACAATGGCATGGGAACAAAGGAGGCATGTCATGGAAACAACAGACATGCCATGGATGTAGCAATGACATGATCATTACATGTAAAAATGAAGTATAGGACTCGTCAGAATACTGATATGTTGCCTACAATGAATTCACTACATACCAAGGATCTGTATGGCAATAACTTGAGCTAATGGGGAGACAGAGACACAAGTGCAGAAAAACAAAATGACATTTTTGGTTCATGGGGCGCCTCAAATGACACTTCACAAAATTCCTGAAACTATAAGTAAATAAACCTTACAGCCAGTACAAGATATGAATGCAAATATAAATACTGCAAAACAACATCACAATTTACACTACCCCATCTGATCCTTGAGAGAATACTTGATAACTCAGTCAAAGGTAAATGTAAAAAGGGATGCTTGATAATCACATACCATTATATCCCTTGGCTAATAACCTCTTTTGCATCTTTGCCACAGCAACAGCTGAAAGATCAATGCACGTTATTTCGGTAATCCCATCATTATACAGTTCATCACATAACTGTGAATTTCCACAACCAAGCTCCAATACCTATGCATCCATCAACCAGTGAAACAAGTATCAATTCAACACTCATACCGCACCATGCACAAAGAAGTTAATTAGCTTCATTGACCACTGGGAGATACATTGAAGCACAATAGCACTGTAAAGATAATAGTGCTTACAGAATCAGTTGGTCTTAGGTGTTGTTGAATGAGATGACGGAAATGAGAGTAGTCTTTGAACCATTCATAATGCTCCTCAGAAGAGAAACGTCTATCCCTATAGAATACAGCCAAACAAACATCATCAGCGCACCACATTCATCAGCTTCAGTAACACTTGCACAGGGGAATTAATAAGGTGCTTACTGTTCTGGAGGATTGGAAAATTAAAAAAAAAAATATTATGTTGAAAGTGAAATCCAGAAAAAAAAAAAGATTTCCAGAATGAAAAAAAAATGTAGAAATGGATAGAGGAAGCAATGAATTCAGAAAACAGACAAAGAGGGGTAAAATCTGATTAGAAGCCAACAAAAGACCTTCAAAATTGCAAAATAAAAACGAAAAAAACCCTAGAAATTGATGTCAGAATCTTATCGATTGAAAGTAAAGACAACTAGTAATCAATGCTGACGTTTATAATGAAATGGCTCGCAAAATTAGGATTCGGAAGCATCATGAGATCATGAATTAATCCATAGAAAACGCATTCCACAGAAAATAAAAATTTGTAAGAAATACAGAAAATTGTAAGAATAGATATCGGAAGCGATGAACTCAAAGAATAGAGACCAAGAGGGCAAAATCTGACCAGTAACGCGGATCCAGATAAGCGGAGGCAGTTGGAGGCGCGACGTCCTTTTTCGCCGGTTCAGTTCCGGTCTGATCCATGATGAAATGGCAAAATAACGGAGAACGGAAAAGACATAAACCCTAAAGTCTAAGCCCTCATTACATAGACTCTATGTCTCTATGTAAGTGTGGAAGAACTAATTAAAAAACTTTGCATGATGTGAAGTGTGAGAATTAAAATTTAAAAAAAAATAAAAATCATGTTAATTGTGTGAAGTGTGAGAACTAAAATTAATATATTTTTTAGAAAAAAAATTAAAATAAAAACATTCCATTGCCGGGATTTGAACCCGGGTCGTCTGGGTGAAAGCCAGATATCCTAACCGGACTAGACGACAATGGATTTGTTGTTTGTTGATTAGTAAAATATAATAATATCTATAACTTATTCATAAAGTCTACTTCCACTTCCAATCTAAATCTGACTCAAAATATGAGTATCCCGCTCATTTGAAATATGGTTTCAGTAACTATTTTTAACTTAGATTAAAATTAGATACATACTTATATAATTTTGTATTACTCTAATTTTACACATATCTTATTTTCTTATGTTTATTTGATGATTTTATAAGACCACCTTTTATAACAATCATGTTTAGTCATATAGATTTTTTCTAATACATGTATATACTTGATTACATGAGTTGACCTGAGACATTATTTAACTTGACCTAAATTGATTGGTCCAAATTAAAAATAGCTTAGTCGTTTAAAAATGAGTTAGGTTATGTCCAGGTAAGAAAATAGTTGAAATATGAGTCAAGTCAAAAGGTAGTAATCTAAATTTAATATGTTAAGTTCCCAACTCAACCGACCCATCCAAATTAAACCCTAAAGTCCACGTAATTCTATTTATTTGAAAGGAAAAGTACTTAAATTTGATCAACATAGGTTCGTACAGCCTAACAGATAGGAGCCTTAAGCCTTTTGTAGAGTTGGCCATTGCCTATTTTTTTTGAAAGGTTAAAATTTCATTAAAAGAACAAGAATACAAAAGATAATAAGAGAGGAGTACAAATGGGGCCTAAGAGGTATAGATCAACAAAAACTACCAAATTACAAACACCCAAAGAAACCAAAGCAAAAATAAAAGCACAAAGACTATCCACCCGATATGTGAAAAGTATCCCTTATAGTTCTATCTACACCATTCTTCGCAAAAAAGTCCGCCACCCCATTAGTTGGTCATTGCCTCTTAAATTTGATCTAGCCAAACAATGCAAATAATGGTCCAAACCTAGATTTGGAATGGATCAATCCGGTTGGATTGACCCAATAGATTCCAATTGCAAAACCTAACTAAACCTGTCACTTGGCAAATTGCACCAAACATGTAGCAGGCCCACCAATAAAGAGTGTGAATCTAGCTCATCATTTCAGCCCAATTCTAATGATTGGTTCTCCAACCCGAAGTCGCCACCTACCACGATTAAGGATGGAAACAGTTCAGGCCCAGCTTTCCGGAGGCCCAATTGTTCAGGGCCGGAGCTGCATGGATTTTGATCAAAATATACCAAATTCCCATCCTATAGATTATAATGGGCCTATAAAGAACTGAACTAGCAAATCATATGTGGTGGCCTGTGGGTTGGACTATTTGGGCCTTCAGTTAAATGGGCTGGTCATAATCCTAATATCGAATCATTGTTACTGTATTATACTTTGCTAGATTCAAAAAGGTAAATCCTAGATTTGCATTTCAAACTTCAGCTGAAAACCGAATCATCGGCCCATATGGAAATATTGGGCCTTTTATAATTTCTGAAAAATATAGAAAAATTGAATCGACTAAAACCCAATTTTTTGAGTCCCCTTATCTAAAGTTAATTATTTTATTTATAAATTTTTGTTAGTGGAAAGAAGTTTGGAGAGAGATGTTTTTACCTCAGACGTAATTATCAATCATAAGTAAAGTAATTCTAAAATAATTTACAATATTTGTTAAACAATACTCAATGTAGTTACCATAAAATGTACAAATTCTAAAATGGATATATAATTCAGCAATTATTTCTTTCCAATGCCTATTTCAATCTCTAATAAATAATAGGTGAATCTATGTGTCATATCACTAAAAAAAACTCTAATACAATCAAATTTTAATAAAGATGTTGAATTATTATAAGTACAAGATGAGCTCAACTGATATTGTTTTTAATAAAAAATTAATTTTACAGTCGAATTATAAGTACATGATAAGATCAAATCATATTGTATTTGACAAAAATTTAAATTCATATTCTATTGTATAAAAAATTATTTATTAAGAAACAATAGTTTGAGAATTCAATGATTTTTTAGAAAATATGCATTTCATGTCTACTATGATTTCATAGATTTAATTTAAATTCAAATTAAACATGTTATAGATATTTTAACTGTTGAATTAAGTGAACTCCTATGATACCATGAACATATTTTTAAAACTACTTACAATGTACGTAGAATTTATTGAATTCTAATAAATTAACACAGGTAGTAAAAGATAGAGTGGTCCACGTTGGTTGCAATTTGTGCTGTGAGAGGTGGTGCCCTTGGTTAGGCATCTGAACCAGTTGGCCTCTCCCAAGAAATCATGAGAAATAAAGAAGAATAATTCATGTGACATTGATTTCTGTCTTATCACCAATCTTTGTCACTGTCTGTACCTCCTGCCATGCATTTTTGTGACATTTATTACCCATTTCACCAGCTTTAAATGCTCAATCATGGTCCAAAGATTCCAGCCAATTACTCTTTTCTTTTTTATCTCGTTTTGTGAAAATAAGAATAAATTTAATCTATGCTAGTAGTAATAATAATAATAATAGGATTTGTTGAAATAACGAACTAATTAAGAGTAGCAATGGGGGCAAGTTAGATGGAGTTAATTGGATTGATTATAGATAATAATAAATTTTCTATTTAATCTAATAAGTGACTAGACTCGAATTTTTCAATTCAATCTTATTAGAATCTCTAAAATGATTGAGAAAAATTAAAATATATAAAATCATTTTTCATAGAAAAAGATAGCCAAAGCGCTTCCATTTCATGTGAGGTCAGATTTTATATAAACGCAATGAATTAAAAAATTTTAATTTAATGGAGTAAATGAACTAAAACCAATTGTTTAAAAGAATAGTGCTTAAATGAGGTCTGTTTAATTTCACTTGATTCAAGTTTGGCTCTAGAGTCGCTCTATCCAAGACTTATTTTGAGTTGAGTTGAGTCAAGTCAATCTACTATTTTTTTAAATATGTGATGAGTGTATGACTAAAACCATTGCTCAAATTGCATCTCAATTCTACAAGATTTTTTACTACTGAAAAGTGGAGCCAAAACTGACTAATTAGGACCACAAAATGGTGTATCTACTTCATGTGGACCCTATCCATGGGCTTTGGAACATCATTAAGAGCAAAATGGACCCCACAAGAGTTGTGGCAAGGTCAAAACCCTAGTATGAAAAAGCAATAATGGTTCTTGAATGAGGAGACTTGTGATTGGTGGAGACAACACACCAATCTAATGTGGCGTATTGTGATTGATTGTCATTCAAAAAAAAAATATGTAACATATGTTGAATTGAGAGAAGGAGATTTTTTTTAAGAATTCATAAAATGTTTGATTTTTCTTAAATAATGGAAAAAAATTAGATTAAAGCTAAAATATTAAAGTTTTTTTCAAAAGGCTCCATGTATTAAAATGTCACAAAAGTATTTTGGACAAAATAAAAATAAGCTAAAGAGTGTTCTTTTTATAAGAAAGAGAGAGCATCTCAATTAATCTACTGGCAATAATAGTAGAACTAATAATAACAATAATTTAGTTATGCACTTCCAAGCATTTTTGTAAATATTTTTTTCTTAAATAATTAGATACACTGAACGAGAAATCTAACGTAAAAATATAACTATTATAAGCTTAAATAGACAACATACCATATTTCTTTCATATATTTACTTAGTTTGAAAAGAACACAAAATTAGAAAATTCGATTTCTAAAATTCTCTTACCTTAAATTTTAATTTTCAATCATCATCATCAAATTTATAGATCATCTATCCCTCTAATAATCATACTTTCTCCTTCAATTTTTCACAACCCTCCAAAATCTGAGATAGAAAACCGGCCCTTTTCCGGCATGTTGCCGGCATGCCTAAGGCCCAATGTGAGTGAAACATCACCTGTGGACCCAAACCTCACACATGTTTGCCCCAATGGTGCCAAATTCCCTGTGGACCCCATATCTGCAGTGTCATCTACTCGGCACGTGTCATTAAGAACCCCTCGTGGGCCCGGCTCTAGATGGGCCAAGGTGGCCGATATCTGTCCGAAATCAGTGTGTTCACTCCCGCCGGCTTGATTTTCCGGCAAGTGTTGTCTACTGATAACCTGGTGTGATGGGTCTTTGTCCTGCACATTAATTTCGAGTCTTTTGTTACCTCCTGCTACTGTTGTTGTTGTCATCATCTGCATTGGTGAATGTGCGCTTTTGCCTTCTTCAGCTTCTCTTTCTTCTTCTTCTTCTTCTTTGTTCTCAGATTTGTACATTTCTTCCACCATGGGTTTCCACAGTCGGACTCTAGCATTTATGAACCAGTTCGAGACCTAAAAACGGTAAGAAATAGTAGTAGTTAGACATGGCATTGATGATATCTGGTGGAATTCTTTGATGGGTTGGCAACTTGGCATGTCTTTGTTTTTTTTCTTGTTAGTATCAGTGGCATATCTATTTCCTTCTATGTGGGGTGGATTGAGATATATTGTTTGTATGCTAAAATTAGTGGATCTTAGGTTCACTTGTGGGAAGGATAGAGGATACAGAATGCAGAAAACAATTAAGGAAGGTTCTTTCATGGTAGGATAATACAATAAGTAGAGAACAACTCACGAACGTGAGGGAGAGAGTATGGAATTTAAGGTTGATGGTTCAGTTCATGTCATTCTGTTACACATGTCACAAACTTAGAAAAAAAAAAATCTCAGCAATTCGGGGTGAATTGACTTAATTTGACAGGATTTTAAGTTGAGTGGATTAACAAGTTTCTATTGATTTTTCTTTGAGTCAAGTTGAAAAACTCATACAAGTTACTTGAGAACAATGATTTTGATAGCAATATCTAATTTGATGAGATGTGTGATACATAGTAAGAAAAGAAACTTCAAAGTCGTCGGTGGTATAGTTCACATCAAATAGATTTGATAGAGGGGTCTAATTTCATAAGTCTTGATGTTTAGTGATATAAACCGAAGATTAAAAATTCAAAACCCAAACTTAGATAAAAATTCAATTGAGTTGAGTCACTCAAATGAGTTTGTTGAAAAAACATTGTCTTCCTCTGCTAATTTTTTTATTAAGTTGAATCAACTTAAATAGACACTTATAAATTGATAGAAGAAACACAAAGACCAAATCCAACTCTAGGGATTGACGGTTTTGTTTAGAGGTAAAAGGATCAGCTCATATATATCGTATCAACCTTTATATATTAAAATATTGTATCAGTCTATACATACCATACAATATGTTCATACAATGGACAAAGCGGCCGCCATGACTTAATTATCAGCCCATAACCTAAGTATCCCCCAGTTTTTTTTTATAAAAAAAAAAAAGAGGCTGATAATTCATGGGCCTCATCGGCAAATCAACCTACCTAACCCTTAAGAGAGGGTTTTCTTCTTATTTCTTCTCTCCATTTTCTACCTACCCACTTCCAATTCCACCCTTCTTTCACTCATTTTCGCTCTTACATTTTATTTGAAAAGGTTAGGATGACTGAGTGAGAACAAAACTAACAAATTAAAGAGATGCAGATGACAGACTAAAGAGGTAAAAATACATATTTATTTTAACACTTTCACACAATGTCTCGGCAAGATTTTCCATGTATATAAAGTTTTCCAAGATCACAAGAATTCTAGTAATTTCACTTTGGGTCTTTCCTTTTTCTTTTTTCATCTTTTAATTTATGTCTTCACTGAATAGTTATGATTCTCTTGCATGGGATGAATTCTATACATGAAAGGGTTAAGACATGGACTATGTCTTAAACTTCTGTGCAAACTAATCTAGATAGATGAGATTTCAGTTTTAATGATGATTAAAAACCTAAGATTCATCTATTGAAAAAAATATTTTTTATGTGAAGTATTTACTGTTAAATAAAAATTATACTAAATTATCGCTTGACATGGCCATGGATCATTAAAGTCTTGAAAGTAATAGATCCACATGTGTACGAGTAAAAGAATGACCAAAATGCCTGGTGTTAGGGCACCTTTTGTACTTGCTATCAGTAGTAATATTTTTATTTTTTTAACTTATTATTAGCAATGATACACATGTTCATAGCTTTTTAAAATATTATCAAACACCTCCCGCCTCAAGGAGCGGGAGGTGTCAAGTTCGAGCCCCCATTGCCTAACCTGGTGTACCCTAAGGGCAGTGGATATCATCCGTGGAGGTATGTTGGGTTTTCTGCAGTTTCCCACATATAAATTCAAAAAATAAAAATTATTATCAAACAATTAAACCTTCAGATCTTAAAATGGATAAGAAGGGAGAGATAGGTAACAAAGTTTTAAGGTCAAATATTCAAAAGTTTATCTTCGATAAAGACATCTGTAAATGATATGTTTTACCCTCAATATTGCCCAGATGCTTGGTTGTGATCAATTAGTCACTAAAGCTAGGACCATAGAAAGAAATTAATTGAGAACTTTGTTATTCTATGATCTCTCTCATTTTCATAATTAAATTGAACTAGTCCTCCTTGAGATGAGATGAGTTTTTCTAGTTCACACATATGTTTGTGTCACTAAAAGATCTTTTAAAATATTTATCTAAATTTAATATATTCGTTATTTAATAGTTGAAATTTTGAAAATTAGAGTCAAGAGTTAAAATGATCAAATATGTAAAAGACCATGCGGAATATTTAAGTGATTTAATATACATCTCAGTGACAACATCTTTAAGTGGGTCATCTGATCTAACACAACCCATCTCAAAAAAAGTGCATAATGCCTGAAGTTGGACTCTGAACAACAATTATTGAGAATTGATTCGGACACCGACATTATTAGATACAATCTTATACTATCTCTATTCCAAATTAGTTGTATTATATGGATTTTGGAATTATCTCAAAACAGTTTTCATTTATATTAGAGTAGTATAAACTGTACTGAAAATAGATGATATTATATGGAGTTCTAGCCTTATATAGAAAGTTCCTTAAAAATTACAAATCTTTCAAATAAGACAATTAAAATGAGACGGAAGGAGTAATAAATTAAAAAAAAAAAAATCTCATTTCACTCTTTCATTTTAAGCTGATCTGCCAAGTTACTGTGAAATTATAAAAAAAAAAAGAAGTGAGAAAAGTTTCAATTTATAGTAAACCAATGTTAGAATAATAAAAATGTCGGTGTCCGAATCAATTATCTAATCTATTTCCTAATAACCTACTGCCTTTTTAAGTTATCATTTCATTATTCAAAATACAGATGGAGATTCCAATAAATTGGACCCAACAAAAGGAATGCATGATTGCGTAGGTAAAAGCCCCGAAAGGACGAAGAGCTAGTGTCTTCAAAAGTGTCATTTTTATTTTTATTTTTACTGTTTTTACTTTTAACTACTGCTCTTATGCAGCTTTTTTTTTTTACCCTACAAAGTTAAAGTGCCTGAAGGATAAAAAAGGAGGAAAAAGGTTTCAACTTTTCAAACAAAAAATTTTAACTGAGGAATTATGACTCAAAAATTGTACAGTTGGCATATGGCCCAGATCATTTGGGCCCTCAGGATGATTATATGGTCCCAAAAATGCCCACTATCAATTTCACCAAATCAATAAGGACAGCAGGCAACAGAGTAAATAACTTTAATAATCTGTATGTAATAAGTACCTTTACAATTTTCAGGTTTCTCTCGTATTTTTATTATCAATAATACTGTCTAATTATAGATATTTCTCTATTCTTATCAGTAGTTTTATTTTTACTGCAATTATATTGCTACGATGTGACAATAATGATGTGATATATCAAAATATTATTAGTTTTTTTGTTTTCCTCGAATTCATATAAACTCTCAAACTGTTTCATACGTACTCAAATCCCTTATTATTCAAATTTGTTAATGGCTTATTCCAAGTTTGGTGTCATTTTCATTTGTATATCTATTCTTCTAATTATATTTTTAAGTATTTTTTGAATGTTGTATTTCTTGCAAGATTTTCTTGATAATTTCATGATAAAAACTATATAATTTGAAAATATTCCAATATTATCATTATCTGATAATATCCTGAGAACAGTACTTGTGATATTTCTTGAGATTTCACCATATGAGTAGGTCAAAATCGCTCAAAGTAGTAAGAATTTTGTATAGTCAAATCTGCTGTTGGTTCTGATTTGAGTGATCAATTTTAACCAGTTTGGCTATTTTTAATTGCTATTTATAAAGAGGAGTTACCTACTTTTTCAGTTGAAGGACAATGCAATACTGGAAAAAAATTAGAGAATTAATTAATGACACACTTTCTTCTATTTTATTAAATGGTAAGACATTCTTACTAAAATATAAAAAGCAAAAATTATGTTATTTCAATTTCATTATTTTATCATTTATAAAAAAACGTAGAGTGATATCTTCTACAAGAAAATCATTTAGCTTGTTTTTGAAAAAAAGAAACTCTAATCATTTTTTTATTAAAAAAATATTGAAAATTTTAAATTGTTCTTTAACTGCATCTTAGTATTTATCTGAATGGATATGATACAAAAGAGAATTATAGGAGTAGAAAGTATAACTCTCATTTAATCAAATTATCCTTCATTTTTAAATTTTGAAATATGAAAAAGATAAAATTATAAAGTAAGTTGATAATTTGATGTAAAATATCATCTGTGAAAGCCTCGCACACCTCTCCTCTTGAAACATACTTGAATATTTATCCAAGATGTGGGTCCCATCATTTTTTAATATGGGTACTATGTAAACTGTATTTGGGCCAAGATTCGAGACCCAAAGACCCAAAAAAGTTTGGGCGTTGGACCCAATAAAATTCATTGTCCTGTCAAAACAAACATCCACCACAGGGAGAAAATAAAACTATTGGAGCTACACTTGATCCAATGATCCTAAGAAAAAGAAATGAAAAAAAAAAAGAAAGATTGAAAGAGAGTAAATTTCAAAAGTTGGGGGCAAATATCAGTCTACATGAGAGTGAAAAGGAATTCAATGCTAAATCAAATCAATCCGTATGGGTGAGTTTCTCTTGTTCTTCCTGTTTGAATACTGAAGAACATAAACTGTTGGGGGGTAAAGTAAAAATGTCATTTCTTAAATTTACCATACATGCTATCTTTATATTGTAAAATATAATTCTTGTATATTCATATTTGATGTCGGTGGGAATAGTCTATATTCTTTTCTGAATTAACTCTAAAAAAATAATGTAAAAAATTGATCACACTAAAGACAATTTCATAAAAAATAAGATTTTAGCTGAAGATGATGAGACAAATTTTGGTTTAAGACTTTCATATGATCACTATTTTCATCCAAATCTTGCAAACTAATATTTTTTTATTATTACTCTCGTATAATTAAAATGCATTCATATAAATTCAATGCGATAATGTAGTAGTAGCAACCCAATTTTCTTAGTTTTTTTTTTTAAAATTAATAGTGAAATGAAAGAGACGTACCTGGTTCCTTGATAAGCCTGTCTGCCTTGCCAACAAATGCTTATCTGCATCACTTGGGTACCTGAAGAAAAAAGAAAGGTGCAGAAAATGACATCAAGTCTTCCAAGATTCATAAATGGATCCAACCTCCATGTACCGTATAACCCACATGCAAAGATTTTTTTTATTTATTTAATAAAATAGTGATAGATTTATAGAAAATATTTTTATTTAAATGTAAAATTTTAATCGAATTACTTAAATTGTTCTTAGTTTAAAATCAAATCATTTTTACCTAAAGTTTTTTATTTTTGAAGAATATAATTTGATCAATTTTATTAAAAGCTGAATATTGAAATAAAACTTTTCATATCTATTCCTCTAATTATGTACGTAACACTGTATCTGAGGTGTGACCCAGTGTGCAGGGCATTATCAACGAAGGTGTGTGAAAATGAAGAGTGAAAGCAACAACTGTTAAAACTGAGAGGTCAGACGACACTGATTCTGTCTCTCTCTCTCCATCTCTCTCTCTCTCTCTCTCTCTCTCTCTCTCATTTAACGAGGAGAATAAAGGAGGAAGAGGATTTTGTCATTTTATTGTTCCAAGTTTCAAACTAGAGTGAGAGAACAGTAATGAACTATTCAGTGGATCTTTTGGCATTCTTGTAAGGAAAAGCAAAGAAGAAAGAAGCTTTTGCTTGGCTTTGTAGGAGACAATGCCAAAGGATTCTGAATTGCCCTCAACTTTGAGAACTGGGACTCAAAATGATAATCACTGAATTCACTTCATACTTCGAATTGGAAAAAAAAAAACAGAAAGAGAGAGCTCTGACTGAATGCAATAACAGCAAGTGAGTTTAATTCATACCCAATTTTTTTATAAAAAAAAAAAAACAAAAACTCCCAAAGAGAGACAGACACAGACATGACTGAATGTAATAAACAGCAAGCGAGTTATAATTCATAGTCCAAATTAGAGAGAGAGAGATTTAAAAAAAAAATTATGACTGAATAAATCTAGTGGAAGGCCTACTTTCAGGCAAATCTCTGAATCAAATTCAAAGTTCATGAACAGGGTGAACCCAAACATGATTCCCAAATAACACGCGTTGATTGAGAAAAGAGAGGTCCTTCCATAATTGGACTTCTTCCATATTTGAGAGTCCTTATTATATATATATATATATATATTATATAGCCAGTGTATTTTATAAAACACCACACAATAGATTTATTTTTATTCTATGAAATTTTACACAAGGCTTGCTATATATGGCTATTGACTTTAATTCATAATTCCTTTGAACAAAATAGCAAAAAGGAGAACTATACAGTTCGAAGGATTTCAACCTGCATTCAATGATCCAATTTCCTCCCATCAATGAGTCGCTTCATCGACATTTGTCAATTTGATTCCGACTATGATAGTTGTCAAAAGATGAACAATCTGGATCTTGTTCATGTGCTATATATGTAAAAGGATGAGTTCTTGGGGTCCTAACACAATATAAATTCCTAAACCATGTGAAGAAGCAGTACAAGTATTAAATACCATCACCTTTAATTTACTTACGTTGAAATTAGATTAAAGTTGGGCACTTAGAAAGGATGTAAGAAGAAGGAATTCAAAGTAGAGAAAGTTTTTAAAACCCAGATGAAAGGAACAGATGATGGATTGCTGGAAGGACTAAAAAGGGAAAAGTTTTTTGATAGAATAAAATGAAAGAGAACTACTCAAAAACCCAATCTCACATTAGTGAAACTAGTTTGGTTAGACGGTTACGATGATGATGATGATGAGATTAGATTGAGGAACATACGGGTGAAGGAAGTGCTCAAAAAGCCATGATCTCAAGATGTTCACAGATCGTTCGGGTAGGCCTCTCTGAGGCCTCCAAGCTTCTTGCTCCATCATACCAATCTGACTGAAAGCTCTTTGCTGTCGGAGGCTTTGGTCGAGAATTCGGAGCCTCGGCGTCTCACCTTTTGTAATGCCTGATATTCCCACTCCATCCTTCTCCCCAAGTAGTTCACATGTCTGCTTCAATTGGGCCATGATTGCATCCTTGAGGCACCGGAAGTGCCGCGACATGGCCTTCCGAGCTAGGGCTGTGTAAGGTGCTGCTGCTCCAAAACCCATCACTGAGTCGAATGAGTTCACCACCATTTGCATTTGCTCACAGTAATGGTTGTATTTTCTCTCCACCTAAAAAAAATTAGAAGAAAAGAAACCAGACCATTAGATCTGCAATCGTCATTTTCTCAATAATATGAAAGAAGGATGAGAGAAGAAAAACCAAACTCATAATAAAAAAATAAAAAAAATTTAAGGCTACAATAACTAAGATGGTACTGAATTTTGACTGTCTTTCTTTTCTTGGATCGACAAAAAAAACTAGAAAGAATAACAGAAGGATTATCATTACTGCATAATTATTATTATTATTATTATTTCACAAATGTATTTATGGAAAGCATAATTTCTCTGAAGATAGAGAAGGAAAAAAAAAAACTAACCGTAATCACAACTTCGTATCTATGACATGAGTACTACTTAACATATTTTTTAGATTATAAATGTTGTAGAATTGGAGAAATTCATGTCTAAGTAGAAAAAGTAGTGGAACGGTAGGAATAATTCTTCAATGATAATAGGAACAAAAACAGAAGAAGTGAATGCAGGAATAAGCCTACTTGAAGTAGAAAAATGATTGTTTGGAAGAATATTCTGTTTTTTTCCAATACAAGAAACAATCCTTATGTCAACTTAGATTAGTAATCCATGGATCGTTGCAGTTTTCAATGTTGGGACTTAACATTCAAAGGGTCGTTTTCCTTTGGACATACCCTCTATAGCAAAACCCACACTTTTTTTTTTTTTCATTACAGAAAAGCAAAAGTACTCAAAACCCATCAAATATAAGAATACTAAATAAACACCCTTTTGAAAATTAGCAAAACCATCTATGTTTATGGTTTCTTCTCTTTAATTTGAAATTAAGAGGCTAGAGAAGAAAGAGGGGGGGAAATAGGTAAGGAGTGAAGAGCAATATCAGGTGTAGAGAGAGTGAAAGTAATACCGACAAACTCTGCATCTCCACCATTTATTTTCAAAATCCATATGTTAAAATTTCAAATTTGATCAATTTGATGACGAAGATGAATAGCTCTCATAATGTTACCATTAGATCTCCAACACCTAATTATTTCTCCAAAATTAAAGAATAGCAGTTGTTGGGAGTGAGAGAGAAAGAGAGCTAAGCTAACACAGTTAGAATTTGCATCTATACTATTCATTTTGAAAATCTGATACTTTGAATTTTCAAATTTCATCAAAAAATGGAGAAGATTAGAGCCTCACGATAATACCTTCAAATCTCTTTGCACTCGATCAATTCTCGAAATAAAGGAATAGGAGTTTTAGTGTGAAAGAGAGAATTTTACTTGCCTCATCAAGAATGGAAATGAGCTTGGCTTTCTTCCTTTGATACTCAAACCTATCATTAGGTAACAAAGAAGGTGGATCCTTTGAAGAAAGAGCTCCACCACCACCACCCACAAGATTAGGGTTAGGGTTTGAGATAGAATTCTGCCTTCCATGCTTGGAGCTCTTGAGAATCCCTCTCCCAACACTGCAAAACTCCTCCAAAAGCTCCTGGGCTGGTTTTCTATACTTGGAATTTCTCAACACATTCACCAATCCCATAGACCCAAAACCTACTTGAAATTGTTGTTGATGATTTCCCAAATTCTTGATTGGGTATGAAGAAGAAGATGAAGCCGCCCCTCCACCACCACCACCACCTCCACCTCCACCTCCACCTCCACCTCCACCTTGGTTGTAGTAAAATACCCCTTCTCCGATCCTCATATCCTCAGCCTTCGCCAAAGACGACGACAGCGATAGAGATAGACTTTGGCTTTCAGCAATCTTTCCAGCAGATGTGGCCCATATGAATTGAGGAGGAATTGGATTAGTACCAAATGTTGTCGAGGCCGCCGTGCCGTGGAAGGTTTGGATGGGAGGAGAAGGTGATCTTTGCTGTGGATTCTTAAGAAAAAGATGCATGGCAGCTGCCGAATCGGCACTCATGCCCGAAATCTCACCGCCGTTGTCTCCGACCATGTGCTGTTTCACATACCAATCACTCGCCATTCCGGGACGATTAAGGTAACTAGATGCAATCTGATTCTCAATAAGATGGGAGGCAACAGTAACGCCACCACCAGGCTGGAAATTGAACATCTCGGAAAGCATACTGGTCGGTTCGTAGACAGGTAATTCTGCAGTTTCCTCATGAGTTGGCACTAACGGAGTTGGTGTCAACTCAAAGCCTTGCACCCTCAACTTATCTCGCCGGCTCTGCTGTGCCACATGCTGCTGCTGCTGCTGCTGCAGCGCCGACCTTTCGAACCCATCGGAGTAGCTGAAGATCCCTTGGTGGAAGCCTTGTGACATAGAATTGATGGAATTAGATGAGATAGAGGCGGTGTCTTTCGCAATCGACTTTTTATAAGGGAATAGAGATTGATGAGGCGCCGCTACTTCCATGTCTCTATCTTCTTCTTCATCATCTTCGACAACCCCCACATGTCCTGTTGGCCTTCCTGAATTGCTTCAAAGGAGTTGGATAATCAAGTTCCATGTTAGAATTTTACTAAGATAGGCAGGCTCTATGAAGAAAACATGAAAAAATCAAAAACAGGAGTGAGAGAGAGAGAGAGAGAGAGAGAGAGATGAAATTGGACGAATCAAACAATCATACACAACCAGAGAGAAAGAGATGACATGGGTCGACACAAATAATTATCTACAACTGTTCTACATCAAAAAATAACACTAAAGAGGGACAGAGATTGAAATGGGTCGACCCAAATAATTATCCACAACCTGTTCTAAAAAAAACACAGACACAAGGAAGAGAGAGAGATAGGAGACAGTTTTTTGAAGTATAGGTACCTTAGAGTGGCAAGGTTGAAATGATATAAAGGTCTTAAGACATCGTTGTCTTTCTGAGGGATTGAAAGCTTGTTGAATTCTCTCTCTCTCTCTCTGTCTGCAGTCTTCTACAATCGCCTTCTGAAAAGGAAGAAGGAGAAAAAAATGGAGGTTTTGGAAGCAATGTCTGAGACAAACCAAAGGGAAGAAGGAAAAGGAAATAAAGAAAGAAAAAGTCGCTGTTGTTGTTACTCTTTTCCTTCGTCTTTCATATTCTCTCTTACATTTTTATATTTTTTACATCGTAGTGAATAACAAATAAAGAAATCAATTTAGAGAGAGAAGCCAATGGTACAAGTGGCATATATGTAAGCTATTTCAAACCATTCAAAATGGTGGGCCCTGTTAGGTGGTGTATTGTACAGTATGATATTCATACTATACTTTAATAATCTGCTTCTCTTAAATTTCGACCTATTTTGAATATAAATTTCTATTTATACATCAATCAATGTTAGCCAAAATTCTAAAATTCCAATGGTATATTTGTGGTTTTAGATATTAGACTCGGAAGTCTTATTAGTAGACTTAGACTCGAATCAGCAAAGTCCGACTCGAAATCAGATGAAAATAATATGAATCAGCTTGACTCGTATACAAATCGGTTGTATCGAGAGAGACAGTCCAAGTTGACTTAATTAATATATTTTTTTTTAGATTAACGTGTAGAAAATTTCGATACAGTCTTAGTAAAACTCCCACAGATAACCCACTATCTTAAGGCACACTAAGATTAGGTCATAGGACTCAAATCTCCCATCCTCTCACTTCACTTGACTCAATTAATACTACTTAGATTCAACCTATGTTTGAAAATTGAAACCATGATTCTAGTAAAATATGAGATTTTAGCAAATATAAATTTGATTTCTAATGAAATGTACATATTATGGGTTTTTTTTTTTAAGTGATTAAATATAATAAGGTTCGGCTCTTCATTTTACAATTTATTTAAAATTTTTTTGAAGCTTTAAATTTCTTCAATAAACGAAGAACTAGATGCCAACTATGTTATTGTCTGTTGTCTTGTGCCTAATAATTCTTTTTAGAATATTTCGGAAACTGCACATCCACATATGGAGCCTATCAAATGGAGTAATAATGAGTCTATTGGAAAGATTTTTTATTGAATATGTGACCTATTGAATTAATCAAGTCATATTCTTTAAATTCTTCAAAATTTAAATTAATCAAAATAATTCTGAGTGAACCATATATTTAAAGAAAGACCTTGTTTTAAAAATCTATTTTCATTATACTTTTGTGAGTTTCATATTTAGACGTACAATATAATATACTAACGTCCAAATGATTTATTTCATATTCTCAACATTAATTCTAATAACTTTTAATGTAACACTCTACCAATACAAAACCGTGTAGGTCTAAATGAAGCCAAAAGCGGACAATATCATATTAGAAGTTAGCTCGTCACATCACATTCAACTTCTAGGATTTAAAATTCAAATCATTCAAATTTTGATATTTAAAAGTTTTGAAATATGTCCTGTATAATGTATATTTCTCCTTTTGAATGGATTTGGATGTAACTAAATTAGTATAAGATATTGTTTACTTGTCATACTTATGCCGCACTGAAGGATTCCAACTTCCAAGCCCTAAGGTAATTATGGAGACACGTGTGGTTATATGGTCCCACATCTTATTAGTTTAAAAGGTTCAAACTTCAAAAGATTGTCAACCACTAAACCCGCATATGAATGAAGGAAATTCTTCAGCTCATCAACGGTGTTCAGGAGTTATATCAACCCTTGTAAATTATGTTGATATAATTTGAATTTATTTTGATTTATTTCACTATTTAATTAAAAATAGATTTAAAATCAATTTTATTTTGTCCTTCAATTTTTAAAAGTAAAAAAAAAAAATCTTTTGACACCTGTCCATTCCCATAAGTTTAAATCCTTCAATTTATTTTACCTTATTTTCTTTACTGAGTTTATTTTAAACATTTGAAAATAAAAATGGCATGACCTTTCCATTGAGTAGTTTTTAAAAAAATTCAATTTAAAAAATTTAGGGTTTAGCTGGGTAATTATTAAATTTATTTATTTTATTTATATGTAGTTCACTATAATTAATTTGATAAATTATTTTGGCTGGTGATTGGGACGTATAAGAGACATTCAAATGTTTTTTCACCTCTTAGATGTTGACATGTATTAAGTGCCTTTAAATTTAGTGTCTCCTGTAATCAAAATTTCTTTACTATATGACATATGTTATATAAAGACCACTTTTAATCTACCTTTTGACATTCAAGCCCGAAAAAAGTTAAATTTTTTAAATTTAATAATGAAAATTTTGATCCAGACACTAGTGCTTTTATTAATACTAGGTACTACTTTATGATAAATTGAAAATTTTCATTTTTCCCTTCTATTTTAAATTGATCTTTCAATTTATAGTGATAAAATGAAAAAAAATATTTTAATTTATCACGAGACGTTACTTAATATTAACAAAAAAAAAACACTAATATCCAAATCAATTCTCTACTAACATCAATCATACGAAAGTTGCAGATGTAAATTATGCAATTGATGTTTCTTTATATAATACTTCTGTCGGAACACTATGATCCTCTTATTCCAATCATATAAATTGATAGTTAAAAAGGAACTCACAAGTCAGAACTTGAAAAAAAAAAAAATCCAACATATAATAATTGGAGTGAGCCCATTAGCAATGGGACCATTTAAGATGATTGGAACATAGTAAATGGTCCCATAGACATGGAATGTTGCATTGCCTAATAATAGTAGCTATCTATCTATTTATTTTAATGATTAAGAAGTTCATGGTCTCTTAGAGTACACGGTTAACTTTGGGACTTGTGTAAACCTTCCTACCCTTATCCACTTGGTAAAATTATAGAGAGTGACCTTTAGAGTGAGATTAGGATTAGAACTCAGGACTCCTGCTTACTGCGACGGTACGTGTGGCTATTTATAATTATACAAATAAATTCAATTCGAATTTAATTTTACAAAAATATGGTCAGGGTTAAACGTTTTGAGTGATTTAGTAAAGAGAATAATCATATACAAAGTTTAGATTAATATGATCAAGTCCTTCATCTCCATTATTTTTTTTTAAAAATAGATGTTTTAAAATTAATAAAATACAGGACCTGACTTTGTTCTAATCAAGTCTCCTAATGGGAGCATTTCTCCTTGGTAAATTGATTGAGCCAATCGTAATTTAATTAAATGTAAGTTATTATAAAACTAAAATCTTTTATAATTTGACTCGGTAGATTTTTTTAAAGGATGATCTCTTGTATTTTCTTTTAGTAATTAATGGTCAAAATAGGCTTATATTAAAAATGACTATGATCGTCACATCACGATAATTTAAAAAAAAAAAATATAGATTTTAATAACAGTGATGGTGATGAACAAAATGTGAGCATAAGTAAAATAGTATTAATCAACTTGATTTGATATGGCATATGGCGCTTCTAGTTTTGATTGCTTATAAGTAAACTCCACGCAACGCTTTGTTGGTCATTTCGTACATGTAGCTTCAGGAATAAAAAAATTCAGCTTTGATAAGACTTCGTGAAAACCTAGGTTGACTGGTAACAAGATAAAACAAGTCAATAAATAAGTTAGGCTAGCTAGCGAGTTAGATGAATTATAGGTTTCACAAATTTATGTTTATTTTATAGGTAATTATGTTGATATGAAAAAAACCATACATTTGATGAGTATGAAACTATTGATTTTGAAAAATATAAAATCAAAATATAGGATTATTAGATAGAAGTAAAACTTCACGAGAACTTTTTATATAGTCCTTTTTACATCAAATTCAACTAATTTAAGAGATATCTCAATATCTACCAAGACACAACATATTTTAGTAGAGTTGTTCTTAATAAATAGTTTCTTGACCTTATAAACCCATTTGAATAAGGATCTATTAAAAAAAAAAATAGATGACTATAATATAATAAAATTAAAAAGTAGGATTTAACCAAGATAAGTGTTGGACCTAACTTTATGCCTTCTATTTTCCTCTTGACAACTTATGACAACTCAAATTTTAAGGTTAAAATTTCAATCTTTAATGATTTTTTTTTTTTTTGAATTTACGTATGGAAAAACTGCGGGATATCCAATGTAAAACCCCTAGGTGAGTCCATTACTCTTAAAACATACCAAGGTTAGGCCATGAAAGCTCGAACCTGCAAGAGGTAGGAGGTAACCAGTTGAGCTACATCCATATAAGTAGAATTTTTGATATTGTAAGAAATGAAACTTTTCAACCAAAAATAATTGTATCCGCAATTTGATCAATATGTACTTTTTGTTATATCTAGAATATTCGATTCAAAATTTTCAAAAAAACCAAAAATTTTATTCATTTCTAGTGAAATTTTGGTCCACTATAATAATTTTAGCATTTTTAAAAAATATAAAAATATAAAAATATAAACTAAAAATTTAAGAGTTTTGAACAATTTTTTTTTTCCTAATGAATATTTATGGGCCCTTCCTGCTACATAGAAGATGAGCACCAAAATGGTTGGTAGAGACTAGAGACTTTTAAGCAAATTGATCATTAACTGACCAGTTAAAGGTTTGGAAGACCCATTATTTAAAGTATTGTCTTATGATTTATAATCCTATGGTCATAAGCATGAAAGGTACATCTAACCGCCATTTTTGGGGTGAGAGAGATGCACACATCATCGGTACCTAAGTAAGTAGTTTCTATTTTCTAACATGTGGCCCTTTGTAAACATAGACGGTAACCATCCGTACCCTAGGCCACGTCAGACGCTTTGTGACACAAATCACACCATTGTAAGTTATGATTATGACACTCATAATCATCAATTTTCTTTCATTTCGGTTAAACATACTCAAATATTTCATTTAATTATAAATTGGAAAGAAAACTTTTATCTATAATTTTTTGACATTTGGTTAGCCCATTTCGGCTTATTTCAGCCCATTTCAATCGAAAATTCGAAATAGACAAAACAAGTATTTTTCAGAAAAAAAAAAATGTATTGCGCTTCAACCACATAAACATACTTATTCTTTCTTTTGCTTAATTTAATCACTGGTTCTTCTTAATTAATTAGTAATCTATTTTTGCAAAAGATAAAATTAAGCTAAAAAGATAAAATCTTTCTCTTTTTATATTAGGATATTAGGCTAGAGAAAATAGATGTAGTGCACTTTGATTTTTTTTTTTTTAATTGGTGTGAGATATAAAGACTATAATCAATAACTAAAAATATGTCGTACTTAAATGACATTTTCCAATTCAGGTTTAAGTTTAATTCAAGACCCATCAATCCAACCTAACTTAGAATTATTTCATTACAAGACAAGTTGGATCAATTTAACCTTTTTCACAATATATATGATCTATAGTTAAAAAGTAAAATTAAAAAATAAAAAGTCCAATCGATCCATGTTCACTCGATTCAATAGAATTTTAAATCAAGCGATTCAATAAATTTTAAAGAGTATTCTTATGTGAAATTAAAAAACTCCTACAACTTTCTTAATTGAATGAGGTAGCGATCCTCCTACGGGTGGTTTGTATAACCAGACACGGGTTTTAGTTTATTGTCAATTTTACCCTTCACATGAACAGTAAAATGGGCTCACCAACCCTTCGTATGAACAATAAAATCAGCTAGCCGAAATTCACATGAACAGTAAATCGGCTCGCCGAAATTCGCATGAACAGTAAACTGGATAGTTGAAATTCAAGCAGCTAGCCGAAAGGAGAGGCGCTAATTCAAGCATCAACCAGATCACTGGCAGCAAAGGCGTCGAGCGAGGACAGATCTGGGTGGAACCTTGAATTGCAGTGACGACAGGCACAAGAAGAAGATGAATCTGGTGCGCCACAGTCCTGTAGCAAGAAGAAAGTAGAAAGAGAAAGAGAAGAGAGAACAGAAGAGAAGGGGAGGCAGTAGTTCTGCAGAAGAGAAAAGAGATTTACTTAAGTGATGTTCCCTTGCCAGATCCCAATTTCGAACTGTGATTGCGAACTATCCTATTAGATACATTCCGACCATTTTAACTCATTAAAATGGTTCGGAACGGTGGGCTTAAGTCCGGACGATGTGAAAAACTTATAATTTTTAAAAAAAAGTGAGGGCAAAATGATGATTTCATCTAAAAGTTTGAAATCTCGAGTCTACTAGAAGAAAATACCCATGTCTAACCCTAAACTATTTGTATAACTTTAAAAGTCAGAAATTACCAAATTAGAAGGAGTTGTAAGCAAACAATGGTATCTTTAAGAAAGTTTGGTGCGAAAGGAAAATGCAAAGTGGATTGATGGATGACAGATCACCTTTCCTTTTGAGACTGATATCACGTGAACCTCAAACCTCTGGCATCACGTAAAACAAAATTAAAATACACATGTTCTCATGTCTCGCAGGACCACCATTAAAATATAAAGATCTGATCAACCCCTCTCTCTCTCTCTTTTGCCCTTTTCTTCTTTTTTATGCTCTAATAATTCACACGGTAGTCACGCAGCAGTCTTTTCTATTATACACCACACTCGGGGTGCAAAATTTGAGCACTCCGAGATATCGGCCGAAAATTTCCCTCTTCACTTTTTTTTAATATTGATATTTTTTATTATTTTATTTTTTCTAAATTATAAAAAAAACATAAAAGGACGCTAATTTTTTTAAAAAAAATTGAAAATGAAAATATCGGCCGAGATATCAACTCAGGCCCACCACTGTTTTGATTTTTTTTTTTTAAAAAGACTGATATTACGAACATCGGCCGATATCGGACCGATATATATCGAAAATATATTGGTTATATCAGCCGAGAAATACTATGTATGGCCGATACAATACGTCAGGGGTTTAAAAATCGGTATCGGCCGATACGATATGTCGACCAATATATCGTTATCGGCCGATATATCGGCCGATATTTTTCTCTTTCTTCCTTGTTTTTGTAAATATCGGGCCGATATAATACGGCCGATATCAAGGCTGATATTGTGAATATCGACCGATACGATACATATCGGCCGATATTCACATATCCAAAACCGATATATATACGTATCGGCCGATATTTCAACTCCTGCAATACGTATCGGCCGATATAATACGGTGCTGAAAAACTGTATTATATCGATAAATACGTTTCGTATCGGTCGATATTTTGACCCATGCCACCACTTAAATCACTTTTCTAGTTAACATAAAAATCATCTTATACATATTGTCATATTTAAAAATAATTTGTCAAAAAATATAAAATTTAAATATCACATTAACAATCATAATACTATAGCAATGACATTGGAAAATAAAGCAAAAAAAAAAAAAAAAACAAATGCTATAAATAAAACGTATAAAGTATTTTTGACAAGTCAAACTTTCTAAATATTGATTGAGGACTAACCATGTCAAACTGGATGATTTGATTTGATTTTTAAGATATTATCCTGAGCAATATATTTTTATTAGATAATTTTTTTATAATTTTATAAAATATTATATAAATCAAATTGAGTTAGTTAATTTACAAAATTTGATAGAGGATGAAGTTATCTAGTGAAGAAAAATGGGTCACTTGTTAAATTCCCATGGTAGAAAGTAAATGAGGAAGGAAGGCCACCAACCCTACTTCCAATAATGGGTTCCTAAAATCCATTTACCCGAATCCAAACATGAGTGAATACCCAAACAACGTAAAACCATAATAGCCTTCCAATATAGGATTAGGATCTTTCGGGTACAAATTGTTTGCTAGTAATGATGAGAGTATTGTAAATTTTAGTAGCTTCCATTGTTTGTCCTCAACTCCTTAGGGCTTCACCATGTACTGAACACTACTTTTCAATTAATTGAGGTACTTCTAAATTCTAATTTGATTGAAGTACTGCTAGTTCGGGGAAAGGTCCTCCCTTTGCGAGGGAGAAGGGATTCCAACCCTTAATACCATGATTTGTACCTACGTGCTCTAATCTTCTCTAATACAGGCAAGTTTCACTTGATTCATAGAGACTATCAAACTGTTGAAAATGAAGTCTATTAAATTACTATTGAAAATGGGTCCTATTAAATTATCTTAACTCTTGCTTTTTTTAGGATAAAAATGGAAGTATAAAAAATTATCTTTACCTATGCTATTAAATACAAAGATAGTAGATTAAACGATTATTAATCAAAGTTGGATCTAAATTTAAAAGATGAACACAACTTTTTAAGGTTTAGATCTATCATCAAATTGGCTTCAAATAGGGCCCTTTACCTTTGTAGGTTCTGTCTAGATGCAATTTCTTGCTATAGAGAAAAATATGCACATCATTCCATTTTCTAAAAGCCCACATATACCATGTGGCATATGAGTTTGTTTTGGCTTTATCAAGCACGAACGATTTTTGTGCAATTAATAAATTGTTCATTTCTAATCCTCCAATCTAATTTAAAATTGACTTTTCATTTGAACTTTTTAATTGAGTACGTCGAATGTCTAATCAAACTAAGCCCATTGTATTCCACAGTCAAATGGTGTTACAATTTTGTAAAAGAAAAAAAGAGGCACCATGCTAAGAATCTTAATGTCTAACTAAGTATTTTCACTAATCAAATGAAGTGATAATGATTATGCTGATAATGACTACTAAACAAGAAACGAACAAAAGAGATCAGCAGCTCATATTGTATTAACTTGCTCACTTTCATGTTATTGTCTTTGTATACGAAGAGAAAATTCCCTGAAGACCCTCTTAATTTTCCTTATAATTCTGAGTCTAAATTCATTATTACTTATTATATATAAGATTTTCAAAATTAACTCATACCTTTGTCAATTTCATGTGAGATCCATTTTCGTCAAAGAAAATTGTTCGATTTCAACATTCATATTTGATAAGAATAGATTGCAAAATCAACTATTCATAAATAATTCTCATATATAGTTGATTTTAGAGGTAATTAACAATTATTGGAAAGACGCTAAGATTCAAGAATTTTCTTTAATTAAAAGTGAACTCCATAGAAAAAAAATTAATTTAATTGCGCTTCAACCTCAATTAATCATTTCTCTTATAAAATAAATAAATAATTATTTAAATCATATAACCGTGAAATTACCATAATGAATTAACAATTTTATTAAAAGAAACATGTTAAGCTTCATAATTAATATGTCTTCAAAAAACTTCATAATTAATATGCAAATCCAACCTTTATATGTACAATGATCAATAACATTTAATGCCACGTGATTAGCTAACATGAATCCATTGCTTGGACATGTAGGTCCCACCTCCTTTATAAGTGCCTCTTTTCTTACATGCATGTGTTATTGCAAAAATTATATATTTATTATAAGTTAGGCCTCGTATACTTGAAAGTTGAATCGGATGTCTAGTTAATTTCACGGATAAAACTCTTTAATAGATAAAATGAATTATAAAAAATTAAAATTAAATTTTTATATAAGTTTATAAATTTACTATTCTTACCATATTTTATATCAAACAATTGAAACTCACTTAAAATTTCAATTAAAAATATATAATCTCTAAAGTTTTTGAGGCCTTCAAAAGACAACACACGTTACAGGTGATTATGCGGCATATGGAAGGTTATGCTCGTAATAATGCAACGCAATTTATTGGTGATAAATTGTTCATTAAGAAAATATGGATTTCATTTTTAATGTAATTGTATATTATTTAGAAGCCATTTAAATATAAAATGAAATGTATAAATTATGAAATTGATATTTCAGTAATTTTGTAAAAAAGGAAAAAAAAATAGTAAGAAATTCACGTCTAAGTACGATTCTAAATGAGGACTTTCCAGAAAGATTCTTTTAACGGCCAACATCATGCCACGTTTCGGAAATTAGAAAGCAACGTCTAATGAGTGCCTAAATAGTTGGTGACATTTAATTCCTCCACAACGGAAAACGACGTCTATCGCACGCCGTATTGGAATCTTTCAAAATCAACGGTAGTGATGCGGTAATAGAGTGTCAGTTGATGAAACTCCGTTACTTTTGTACCGGTGTTGTGAGATGTCGTCGCATTCCGTCGAGCACAACAGCGGAAGAAAATGACAAAAGGTGTGTCGGGCCACCCATTGGAGCGACGATGCCGTTTGCCACCTTGTTAAGGTAAACGTGGGTCCCCGCCTCTCTCGCAGTCTCACCTTTCCTTTGCCAATTTCTACAATGACCAATCCCACTAGTAAAATATTGTTCACTTTAGGTTTACATACGGACCCACATAGGTTTGCTTTGGCGAGCCAACCCACTGTTGTTCCTAAAAGGCCTCATATTAAAGGAGAAAGGCTACTACTTATATATCAAAAAAATTTCAATGCCACTAGCAATGTGGGACTTTTTGGGGCAGGGTATTACACTCTACCCCTTAAAGCTAGAGCCGTCCCTGGCTCTGCATACACAACAATGAAGCCCACACCCTCAGGCAGAGAGGGCCTTCTGCTAAAAGGAGGAAGGTTATTTGTAATGGCTCGTCCCGCTAACACAATATTGTCCACTTTGAGCCTACACACGGACCCGCACTAGCTTTGCTTTGGCGAGCCAACCCACTGTTGCTCTCAAAAGGCTTTTTGCTAGAAGGAGAAAGGCTACTACTTATATACCAGGGAATTTCCAATGCCACTAGTAATGTGGAACTTTTTGGAGCATGATATTACAATCTACCCCCCTTAAAGCGAGAGCCGTCCCTAGCTCTGCACACACAACAACCAAGCCCACACCCTCAGGCAAAGAGTTGAAGCACGCTCTGATATCATTTGTAACGACCCAGTCCCGCTAGCACAATATTATCCGCTTTGAGCCTACACACGGACCCGCACGGCTTTGTTTTGGTAAGCCAACCCACTGTTGCTCCCAAAAGGCCTTGTGCTAGAAGGAGGAAGGGTACTACTTATATACCAGGGAATTTCCAATGCCACTAGTAATGTGAGACTTTTTGGGACATGGTATTACAATTTCATGCCTAAGGGACTATTTCTCCCACCTCAATTTGGGCCGGGTTTTAACTCAGACAGGCATTATTCTGAGTTGAAAAATTATTCGACTCGGTTATGTATCTATAAGTTTAAGGTCAGGTCGGGTTGAGTTAGACTCTGAAATTTAAAATTAAATTGGCTCAAGTTGTAGAGATTTTTTTTTTTAATGAATATGGATTTGAAGATAATATTATTTTAGGGATAGCGATCCTCCCCCGGGCTTTTTGTGTAACCAGACACGAGAATTAGTGGATTCTCGATTTTACTCTTTGCATGAAGAGTAAAACCGGCTCACAAATCCTTCGCATGAACAGTAAATTGACTCGCCGAAATTCCCATGTACAGGAAATCGACTCACCGAAATTCGCATGAACAGTAACATTGGCTCGCCAAAATTTATATGAACAGTAAATCGGATCGCCAAAATTCATATAAACTAGTAAATCGGCTAACCAAAAATTCGCTTGAACAGTAAATTGGCTAGCCAAAATTTTACAGTTCATGCGAAATGTCCGATTTTACTGTTCATGCGAAGGGTAAAATCGGGAATCCATTAATTCCCGTGTCTGGTTACACAAACCTCCCATAGGAGGATCGTTACCCTTATTTTATTATGATTCATATTAGTATTATAAACACATTTTATAAGTTGAATAAAGTTGAAAATGTAGATATAGAAGTTAAATTGTTGCTGATTTTTTCTCAAAATTTGAACTGAAAACGGATCAGGTCGAGTTGAGCAATTCGGACCAACAATTCGATTCAAGTTGAATCGGACTCAATAATTTTTATATGAGTTAGATTGAATTTATTATAATCCAACCCAACCCGCCAGTTTTAGCCCTATTATTATTATTATTAGCACAAAAACTCAAGCGTACCAGTTTGCCTAGGTGTTTAACTCTCATTTGAGGCCATTGAATAATAGAGTTTATATATATTTAAATAGTTACTTTTGAAATTTAAATTCAACAAGAAGTTATATTCATTTTTTACATCGTCGAGTTGACTATGATAGGTAAGGTATCTGTCACTTAATTTTTTATCTTAAAAAATAAAAGGTTATATAATTTGGTGGGTTCTATTTTGCACAATATGATAATCTCCGTAATTAATCTATTTATCCACTTTTTTATAATATAAGTATATCTGGTCTAAGAGATTAACTCCACAAATACATAAAATCACTCACAAATATCGAATATCATGTAAGTATGAGAGGAATTTAATCGAATACTTCTAATCTAATCTTAAAAGCTTTGATCAATATTTGAGTTACTCATGCAAGTTGAATCCTATCCATTTGATCTTAGAGTCGAATCCACCCTTTAACATAGCCTATCACTCCAAAGTCTATCCATAATTAAAAGGATATTTTGCTATAAGTTTACCAAATATATAACAAAAAAGCAGAACTATAAATTGGTTCTTGTAAAATGATCTATTAGTTTTATAGACTTCATATTTGTATTAATTTCTTCCTCATTCTCCTTTTTACACCATGAATTGAATATATATCTTATTTGAACCCATTCCGAGATACAACCATTATTGAATTAAACTCATGTCACATTAAAAGTTCATAATATTTACCCTTTCAAAATAATACTTGGAACAACGTGCACAAGTTGCAATTTGGTACACTTTTTACACTAGTGTAATTCCTCCAAACTACCGCATTATCAACTAAAACAAGCTTTATAAAAGGTTAACAAACTCAAACGAACTAATTCTCCCTAAGTTTGATCGCGTGTGCACTAAGGAGTACAGTATTATAGTGAGCATGTGGAGTATCGAATTATATTTGATGTGATGATTGATTTTTTGGAGAAATGTTTGATGAAATATGTGGTTCATCAAAAATTATATATTTATTAGATAAATAATTTTGTATTTTTAAACATCTAAAATTCATCTTTTAATTACTAAATTTATGTGAATTTTAAAAATATAGTTTGATTATGATATATTTTTTGAACATTTCCAATGAATCTATAACCACCTTATACAATGGGCCTCACAACTAGGTATACACCCTAGAACATACAACAAGAAAATGTTTTTTTTAGTGTTTTTCCACTTTCACATAATGACTTTGTTGTAATAATAAAATTGACATTCCACTTTATTATGGATATTAAATTATTTTTTTCTCTTAAGTCGATAGTTTTATATTATGAAATACACCAATATCCGGACCAAACTCTTTAAAAAGTCACTGGTTGAGAGTTGGGATAGGGGTAAAAAATTCAGTATCGGTCGATATTTTTCTCTCTCCTCCATTCTTTTTTTTTTAAAAAGGTGGCCAATATCGGCTGATACGTATCATATCGGCCAATATGATACAGCTTCAAATCGGCTGATACGATACGTATCTGCCGATACTTGGACCCCTGAGTTGAGACGTTTTAGTGGCTGGGCTTAGCCAATTAGTCTTTACTATTTTTATTTTCTAACCATGAATTTCTTCTAATAAACCAATTTGATTTTGAGAGTAGCATGGGTCCACACAAGTACTATTTTGTTTGTTGTCGCTACAAAAATTGTCCTATAGTGGAGCCCACTTTGTTTGATTAAAAGTGCAGTTTCTATGGAGCTTGAAATTTGAAATGACCAGAGCCACATCAGCGCTTTCGTCTCATCCATCATAACCCAATTTCACATTTCACAAATGCCAACCCTATTTTTACAATACCCATCTACAAAATAAATAGGTAACAGATTATTTAATTTAAAAAGAATTTAAGAATTTCTTCTAAAAGTTCTTCAACATATAATTTCTAGAGTGTTGTCCTTTCGTTTTATAAAAAACTTTACTGCAATTTTATTTTATTGTCCGAAACAATCAAATTACCCTTCTACATTTAATATTCACGTAATCACTGTCTTCATTCTATCATAATAAGTCAGTCCTTCTCTCTTTCTAAAACAAACAAAACTGTAATAGGGAAGCTTGACACTCCTCTCCATAACATCGGATTGATTTCTCCGACTTTTCGAAGGCAATCAATCACCGAATTGAAGTCTGATGAAACTTGCTTCAATAAGTACAGTGCTCAACTTCAAACAACTAATGGTCCAAAATTAATAGGTTGATATAGGATCTAGGATTTGATTAAAAAAATAGTATTATTAGAAAAAAAAAATTCTTTGAAAAGTTTAAGTAAACAATAATGCAAACTTGTATGGGGTGATATTGACCATGAGTAATGTCCCCACTTGAGCTACATTGGGGCCCACTAAAGCCTGAAATCACTTTCTCTTTCTCAAGTAGTCTACCCTCCCAATTGTATCTATATCCAAATTTAACCCATTTCAAATTAATCTTACAATTGGATTAAAATTATTTTTGAACCTTCCAAATAATGGCTTTTCAAATGAAATACACGGTCTTTCAAACCGATCTATCCCCATATATTGAACCTCACCCATCATGTGCCTTCTAAGATACCTCTCATGGACGATGTCATTTAGATGAAAGAAATTCATATTATACATTACAGACAAATATTAAGATGACGACCATCAGTTTAAATATCGGCCGATATTCGACTACATCATATCGGTCGATATCACAATATCAGCTGATATCGGCTATTTTTGTAAAAAAAGTGTAAGAAGAGAGTCGGCCGATATTTTGGCCGAGACCATTTTTAAACCTCATCATTATCTTTTTGTATGAGGGTGCTTGTATGAGGGTGCTTCTTTGGGTCTAAGTCTCTAAGACTTCTATGTGTGTACTTATCTTTCTTTTTTATCTAGTAAATTGGTTACCACTCAAAAATTATGATGAGTGAGAATGCGACGTCGTGTCTCTTTCATGAAAAATCAAGCTAACTATTGCTAGCCTAAGAAAAATTGTAACATCTTTTGAAATAGTTGTTAATTAAAAGGTGAATCGAGATGTTTCTAAATGTCACAAAATGTAGAAATCCACCATACATAAATGGTATTTTTGGTCCTTTGGCCAAAAAAATCATATATTCTAAGCCTAACAATCAAGACTCACTGGGAATATTTACAATTCAATTTTTCTATTTTCTTTTTCCTTATCGGATAGACTGATACCAAGAAATAAATGTTTAAGAACAATATTAAATGCTTTCTTTCGGAAGTTAAGGCACAAAAAGGAGATTGATTCCAACATTTTTTTATAGAAAAGGATAAGGATTTTCCTCTAATGTTTTTTTTAATCAAAGGACAGAAATACCCATGTTGAAATTTTAGTGCAAGAGTATTATCTATTTCAAAATGACATAAAAGTAAAATATATATATTTTAGATGATTTTATGAAGGTTGACAACAAAAATGCTTCCATTGAGATTATAATATGGTTCAAGAAAGAACTCACCAAATTTTCGCTTGGCAGAGGATTTTGGAGTTATGGTCATCCAAAAATTATTTTTAAGAATATTTAAAAGCGAGTTATAAGGGTTTTATTTATTTTTATAAAACTCGGGTTTAAACTAAAGCAACCATCTAGTTATATTTATAGTTTTATTGCTAATTCTCATTCGGATTTGTTCCAGATTATTTTATGAAGTATTTGTACTTATTTTAAAAGAAAAGTCTTCATGCTTTATATATTGTATTGATTGATTTGGTCATTTGCGATGATCTGAATAATTCAATAGTCATAAATAACCTATTTTGCATGGCTGATGTCAATATTTCCATTACCATTTTATCATAAACAAGTACCAAACACCACTCAATTGGCAACCCTAGTTAAGGGATTCTAATCCGTAAAAGTTGTGGTAGCAAGACGATCTGGACCTTTCTTTGTCAACATCTTTTATCATATACCACAAGTTACACAAGTCCCCAACTCTCCTTATAGTTATACACCCTCCCCCTAAAGGAGAGGGTAAGATGTGTTGGGAACAATTGGGACAGAGAGATAGAGATGCATTGTCTATATATATCTTTGATTTTTGAGATTTATAAACATATGTGAATTTTCGTTAAAATGTTTGTATTGTGGTTTGCTTCTTTTCGTTAATTTTTCTTTTATTATGTCTTTGATATTGTTTTTGTGTTTGAACAAAACTATCATTTTCTTCAAACATTAAGCACTTAAACATATTTCATTGTAGGTATGGAATAAATGAGTGAGAAATAGAGAATATAATTTCAAACCTTGATAAACTCCGTTTGAGACCCAAGTAAAATGTCTCCTAGTGACAGTTTTCTCCTCAAATCATATTCTAATGGCGAAAACAAATGAAACTTTGGTTTATGACCTAATGACACTACTAATGGGCATATATGAAATAAGTAATTAATATTAGTAGAATGGAATCACTTACCCTATCTGAAACCTAAAGAACCCTCCTCCCCAATTTTGTCACACTAGTCTGATGTGGGGTAGACTTTCTTCTAGGGTTGCCACAGATTAATGCAACCATAAATTTCTTATTTGGGTGTGATTAAAATAATACCAATAATGACCTAATGATCTTAGAGTTTGCTTCCAACCAAACATTTGTATGGAGAACTAATATCTTTAATACTATGGATGACATCGGACACCCATTACCCATATTTGTGACGCATTTTTTAATCCATGGCCCCAGTCCTTATGACTTCTCCCTTTACCAAACCCTTTAGTTTTGATCTTTTGCAACACAACCCTTTAGTTTTGATCATTCACCAACTTTCCCCATTGGTTAGCAAAGTTGAAACATATATAAAATTATATGTTTAAAAAAAATGTCATTGTATAAAATAAGAATTGTAGATTTTTATTTTTTTTAATTTGGTGATATACTTTATTTGAATTCTCATGTGAAACCCACCTCAAGTTAAAATTAGACTACTCTTTCTTTCTCATGTCCTATCTCTATGAATTGTATTCGTAGTCAATTTCACATTATTTTTGAGATGACCTCACCGTTAGGTTAAAATTAATCCCATTTTGATCAACATCATAGCTTTTCAAATACATTGGATCTGATTTTTTTTTTTTAAGAAACATTATCCTAAAAATCTCTTTCAAATCCACCTATCTCCCTACATTGGACCCACCCTTGTGGGATCTACAGGTCCAAGGCTGATTCTTGCCCATGTTCAATATAATCTAATCCTCTTACAAGAATTACATAAAATTATCCAGAGGTATATTTTATGTGAAATGATCACTCACTCACCATTCTTACTAAGTGCAATTCTTATGCGACCAATAATCACTTTGACTAGATCAATTTAACCATATTTTTAAATTGTCATAGAAATTTAATCGTTTGAAAATAATTTAAGGTGATTAAATTTTGAGAAACTCACAACATAATTTTTAATGAACAATCTACCGTCACCTCAAATGATAGGCCTTATATTAAATAAGCACTATAGAACTATACACCCTAGTGCATGAGTGATCGAGATTAATATTTTATTAATTAAAAAACTTATACAAGAGCAATATAATCTTCTTTCTTAGGTCATTCAGTATATATAATTCTCCGTAATCTCACAAGCTGACTAAGATTCATCATAAAATATTACATTACATGAATATTCAATTGGACCAAGTACAAAGGGACTGAGGGGGTTCTAAATTAACTTGAAAGAAAAACTTCTAAAAACAAATTTAAAAAGGGTTTCAAATGGGACCCATTACCTACCAAAGAATTAAAAAATAATAATAATAAAAAAGAAGAAAAGAATAGGTCCCATTAGAAGCTGCCCTTCTAATTCTATGGTCCCAATGGCAAACCAACTTTATTTTATCCCTTTCACCTATTTCAATCAAATTTATGGACCCCACATTTGTGTATGCGTCTCATCTCTTCTTTTCCTCTCTCCCTTATCATCATCATGTTCTTCTTCCCTTTTTCCTTTTTCACCAATCTTTTAATGGGCCACATGGAGTGCGTCGAGTCCTAATGGGTCATGGGCTCAACCCTTTCACAAGACCTTTATCTAGAGAAAAAAATTCAGATACTAGAGCTTAAAAAGAGTAAATGCTTTTAACAAGGCGTGTTAAGGGCTATAAAAAATGACATTAAGGCAATAATCAATAAAGCATTAGCTTTGTTTAATTTAACGTAAACATAATTCATTCCAATTTCAAAATTAATCAGTAGCTGAGATTTCATTATCAGTTCTTAAGACTAGACCACGCAACCATAAGCTTGGAATTAATCTGTGATAAATGTTGTGACAATTACATGCTACCAACCAGTCCATAAGGATTAGGGACTAAAGAATTCGGTTTCAATTTCGACCTCGCATCACAGCGGAAAAGAAAAATTAAGATGATGTGTTTATAAAAAATATAAAGTAATCATTGATTTTTCACCGTAAACTCATTCTGTTAAACTTGGTACTCTGAATCTAATGCAGTTGGACTTAATTCTACGATGGGTCACTTTCCATGGGCTTGACTCCATTTTAAAATAAGCCCAGTTATGGGCAGAAAATTTCAAAAACTCATGGATTGGAATTATCTTTGAAAGCTACAAGACTATGAATACTTTGTTCTTGCCAAGGTTGTGTACTATTCCATGAAGTTGAAAAGTTAAAGAGAAGAGAGTTTCTTTGGTCAATATTTTTGCTATATATTCCAACATACAGGGCCCAAATCTTCAGTACATGAGCCTCCAAATGTAGTAAATGATATGATGTAAATATGAGAAGGCAAAAGCATGGAAACATTTGTTGGTGGATCGCATCTGCTGGGCCCTGTAATAGATGGATTTTGTTTCAGGCTTTCAGGCATACCGACTATCACTTTATATTTTTTTTTTCTTCCGATACCAATAGCACTTGTTTTTCAGAAAAAAAACAAAGAAACAAAAGAAACTGAGGTACGAATTCATGCTGTAGTTCTGTTGTTTATGTTGTTTTAGCTTCCTTCAAATTAGAAACTCTATTATTGATTTATTCGAATAATTGGAAGAATTCATGCATTTACTAGTAGTATAAAGAGCTAAAAACAAAATATCGATTGCCTCTGGTGCAGTAGGCCCAATCCAATTCAAATGGTTTTGAAGGTGTAAAGTTTACAATTCTGAAAGCCAGACTAGACCCATAATCTTGAGGTACCATAGGCTATCTTAGATTAAAGTCTCCTGAGGCCCTGATAGCGTTGGCCCAGTTTAGATTGTCTAGCTTGAAAATTGGCCAGGTCTGTTGTACCTACTCAAGTTCTTATCTACCGGGCTGGGCTGGTCTTGGCCCAAGATCTTAAACTTATGCTTAATGGTAAACATTTAGGTGGTACAGGATGATGTGGAAGAACGTGATTGCTAAATAATATAGAATTGAGTGGAAAAGTAAAAGTTGAAAAGCTGTCCATGATAATGATATAGAGGAAGAAAATAAGGAATCAATAGTTTGTCTTTGGGTCGACATACTTCGATACGATCTATATATATAAAAAGAGGAAAAACAATTTTCGTGTCCGTCAAATAATTCTTGACTGTTCATTTGATAATGAATGATATTTGTTTTTTAATTTCATTTCATATTAAGCTTGTAATTTTATTCTCAATTTTGAGATTCATCATTTTCACAACATCATAAAATTCCCATTGATAGCAACCCATGTCAACTTACACTATGTGGTATCCAGAACTTGGTATTGAGGAATTGAAGAGCTTTGGAACAAAGTTGTGATTGTCAATAATTTAGACTCAAAATATGAATGGGTTTGGACAAGTATGGTGGTAGATCTGAGTTTAGAACAGGATCTAATTGTCTGATCTATGTTAAATTATAGAATTTGATTGTTAATGTCTAGATTTAGAGCCAACGAGTTCCACCAATAATTTTGTAAGAACAAAAACTCATTTGAGTCACTTGATTCTGTGAGTGAAGTATTTTCTTTTATTAATTCTAACTATTAATATATTATTTATTTATATTCAGTTGCAAAACATGTGTCCGTACTTGGTTCTTAACAAACTGCAAATCCAATAGTAGATGCCGATGGAAAGTCGTCCCAGTTCATTCCTAATGAGACTATTATTAGGTACCGGTTAGGCTTTACCTATTTATCTAACTAATGAGACTTTTTCAGCAAGACATCTACCAAACTTATTCTATAAATAGACGTAGACCTTATTGGATGTATTGCATATTAGGTCTTCCTATTATAAAATTGTTCTAGGTTCTATTATCAATTGAGCAAGTTAGGACGGATTGAGACAAGTTTTATTAGGTCTAGAGAAGAGATAAAGAAAAATATAATAATATAGTAAATTAATTAACTGTATTTTTATAGTTGGGTGAAATTAAGAAGTAGAATTTAAAAGGTGAATATGTGAAATAGATGAAATTCTGGTATTTAAAAAAAAAGAAATGGGGACCACAGCAGAGTGTAGAGTGTAGAGTCATTCTTGAGGGCCAGCGAGTGACACTATTATTGTAAGCATCACACAAAATTATTGGATTCCGATGCCATTGTTGTGCCATAAACGTCCAATGTCAATCACAGCATATGCTATCCTTTTATAAAAGCTATCTTTAGATTATATTGTCATTTGTTGCTCACTGCTCACCTCCTTTTCTTTTCCACCATATTTACATACATTATGCTCTTCAATTTTAACTGATATTTTAGCCATTACAAACTTGAATTTTTAAATTTTTGCAAAAAAAAAAAAAAATTTATCAAGGAAAAATCTAATATTTCAATTCAATTTTTTTTTATCATAAAGAAGAATCTTTTTAAAAAGAAATAACAAAAGTCTCTAAAGTAACTTCTATAATTAACAATATCTAATTCAGAGTTACACAAGTCTCATTACCACCATTAGTGTTTTTTAAAATAAAAAACTAAAAAAAAATCTTTCACCCAAACAGACAAAAATATCCAAATAACAAACTATGTCACTTTCCACTCTCTTCAGTGTACTTTAAATTTGAAAAACCAAGCGAAGTTGTCCTTGCATGATCCTCAATAGTTCAGTAACTTGAATTTCACCTTCAACTCTTTATATATACATATATAAGGTAAGGAAAAAAGATGGCTATAGTATACCTCACCCACATCCTTTTAGTAACGGCCTCGTCGATAAAGAAGTGAAATTATTAAAGTATACCACTTTTAAAATCAATACATTGGTGATGTGGACCATCTAAACTAGGTGGTCCTCAGCCGACAAGGATGGGCAAGGGCCATGTGAGAGAGATGTGGTCCAATAGGGGTGGAAGGAAAGAAATCACAGCACACGTGTCATTCAATAGGGGCCACTTGGCATGAGGTAGATGTGCCAGACTGGTAGAAGATTATAGGCAAGGACCCATATTCAATCACTGCTTTTGAAAAAAAAATTATTATTTTACATTATTACAATTTGAGTTGCTCGAAATTTAATATAATTGAAGAATTTTCTTTAAAAAAAAATCTTTGATTTGACTTGAAAAACTTACTAAAGTATGTTAGTTTACCTATGGATAAATTATTAAATTGAAATAATAACATATACATTTTATATCTATACGTATACATTGTTTATAAATTTTATCAAACAATATAAAGTTCATTAAAAAAACGGATATGAGGAAAGCCAGGCTGTTCACAGGCTGGGCTTGGGCTCCACTCTCCAGTCTCCTCGAATAATGCTAAAACGCATTCGTAATATCGAAAGTATGAGTCTGCTTACAGCCCATTGGGCTCAGACTCTGCCCAATTGAATCAGTAAAAAAGCCAAGCTCAATTGTTGGAGCTTTTTTATAGGAATGAAAAGAGGGACAGTCATTACACTGTATAAAAATTACATATATAATATTTGTACAGAATATACATAAGTATGCATCGTTGATTAAATGGGCTTCATGGGCTTTGTTAAGAGCCCAAGGCTGCACTTCTATTAAAACAAGCTAAAAAAATGAGTGCTACCTAGGCCTTTGGTCGAATATATATTTTCAAATCTGTTCATTTATTGAGGTGGTGCCCAATGGGCTAGGTCTACTGAACGGGCCCAGTTAATCAGCATGCTCCGTGCAAGGGCTATCTCACTGACTGGTTTTGTAAAAGGTCTAAGGCAATTCAATTTTGGAAGAATTAGATGGATGGATGAGTCAGTTTTTGTCGATTCTCTTAAATAATAGTCCATACTCTATTAGACCATTGTTGCAAGAAAACATACGAGGGAATCCCTAATTTTGAAAAAAAAAAAGTTTTCGAGTTGGGCCTTCTCAAACCTATGTAGTCGAGTCCTACCTGTAGTGGCCCAGTGCAAGTCGGTTTTTTTGTGAAACTGAGTCGCACTGTTTCACCAAGTTTCCCCCCCCCCTGAAATAGAGAAAATATCGACAACTATATCCACAACCCTAATGAATGATGAGGTTGACTATACTGTTATTCTGAGCCTAGATTTGTTCGATCCAGCCCATTATTGTAGATACTGTTCAAGCTCTATGGCTTTATCAAAAAGATATAGGTGGCGAAAGTGTCTACTTCTTGGAAGAGAGCTGGGCCTATGTGGTTCACTTTCTCGTGGGGCAAGATGTTGTGCCCATTTACCCAATGGGCCAATGGAAGCTCAGCTCATTCCAGCCGTTGAGCAAATTCTTTAACTGTGCAAGACCAGATCGGTCAAGAAAATAAGGCCTTAGTTGATCAAAAGTCATGACCAATCTGACATTAAAATTTTCGGTTGGTGCCAACAATTTGGGCCTCGGCTGGGCTGGGCTGGATATATTAGCAGAAGTTTTGGGCCTCCAATTTTTGTTATTCAGCCTAGCCCAGTATATTGGTATTTTTGCTATTTCCTAATGTGTCTCAATATTACCGGTTTCTTGCTCCGAAGTATCCAACATTTGTTTCTGAGGGCCCAGTTGCAGAAACACCTGTTCCGTTATGTATTTGGATAAGATATGGCCTTAATCACAACCCAAGGGCCGAAACATTCACCAATTATGGTCAAGAAAGACTCAGTTCGAAAAGGATTGACTACGATTATTCTAATGATTTTAAATCATATTGAAATTAATGAGAAGTTAGAAATCTTCATTATTGAATTGTTCATGATAGGTAAACATTTTTGTTCAACGCTTTTTTTCCATTCAATAAATTCTCTTTTTGACAGTTTGATAACCCGCATAATTATCTATCTATACATCTATTTTTTTTCTTATAGGGTGGGATCCATCCTTCCACATGGTATTTTGTTCAATTTAGGCTTAGACTTATTTGGACCTTATTATTCTATAAAATATGAATTATATATTCTCAAATTTTATATCTATACACAAAATAAATTGAAGAAAAGTAGATTTTGTGATTAGTGGTTCAAATTCAGGCTTTTTGGTTGGAAAATGGCCCAAGGCAAGCCTAAGTTAATCTAAACCCATTTTTTTTTGGGAAATCATGCAGGCTAGGATTAGGCCTGACTAAGGTCATGGTTGATCAATTTAATTCTTTCTTGAAATACTTGCTATTAACTCTCACTGAGTTTTTCTTTATAACTAGATAAGTTAGAGTTTGGTAAGAAATTGCCATCTTTCATATTGGATAGTGTTTTAAAAATTGAACTGAAATATACAATTCTACCTAGTTGAATCTGAACTTATCTCTAGGATGATTGAGTCCTTAAAATAATTCAATTTGTTCAAGAATAACTGTAAATCTTATTTATTTTTTCTACATCATTTCATAAAAGAATTCTTATTATTACTATCTTTTAACGTGATTCATTTAGTTTTCTCATAATATTTGGCAATTTATTACATCATTATTATATTCTGTTAACATCCATGCTTCAAGTTTAAACAGTTTAATCCGATAGCTGAACGCCTGAACCTAATCAAAGCGAACCATTATTGAAAAAAAGAAAATGATTTGCCTAAGCGACACTGGATTGCAGAAATGAGTATGTGCAGCGTAAACTCCATTTGATTTTGACTCTGCAATACATTGAGACTTGAGTGAGAAGATGTACATGTATTTGAAATTGTATTTAAATTTGGAATGTAGATAATGATAAATCTTATATTTTAATATCGATGTTAGACCATTTTACTATGCTCTAGTTTATTCTTTCAAACCCCAAAAATGAGTTTATTTTATTTAGAACAAATTAAATTAAGTAAATAGTATTAAATTATGATTTTTTATTTAAATCTATGGTTTTTAATAAGTTTTAAATCTTCAAATTTTTATGGTGATTAGAGTTTTTAAAACCCAACTTATCTGTCAAGTTGGATTAAAATTTTTAAGCCTTTCAAACCATATTTTAAGTTAAAAACCGAATTTTTATAATAAAAAAATGGGCCTATTTGCAAAACCAGAAGTTGAGAGGGACTTATTTGCAACCAAACTAGTAAACTACTGTACCGGACGTCAGCAGCAGTTGCATGCAAACGCCCGATGGCCTCCACCGATTGATTAGGTTTTATAAATTTACCCTCTCAGCTCAGCTGTTAATCCCTCAAAAAAATTCTATCTCTCAATCTCTCTGAATTTCCAACCGATCACCTCCCTCGGTCTCTCTGTTTTTCTAAAAAAAATCTTGACCAGTAGCTTAAAGAGGAGAAATTTTCAAAAGTTGCATTTTCAACCCAGGAACTGAAGTGAAGGTAACCACTGTTTTCCTTTTCAAATTTTAACTGGTTTAGAATCAAATAGAAATAAATTTGGCTAAGTTTTGAGTGAGTAAAATGGATTTGAAGTTTAAGAAAAAACTTGAAAATTTTGGATCAGCTTGGTTTTGGTGTTAAAATCCGATGGCTTAATTAGTATTAAAACTTCAGACCACTCCCTATGGAAAGAGGACTCATTGAGGAATCCATCTGACCGGTTGGATGTGAAAATCGAATCTACGAAACCCACTGTTTCTGGATTCGTATTTCACTCTCTTTTCTCTCATTGAAGAAGGTTGTTCCAAATTTAGTGCAATTAACAGAATGAATTTCACTAAAAAAGAGAAATAGACCAAAGATGATCCTTTTCGCAAGAAAACTTTCCATGAATAATAGATATACTTATCAATAATAGTATTAAAGACAAGAATGATGGCAATATTACAAGAAAAGAAACCAAATCTAATTCAAACCTAGCTCTCCTACCATCCCATTCTCCAAACCTAGCTCTCCTATCCATTCGACAGTATACACTGCCAATATTATTTCATAATGTTCTCTTTGTAATTCAAAGATAGGTAATATTTATGACAAATTAAGATTGGAAAAAAAAAAAAGGTAAAACCAAAGATAGTGCATTTGGGTACAAGAAAATTCTTTACAATAATATATATACTGATCAATGACAGCATTAAAGACAAAGATGATGACAATATTACAAGAGCAAGAGGAAAAGAGGGGTGGGGGGGAGGGAGAGGGTATGGGGGGCAAGCCCTAATTTAATAAATACAATATAAGTAATCAATAATAATAGAAATTCTTAAATATATCTTAACATCCAGCATCCATGCCTAATAGAGAAATGGCTTTTCTTGTAGATGAAATAATGAGGGTAGAAATATACATCTTTAGAAGACTGAAACTTGGGCACTTTAGAAGACTGAAACTTTAGCAGCTCTCTTGTCTTCAGATTAGGAGGGAGAGATATAAATCACCATGATTAAACGGATTTAAACACAAATTTGACCAAGAAACGTTGTTAAGACTCACAGAAAACATCTTGACCCATTGAAAACCTCCAAATTTATTGGTCATGAACATCTTGGCCCATTGAAAACCTCCAGATTTATTGATCATGATCCATATCTCTCTGTCACTGTATGTGATTTCATGCAGTGTCAACATACCATTGCACTCTCCAAACCTAGCTCTCCTGTTGATTTTTACTGTGTCATTGCCTGGCAATGCCTCAATCCCTGCATTATCTTTCTTCTCGTCAAAGCATATGAAATGATTCTCCGCCTTCCAAAACAGAATCCCATCGATCAATGCCGTATTATTGGGACCATCCAAGGCTTCATGAATGCATATCATGGCTCGAGATCGCCTCCATGTTCCATCATCGGATGAGAAGACCTCAAAACATAAGTAGGGGCGGGGATAGTAGCAGCGGGCCTACACTAGCTTGTAGTGCTCGGAAACAGAAGGGTTGAAAATTAATGTGACATTGCAGCCTATAGCTTTGTGGCTGGGAATGAGACTCCACTTTAATGTGCAACGGTTGAAGACAAAATAAAATTTGGAGTCCATAAGATCATACTTATCTAGCATCAACACTCGCCGGATAGGGAAAATGGCTCTCCTCGTAGGCGAAATATTCACTGTCATCTGTGAAAGGACACTCGATCCACTCTACTTTGTCGATATTGAAGGACAAGAAAACCACAAAATTACAATGAAATCTTTTGCTTTGATATTTTTTGTATTTAAACATGAGAAGTTGACCACCCACATATGGCAGTGGATATGCACAACGAAGATTAAACCTATCCAAATTTGTCCTAAAACCTCCGTATTGACTCACAAAAAACATCTTGACCCATTGAAGACCTCCAGTTTTATTGTTCATGATCCATATCTCTATGTCATTATCTGTGATTTCATGCGGTGTCAGCATACCATCCCACTCTCCAAACCTAACTCTCCTGTTCAATCGTCTGTTATTGCCCGGCAATGTCCCAATCCCTGCATTTTCTTTCTCGACGTCAAACCATATGAACCAACTCCCCGCCTTCCAAAACAGAATCCCATCAACGAATGCCGTATTCATCTCGTCCAAGAAAAGATGCAAGTTGGGTATCTTGGCTCTAGATACCCTCCATTTTCCAGTATCGGATGAGAAGACTTCAAAACATAAGTAGGGGGATGGGCACAGCCGCACTCCCGCACCAGCTTGTAGTGCTCAGAAACAGAAGGTTCGAAAGCCAATCCGACAGTAAATCTCATTTCTGTGAGTTTGGGAATGTGACTCCACTCCCGTGTTCTAGGGTTGAAGACAAAAAACAATTTGGAGTCAGAAAAATCATCCCAGCAGAGCAGTCCATTGCAGGCGGCGACAAGATAGAGTTCCTTGCGAGGGAGAGAGAAGGAGATGCCAGTTTTGGAATGGCCTATTTCAGTGAGGGATATCAGATGGTGATCTGCTGCACTGATGTAAGCAAGAGAAGAGGATCGGCGTGGAACAATGTCAGATACGGCGCTTTGCCATCTCTTGCATACGCATTTGAATCTGCAAAGAGCTTTGGTTGGCAACAAAGGAAGGATATGAAAGAGTTGAACGTCTTCGGGCAAGCCTGCAATTAGGGTTTCAGTCTCTGCTTTCTTTCTTTTTCCAAGCAATGACATCTTTTTATATCTTATCAAGTCGGTCGTGGAGGATACTGACTGACGAGATTCACGAGCGGGGCGGGCGAAAGGGGATAAGCAGGAAAAGCCTGATGAGGGAAAATTGGGTCGGTTAAATTGGTGAACGCGTTCAATGAAGGGTCAAAGAAAATGAACAGGGAAGGGACGGTTCATCCCGAGTCAAGAAAGAGCGGAATAGGCCTGTGCAAGGAAGTGGAGAGGAAACAGGGAGTGGAATCGGGTGCAGGAGGGCTTGGCGAGCTTTGTAGGGATGATGGGTTCGGTCGAGGCCGTGGGCGTGGGCGTGGGCGTGGGCGTTGGCTGAACTGACGTAGTGGTCGGGCGGAAGTGTGGACGTTGGCTGGATGGGGTAGGAAGGAAACTGTGGAGGGTTGACGCACGAGCAGCAGAGGACGTTTAGCGAGGCTGGGATAACTGAGGAGTTGGCTGACTGGCCCGGGCAGAGACGGTGGTGGTCTGGCAGCAGAGCGGCAAGTGGTTACGCTGGCTATTGGATTGATGCAGAGGAAGTGAATCGAATTCGGTGTGCGCTCGGCCACTCTAGGCTTGATATGGAGCAGGGCTGGTAGACAGTGCAGAGAGAAGAGGAAAAGGCGTGAGAGTCGTGTTGAGTAAAATGAGGAAAGAGATAAGAGAGAGAGTAAGAAGGAAGATTATTAGGAATTTTCGGTTATCTTTTTTTTAGAATAATCCCAAATTTTCAGCCGAAGAACGACCAAATAGAGCGGTTGATTGAAACCGTGGAGGAGTCCGTCCTTCTCTGGGTATGTTAGATAGAGGGAACGCAAGTGAGAACTGATTAAATAGTAGCATTCACATGTGGGTCCACTTTCGAATTCCCATGCTGAATCAGATACCTTCCACAATCCACCCAGCTAAGGATCTGATTTGATTTCTTAATAAGGAAATACATTTCTAAGTATCTTATTTTCTAAATTTTCCTGATTTTCATTTTCAACTCAATTAATCCTCTTTAAATGGACTTTTGTATGGACGGCCCAACCCGCAATTGAACCGCGGTTCAACCATAACCGGCTGTCTGGAGGGTCGGGTCACTTTTGAACCCGTTTGGATTTAAAAACCCATAAAAACCCTCCTTCACCCGTAGGGTCAACTCGATTTATGAAATAAACCTGTGACCCATTGGACTAAAACCTGTTTTTAAAATACATATTAAAAAAAATTAAACAAATTTTTTTCCTTAATTTCATGTGCCCAATCGAGCCAGCCCCAAAGAGCTAGTCCATAGATCCCAGCAAAGAAAAGAGAAAGGGCATTGTTCTTATACTTCCTCATCCCTTTTATAGCTTATTCATGTGAGATATTTTTTTAAATTTACCGATGTGTGATCCTTCTTTAAACTTGCAGATGTTGTAAGTAGGGGTAACAATATCGGCCGATACGATATGTATCGGTTTTGAAGTAGTGAATATTCGGCCGGATAACGATTTTTTAATCTCCTGGTTATAAGTGTTCTAAGTTTCTAACATGTAAAGAATTCTCAAGCAGTTGGCCAGTGTGATGTGAGTTTGCCGTGAATAATAATTGTTTAATAAAAATTATTAAGATTTTTAATAAGTTAAGATTTTAAACATTTTTTTAAAAGTTAGATGTTAAAATTTTTAAAAAGAAAAATAATAAAACATAAAAATAAAAACTTAATAAAAATCAATAATATTTATAATAAAGGATTTTTTTAATGATTAAAATACATATTGACAAAATATTAAGTTATATTTTATCTTTTTATTTGATAAAAATAATATTTCTACTAAAATATTTTTTGAATGATTAAAATAATATTAACAAAATATTATATTTTTATATTAATAATATGATAAGTCTTCAACTTTTCTTTTACTTTTTGTCTTATGAAAAGATGGAAGGTGTGTTGATTCGAAGATATCACAATTTAATTTTTATTTTATGTAAAAAATAAAAATACATAAATAAATTTTTTCTTGGATAATTTAATGCTTCCACAATAATCTATTTAATTATTTAGATATTCTCATATTCGAAGTTCAGCATCTAACATAACCCACTAAACTTTTGGTTTCCAAACTACCAAATGTGAAATGAACTATCATGGTCACATTAAATTTTTTAGAGAAGATTGAATTTAAATAAAAATTGAATTTGGATTTAAATATTAGATTATGAGATCATATATTATAAAATATATTTGTTTAGGATGGTATTGGAACATAGACATTGGATTATTAATTTTTGATATTTATAATTGTTTCTAAGGGAACAAGAATTTTTTTATGAAAATATAATATTCTCTTTTATTATGTGTATTGTATTTTATATTTTATTTTATTATAGTTACTTATATTTAATTCTTATTTAATAGTTAATAGTTTAAAATTACTTATCATATTATATTGACCGGTAGAGGTTTGACTGAGTCTATTTAACCCAACTTTCCTATGAAATGGTTCGGTAGACAAGTCAGTTTTTAAAATATTGCTTTCAAGTATCAACCACTAAAATATATAATAACAAAATATTATATTGATAAAATAGCTTTTTGACATAAATTTTATTTCAACTCATTAATTAAACCTTAGTTAAGAATTTAATATTATATTAATGATACGGGTTTGACTGGATTTGACTATGGGTTAACCCAGTTGAACCTTATTTAATCCATCCTTCCTTTAAGACAGGTCACTCCACGGGTGGGGTTTTAAAACATTGGTTCAACTTCAATTCCATGTATTAGGCTGTATCGGCCCAATATCACTTAATTATCCAAATTTTTGGCTAAAATTTTCAAAGCTTAGCCTTTTTTTTTTTTTTTTGAAAAACTTGATTTTGCGATATGTGCATATCTCTAAAATGGAATTTTTGTTCTATTGGAAAATTAGATTTCAACTAAATACGATTTTTGTAATATTTTCATATCCACACGGATTGGAATAATATTAGACAAAATTTCAGAATCCAGATTTTGACAGATGTTTTTTTTTTCTTAGCTTGTAACTAGAAATATTGATAAATTGTGCATTTGAGTGTATGGTCAAAACTCAAAAACATTTAGTTCTAGGAACAGAGAGAGCAAAAATCAATGAAGTTGAGTTTGGGCCCTTAGAGTGCAATGTAGATTTTATTGCAGGGTTTTAAAATTGGTAGAGGTCAAGTCTGACTTAGAGTTAAGCCCTCTTAAGACCCACTGATTTCGATTCTGTCTCAGCCGAGTCTTATTATTTTACAACCGATTCTAATTTTTAAACGAGACTCAGCCAATTTTACTTCTATTTAACCGAAGACACCTACCGAGTCTAAAGACACAATCTGATATTTATATCCTTACTTGATTTTGAATGTAGCAGCCTACATCAATACTGTATTCCTGTTTTTTAGGCTGCGTTTGGATGAGGGGAAATAAGGGGGTGTAAGGGTAAAATCTCATTACCCCTTTTTGGTAATTCAAGGGTAATACCCCACTCTTCACCCCGCGCCCCCCCCCCCCCCCCCTTTTTAGCTTTTTGAATACCTTTTGAAGGAAACGGGTATTCAAAAAGGGATGCACCCCTCTCAATACACCCCCCTTTAAATTTTACCCCTCATTCAAACACAGCCAAATTTAGTGTGGACAATGACCAGAGATAAAATGCATTAATGATGAGTAACGCTATATTTGAGTGAGGGCTAAATTTTGCAAAGGTGGGTAAGTAATCAATTTTGAATAACTTTTGTTTCAAAAGTGAGAGCAGAGGAGTAAACAAATTCAGGCTTTTTGGTTGGAAAATGGCCCAGGCCAAGCCAAAGTTAATCTGAACCCATTTTGTTCTAGGTTTTATCATGCAGGCTTGGATTAGGCCCGACTAAGATCAGGTTTGATCAACTTAATTTTTTCATAAAATACTTGATATGAACTCGGTTTTTTTTTAAAAAAAAAAATTAGATCGAGTTAGAGTTAGGTAAGAAATTGCCATCTTTCAAATTGGATAGTGTTTTAAAAATTGAACTGAAATATACAATTCTACCTAGTTGAATCTGCACTTATCTCTAGGTTTGTTCAAGAATTTTGTACATCATTTCATAAAAAAAAAATCTTATTATTACTATATTTTAACGTGATTCATTTAGTTTTCTCATAATATTTGGCAATTTATTTTTCACTTTAACAATTTATTACATCATTATTATATTCTGTTAACATCAATGCTTCAAAGCGAACCATTTAAAAAAAAATGAATTGCCTTGGCGGTGCTGGATAAACAATATTGAGTAGGCCTAAGGAGATTGATTTTGAAGAAAATGAATAGGCAGTACATCCGACTTTTCTTCCACTACACATCTGATTCTAGATTTTCGTGTCAAATTACCATTATACTCCTACATTGTTACTCATTCGACTGAACTGCCAGTTCATTTTGACATTCGTTCGAATGCTGAAATGTAAATTTAGTTGAACAGTAATACGGGTTAGTATGTATTATTTAAATAATATTTTTTTTTAAAAACTTTAAAGTTATTTTTTAAGTACTGTGTATTTTCAAAAATTATAAAGTTGAATATCCGGACTAATTACGATAACTTGATAAAAATACTTTAAAACTTTAAAGGTCTTTTGACACTCCCAAATGCTTAAAACACAATGTTGTACAAATAAATATATCCCTCGGTTGTGCCGAAAATACATTTGGGAGTGTCAAAAGACCTTGAAGTCTTAAAGTATTTTTATTAGGTTATTGCAATTAGTCCGGATATTCAACTTGAGAAATTTTTAAAATATACAGTGCTTAAAAAATAACGGTCTACGTTGCCGATGCTACAGTAATGTATAGTGGCATTAGTTAAATAATAAAATCTCCTTTAAAACTTTAAAATTATTTTTAAAGCACTGTATATTTTCAAAAATTTTCAAATTGAATATCCAGACTAATTACGATAACCTGATAAAAATACATTAAGATTTCAAGGTCTTTTAACACTCTCAAATGTGTTTTCGGCACATCCGAAGAATACCCTTATTTGTAAAATACTGTGTTTTAAGCATTTGGGAGTGTCAAAAGACCTTAAAGTCTTAAAACATTTTTATCAGGTTATCGTAATTAATCTGGATTTTCAATTTGAGAAATTTTAAAAATACACAGTGCTTAAAAAATAATTTTAAAATTTTAAAAGAAATTTTATTATTTAAATAATACATACTGTAGTTTCATGGTTTGAATAAACCATCCTTTCATTCGAACGAATAGGTTGAACAGTAGCCTGTGTGACTGTTCAACTCATTTGTTTGAATAAACTAAATTTATATTTCGACATTCGTTCAAATGAACTGGTAGTTCATTCAAATAAGTAAAAATGCTAGAGTATAATGGTAATTTGCCATGAAAATTCAGAATCAGATATGTAGAGGTAGAAAAGTCGAGTGTCTCTAAGTCCTACCAATAAATAACAAGAATGGCTTTTAAAAAATAGTCATTAAAATATACGAGAGTATATAATTAAGCAAGATATGTAAAGAAATACATAGATGTACCTTCATTCTTATCATCTCCCTTCATCAAATAAGAATAATAACTTACGACGTTGCAATTTTTAAAGATCAAAATCATAAAATTAAAATAAAATAATAAATATAATTTTACACATACTCGGTTCTTATGATCAATTTTAGAGCTATTTTCTTTACCTCTTTCTTGTTAAAATGTTTTCAAAATTTTCCAAATTAGGATCCCGTGCCTCCTAACTTTTAACCATCGTGGAGATAATCCAGGTTCGCTCTCTGTGGTCAATCCTCTTCAATTTGGGTGTTGATGGTATTTAGTATAAACTTTTCAATTTATTTTAATAGAAGCCAATAAACCGTACACTTCTCCAAAAGCATATTTCACTGCTGAACTGGCAGATGCCGGTTTTACCCAACTGGCAAATGCCAGTTTGCTTTCTGAAGAAGACACCATCGTGCCCTTCCTCTCTCTAGTCTGCTCCTCTCCATTGTCTTTTCTCTCCGCCTCTCTCATCTCCTTTTTTTTTTTTCTTTCCACTTCTTCTCTCTATTCTTTTTCTCTCTCCCTCTTTTTTCTTTCCACTTCTTCTTGCTGAGAGAGGCTCGTTTGACTCTGCAACCCCGCTACAGCCACAGGTCGTCCGTGCGCACGCCTATCTGCTGCCAGATCTTCACCTGTACTCTGCCGGTTGCCCGTGCAACTCTATGCCTCACAATACGATGCTGGAGGATCAACAAATCTGTTTATTATAAAATAATAATAATAATAATAACAACAAACGTGGGTTCTCTTTCTGTTTTTGATTCAATGATTTATCAGAGAAATGATCTGTAGAGATTGATAAAATCACATTTCAACACCATATATCGAACTCTCCAAGCCTTAAACTCGATTTCCAAAGAGAGCAGTCACAGCGAGATGCCAGATGCGAAGGGTTTCTTTTGGGTTTCTCTTTCTTTGCTTGAAGAGAAGGGTAGGACGACACATGCAAGTATTTATCTATAAATCATTCCTCTTTTACTGATTTTCCTCTTTTTTTTTTTTTTTCTTTTACTAATTTTCTTCTTTTTCTTTTGCTCCTTCGCGGGTCTGGGCGTGTCTTGCGGTGCCGTATCCTCGCACACCTACACGTATCGGTGGTATATCCATATTTGAAAAATATATTTAATTAATCTGGTGCATATCCAACATGTATCCATATTTGAAAATATATACTTAATTAATCTGGTGCATATCCAACATGTATCCGAGCCGTATCCGACCGTATACGTGTTTCATAGATTTCTCTAAACATAGTTTAATAGGTAAAGATTTATGGGTCAATGAGATTTTAGTTTAATTTAGGAGCAATTTACAAATAGTACCAATTAATGATGAAAACTGAAAAGCTTTTATAAGATAATTTAAGGATGTAATAAAGATCATAGATGGTCTTAGAATTGGGATATTAGAAATTATAGATACAATGATATAGGGTAGACCACTAAAATGATATAGTAGAAATTATTGATATCGGATGTATTTCTGTTTAACTTGAAAATTCGATATGGTCAAGATTTTAGTCAAATTTCAGCATGTAGAGGTTCGTTTTGACCCATATCAGTTAAATATAATAATTTACAATATTGGCTGATAGTTTTTAGTTCAACAATGCTTGAAATTTTTATTTGGGCGAATATTTGAAACTCAGAGTAGAATCTTTATACATTGAAGATTGATTCAAGATATTAGATAAACTTCCTTTTTTTTTCTAAACACCCATTCTTACATTTTTCATAAGGGGTAATGAGTTTTCGTTGGACTTAATGATTTTATTTGAACTCAATGTAAATTGAACATTTTATTTTATTTAATTCCAGGTTAGTTCGATCATTGTCACAAATCTCGTTCTCGAAATATTAACGGTGATTGTTAATAGCGGGATATTTTCAAATTCTATGAGTTTTATCTGAAAATTAATGGGAAAATCTCGTAGAAAATATATTATTTAAAAAATAATAAAAATAAATATAAATATAAAAAACAAATAATGTGGCCAGAGTTTGAAAACATAGATGATATTTCAGAAATAAAAAATGTGTATTTGGCCCAAGCATTTTTAACGGGAATTTAACGGTAAAATGTCGTGATTTTAACAGGAATTTATCGTTTCTAGTGATAAAAATGTGTTTTTAATGGGAATTTACCGTTAAAAATGGCACATGTGATAAACTCGGATTTTTAACGTGCAAAAGTTATTTTGCCGATATTTTCATGATAAAAATAAAAATATCAGAGATATTTGTTACATTGAGTTCGATTAACACACTTTTTCATTTGAGTTGGTCCGACGGATTTTGAAGTAATCCGACTAGTGACTTTTAACTCACCTAAGAAAAAAATAAGAAAAATAAACAAAGTACAATAAATTAACTCAACATTGTGGAAAACTTGAAAAACATCCGTACGTGGGTCTTACTTTAGGGTAAATTCAAACCATTGTAATTGACCTTAGATCTAGTCATTATTAAGTCTATTTTGATACATCTTAGTTGTTTGATCATAATAGATATTTAATGGTTTGTTTTTATCTTAAAATTAAGAGCTAAGATTATATAATGGATCTCATTTTGAAGATTTTAATACAGGTTGGACTCTTAAGAATTTTTAACGGGCAAATCTAAGAGGGTTGGGATATTGAAAAGATTTAATTTTTTTAGGTTACATCAGTTTTAAAACTTTTGGAGTATTAGTCAAATAACTAACATATATTATTACAAACTAGATCTAATATCACTCTAATCATGATGATCACTTTTCCGGGGTTTATAAGGAATGTTTTCATTTATTGAGGATATTGTGTTGGATAAACCATATTGAGTAGGTTTAAGGAGATTGATTTTTAAGAAAATAAATTAAAAGAATAGCTTTAAAAATAGTCATCAAAATATATAATTAAGTGAGATTTGTAAAGAATATGTAGATGTAATTTCATTCTTATTGAATCATCTCCTTTCATCAAATAATCAGTCATATAAAAGCAATAGCTTACTATATTGTAATTTTTAAAGATCAAAATAATAAGACTAAAATAAAATAATAATAAATAAATAAATAAAATTTTACATATGTGCATCCTAATCACTCCTTACGTATTTCATCAATTTTTAGTGCTATTTTCTTTTATCTCTTTCATCTTAACATAATTTCCGCACAGTTTTTCAATAATTTTCCAAAATGAAGATCCTGTGCCTCCTAACATTTAACTATTGTGGAGATAATCCAGGTGGGCTCCTTGCGGTCAATCCTCTTCATTTTAGGATAACTCAATGGTCTTGATGAGCAGTGACTGATCCATTTGGATTAAGTGAAATTGGGAAGACCGGAAGAGATTTCAACATGGAAGAAGTGTGGGTTTTGATATGTGTACGACACACCTTTTTTTCTTTTCTTTTTTATTTATAATGAGACACTTCTTTTTTCATTTTTACGAATAAAGAGGGATGCCATATTTATAATAAATATGAAAGAATAAAAATATAATAAAACAAAAAAAGTTGTCCTATTTACCGGAAAAGAAGTGATGTTAAAAAGCCATGATCACATAAGAGGCCTTAATCAATGGGAACTAGCCAAATTTGGCCGTGTTTAAAATACGGACTAAATAAAAATAAATTTAGAATAAAATAATAGTTAGTTTTGATTTTTAATGTTTAAAATTAATTTGATGAATTATTGGATCAATTAAAAAAAATGATATTTTGGAAAAACTAACCCAGCCTAAAAGATTTTTGGTTTTTGTCCATGTCAAAACACCTCTTTTTTATTCAATTTTACAATACGTACCCTTCTTATTCTCACACGACACCCCTCCGAGTCCATGCTAGCTAGATTTCCTCTTTTAATCTGCTTTGTCTTTCCTTTCTTGCTCTCTCCTCTTTTACTCTTTCTGAAGAAGACACCCTCATGCCCTCCCTCTCTCCTCTCCTCTCTGTCTTTTCTCTCTCCCTCTCTCCTCTCCTCTTTTCTTTCCACTTCTTCTCGCTGAGACAGGCTCGTTTGTCTCTGCAACCCCGCCACAGTCAAAGGTCGTCCGTGCACACGCCTATCTGCTGCCAGATCTTCAGCTGCCATTATGGAATATCAGGATACAATGCTGGTGGATCAACAAATCTTTTTATTATAAAAATAATAATGATAATAATAATAATAACAACAACAACAACAAATGTGGGTTCACTTTCTGTGTTTGATTCAATGATTCATCAGAGAAATGATATGTAGAGATTGATAAAATCATATTTCAACACCAATTAGTGGGACCAAATTTGGAGCTTAAGCATAGAGTACGTTGAAGAGACTAATATTCCAGGAATAAGTGACACTCAAAAATATATTTTTGAAGTTTAATAGATTTGTCTAAATATAGCTTAATAGGTAAAAGAGATTTATGGGTCGATGAGATTTTAGTTTAACTTAGAAGAAATTTACAAATAGTACTAATTAATGATAAAAAGAGAGAACTTTTATAAGATAGTTTGAGGATGTAAATAAAAGATCATAAATGGCCTTAATGCATAGAGTAGAGAGATTATACAACTAAAGATGGGAAGAAAATTAATAAAAAAAGACATCATACATGATACAGTAACTGACACTGTGGTTTTTATATAATCAAATAGAGAAATAGAATTTGAAAAGTCAAAATTAAATAGATAGATTAGAATTTTAGCATGTACTTATAATAACAATGAAAAGTAAGTTTAATTAAATAGTGAATATAAAATATAAATCTCACAAAAAATACACATGTTCAAAAAAAAAAATTAAAGACACATAAATAATGGGTTTAAAGAGAAAAGAAGAAGAAATACCAAATTTAATAAAATAGATTTGTTTAAGACATCTCATTTCCTATCCTGATGTATCTCTCAAATGGATTAGCCATCTACAGTCGTGCTCTATTATTGGTTTAGTTGATTTCTTCTTCCAATCTATTAGACCTATCCCTTTAGGTTTTAAGAAGATGAAAATTACAAGGAGCCTCCTTATTTGAGGAAGCTGTTCATTAAGTTTCGAAGTGAGCATCATATTTTTTAGATGAGATGAGTTGAAATGACAAAGATAACGGGTGAATAAAATTTGAACCTTGTGATATTGAATCTTAAAAATTTAATTGATATAACTCATTGATTTTTCATAATTCATCTTATAAAATTATTATGATGATTAGACAAAGAAATTTTGTTTGAATTATATTATGTATGAAGTCTTCTATTTATCCAATCGATTTATATGGAGCCCAACACATAATAAAATAATACATGTTTAGTCTCCCCCATTCACAATAAGCATCCTAATCTCACTGTAAATCTTAAAAAAAGAAAACTATTGGCTGAATTAATTTAATATTAAATGGTTTTATTTTTAAATTACTATTTTACCCTTTATTTTCATTTTTGAGAATTTTAAAATGGCTTTAACAAGCAAATTAAAGTGAAATTTCTTTTCAATATCATATAAATGTTTAGATTTTGAAATAGTCCCACCAAATTGTTCCAAGGTGGCTTACACATGTAATGCTAAATTTAAAGTAGTGTTGTAAAACCCCACCCGTGAACAGGACTTAGGGTCCAACTCAATGAGAAATTGTTTGCTCTGGATCCAAAAATGAGCCCTCACGGTTTTGCCTTTGGGTCTGGTCCAACCCGGCAGGCCCAAAACGCGTCTCATGAGTTAAGGAGGGGCAACTACTTATAAACCCCATCCGGAAATCCTCAACTTTCGATGTGGGACTCTCCAAAATTCCCACATGCACTCCCACTTGCTGGGCTTGTCGGATCCGACCGGCCCACAGTCCGACGGACAGGGCCCAATTTCACTTCGATCAGTCTCTCTAGAGCCTGGCCTCTGGCTAATGGGTCAGGATATCATAAGTGTATAATGCTCAATTTAAATTACTTATAATTAAGGTTTTAGAAATTACATTCTCTATATTTATTTTATGGAAATTCGTCTTCTGTTATCTGAAGCAAGAATATAATAATTTATTTTATTTTACTTGGATCAAAATAAATACCCTTATTTTCTCTTTCCTTTATTTGCTCTCTCTCTCTTTTTCTCAAGGAAACGCCATCGTGCTCTCCTCTCTCCTCTTTTCTCTCTTTTTTTTCCATCCACTTCTTTTTTGTATTCCTTGTCTTTTCTCTGTGCGTATCTTCTCTCCTTTTTTCTTTCCACTTCTTCTCTCTATTCTTTGTCTTTTATCTGCTGCCAGATCTTCACCTGTGCTCTGCCGGTTGCCCGTACAACTCCATGCATCAACCCCTCCTGGAAAATCACGATACGATGCTGGAGGATGAACAAATCTTTTTATTATAAAAATAATAGTGGAAATAATAATAGTAACAACAAACAAACGTGGGTTCACCATTTGAAGGTTTAGCATAAGTACGTTGAACAGACTTATATTCGAATAAGTGACACTCAAAAATAGATTTTGGAGTTTAATGGATTTGTCTAAATATAGTTCAATAGGTAAAAGAGATTTATGGGTCACTGTGATTTTAGTTTAATTCAGGAGCAATTTACAAATAGTTCTAATTAATCATAAAAAGAGACATTTTAAAAAAATGATAAAAAGAGAAAAAAAGACTTTTATAAAATAGCTTGAGGTTGTAAGTAAAAGATTATAGATGGTATTAATGTGTAGAGTAGCTCAAACTATTTTAATTTATTTAATACCAGGTTAATTCGATTAACCAACTTAGAGCAGATTTTGAAATAACCCGACTTGTGATTTTTAACTCACCTAAGAAAAATAAGCCAAGTATAATGAATTAACTCAACATCAAGGAAAACTGGAAAAGGTAGCACTTACACACACCCACCCGGATTTCCTACCTCTACACACCCGTTTTTGAAATTTCGGGTGAAATTACGATTTTACCCCTGCATTTCCAATCATTCGAATGAATACCCATGTGTAATTTCAATTCATTCGAACGAATGGGCTGAGCAGTAACACGGAATACTACTTAGCACATTCATTCGAATGATTCCTTCAGATCCTTCAGCCGTTCAGCCATTCATTCATTCGAAAGCAGTAAACATAACATTATTTAAATATTTATTTTTAAAACTTTAAACTTATTTTTTGAGCACTGTGTATTTCCAAAATTTCTCAAATTGAATATCTACACTAATTAAAATAACCTGATAAAAATACCTTAAGACTTTAAGGTCTTTTGACACTCCTAAATATTTAAAACACAGTATTTTACAAAAAGAGTATCCCTAGGTTGTGTCGAAAACACATTTGGAAGTGTCAAAAGACCTTGAAGTCTTAAGGTATTTTTATCAGGTTATTTTAATTAGTCTAGATATTCAATTTGAGAAATTTTGAAAATACACAGTGCTTAAAAATAACTGTCTATATTTTAAAACATAGACTGTTATTTTTTAAGCATTTTGTATTTCCAAAATTTCTCAAATTGAATATTTAGACTAATTAAAATAACCTGATAAAAATACCTTAAGACGTCAAGGTCTTTTGACACCCCTAAATATTTAAAACACAGTATTTTACAAATAAGGGTATCCCTAGGCTGTGTCGAAAACACATTTAGGAGTGTCAAAAGACCTTGAAGTCTTAAGGTATTTTTATCAGGTTATTTTAATTAGTCTAGATATTCAATTTGAGAAATTTTGAAAATACACAGTGCTTAAAAAATAATGGTCTATGTTTTAAAAATAGACCGTTATTTTTTAAGCACTGTGTATTTCCAAAATTTCTCAAATTGAATATCTACACTAATTAAAATAACCTGATAAAAATACCTTAAGACTTCAAGGTCTTTTGACACTCTTAAATGTGTTTTCGACACAGCCTAGGGATACCCTTATTTGTAAAATACTGTGTTTTAAATATTTAGGAGTGTCAAAAGACTTTGAAGTCTTAAAGTATTTTTATCAAGTTATTTTAATTAGTTTAGATATTCAATTTGAAAATTTTTGGAAATACACAGTGCTTAAAAAATAAGTTTAAAATTTTAAAAGCATTTAAATGAATTTACTGTATACTGTATACTGAATGATTCGTGATGAATCATTCGAATGATTCGTGACTATCACTCCCTTCATGTTCATTCAAATGACCGAATGAACGTCCATTCATTCGAATGAATGGTCTGTTAATTCGAATGAATGGATGGAATGAAGGTCATTTATTACTATTCATTCGAATGAATCATTCATTCATTCGAATGAATTGGGTTGAGCAGTATTCCGTGTTACTGCTCAGCTCATTCATTCGAATGAATTGAAATTACACATGAGCATTCATTTGAATGAATGATTCATTCGAATGAATGCCAAAATGAACTGGGCATTCATTTGAATGATTTGAAATGTGGGGATAAAATCGTAATTTTACCTGAAATTTTAAAAACGGGTGTGTAGAGGCAGGAAATTCGGGTGTGTGTAAGTGCTCCCCTGGAAAAACATCCGGGGCTTTTTCTATTCCATGTCAAGGGCCGTACTTGGGGCTTACTTTTTGGTAAATTCAAACCATTATAATTGTTATTTATTTTTAAAACTTAGGACCAAGTCATTAGTGTGTCTATTTTGATAGATCTTAATTGTTCCATCATAATAGATATTTAATGGTTTGTTTTTTATCTTAAAATTAAGAGCTAAGATTATTTAATGGATCTGATTTCAGGATTTTAATAAGGTTAGGACCTTCTAAGAACTCTTATTGAGCAAATCCAAGGGGGTTGAGATGTTGAAAAGATTTAAATTTTTACATTAAATCCGTATTAAAGTTTCTGGCGTATTAATCAAATAACTAACATATATTACCATAAACTAGATCTAATATCACTCTAATCACGATTACCACTTCTCCATGGTTTATAAGGAAAATTTTCATTTATTGATGATATTGTGTTGGATAAAAAATATTGAGTAGGTCTAAGGAGATTGATTTTGAAGAAAATAAATGAGAAGAGTGGCTTTAAAAATAACCATTAACCTTTATAATTAAGCGAGATTTGTAAAGAAATACGTGCATGCAATTTCTTTCTTATTGAATTATCTCCCATGAGAGTCATTCCTCTTCATCAAATAAGTCACTCATAATTTTTTTAAGACTGAAGTGGGAGACAACCAGTTGAAATACCCCACGTCAGGTAAATAAATCAGGTATATAAAATTAATAAGTTATAACATTGTGATTTTTAAAGGTCAAAATCATAAGACTAACATAAAATATCTATTTTTATATATGCCCTTTCCTCATGACTCCTTACATATTTCATCAATTTTTAGATTTTCTTTATCTCTTTCTTCTTAACAATTTTCCAAAATAGGATCCTGTGCCTCCTAACATCTAACAATTGTGGAGATAATCCAGGATGGGCTCCTTGCAGTCAATCCTCTTCATTTTAGGATAACACAATGGTCTTGATGAGCAGTGAATGATCCATTTGGATTAAAGTGAAAATTGAGAAGAAACTTCAACTCGTCTATAGAGTTGACTCTGAGTATAGGCAGCGTAGGCCGCTGTCTAGAGCCTCCTACACTTAAATTCTTTAATATACAAGTCTCAAAGAATTCTTGAAATCTTACTCTGCTTAGAACTCTTGAGATTTTAAGAGATCTCAGAGGTGACCCTGTACGTCTGGAAGAAGTATGGATTTTGATATGAACAACACACCTTTTCTTTCTTTCTTTTTTTATTTTATTTAAATGAGACACTTTTTTTAATAAACAATAAATAAATTACTCCTCATTGAATAAAGAGGGATGACATATTTATAATAAATATGAAAGAATAAAAGTATAATAAAACAAAAAAAGTTATCCCATTTACCGGAGCAGGTGTTATGTTAAAAAGCCATGATCACACGAGTCCCCTAGTCAATGGGCACTAGCCGAATTTGCCGTCGTTTAAAATACAGGGTTAAATAAAAATAAATTTAGGGCACCCATTTAGACACTTAGACTTTTCTGCTACAAGACATTAATTTTCAAAATTTTGAGGTAAATTTTGAATCATTCGAAGGATTAACTATCCTTCGAAGGAATGAATACGTAAAATCCGAATCATTCTAAGGATTGGTTAATCCTTAGAAGGAATGAATACTTGAGCTACAGTAAAATCCTTTAAAAATTTTAATCAGTAAAATATTTTTAAAATTTTAAAGTTATTTTTTAAGCACTGTGTATTTTCAAAATTTTTAAAATTAAATATCTAAACTAATTACAATAATTTGATAAAAATACTTTAAGACTTCAAGGTCGTTTGACATTCCCAAATACTTAAAACACACTGTTTTACAAATAAGGGTATCCCTCAGCCATGTCAAAAATATATTTAGGAGTGTCAAAAGACCTTAAACTCTTAAAATATTTTTATCAGATTATCATAATTAGTCCGGATATTTAATTTGAGAAATTTTAGAAATACACATTGCTTAAAAAATAACTTTTTAAATAATAAAATTCCCTTTAAAACTTTAAAGTTATTTTTTAAGCACTAAGTTATTTCCAAAATTTCTCAAATTAAATATCCAAGACTAATTACGATAAACATAAAAATACTTTAAGACTTCAAGGTCTTTTGACACTCCCAAATGTGTTTTTGACACAGCCGAGGGATACCCTTATGTGTAAAACACCGTGTTTTAAGCATTTGGGAGCATCAAAAGACCTTGAATTCTTAAAGTATTTTTATCATGCTATCGTAATTAGTCCAGATATTCAATTTGAGAAATTTTAAAAATACACAGTGCTTAAAAAATAACTTTTTAAATAATAAAATCTCCTTTAAATTTTTAAAATTATTTTTTAGACACTACGTATTTTCAAAATTTCTCAAATTAAATATCTGGACTACGGACTAATTATGATAATCTGATAAAAATACTTTAAGAGTGTGTAGTGCTATTCCCACATTAACTTTGCAATCGATGTAGGAAAAAGTGTTGATCCTGTCTCTAAAAAACGAAAAACGGTTGCTGAAGCAATTGATCCTGATGAGATAATTGCTAATGCAATGGAAGCTCTGAAGAATTCTATAGTCTCCTTCAAAGACCGTGAGGTTGGAACAATAGCGGCTAAAATAGATTATGTTCATAGTTAAGCTCTTTTTTACCAAGTTCTATTTTAGCCGCTATTGTTCCTAACCTCACGGTCTTTGAAGGAGACTATGAAATTCTTCAGAGCTTCCATTGCATTAGCAATTATCTCATCAGGATCAATTGCTTCAGCAACAGTTTTTCTTTTTTTAGAGACAGGATCAACACTTTTTCCTACATCCATTGCAAGGGTAATGTGGGAATATCACGACACTCACCCTCAGACACAGGAATGTGGGAATGGGAATGGGAAAGTCAGTGGAAAGAATGTTACATAATTTCCAAGATAAGAAATTATGTACCATTCTTTCCAAAGACCATTCTTCCTATTGTTTTCTTCTCCTTGTTATCTTGGACAAAAATGTGTGTAAGTCATTGGAAAGAATGGTACATAATTTCTTATCTTGAGTTAGACACCATGTATATGTTTTATTATGGGATGTGTTGGCTGGCTTTTGCCCTTCCTGGTATGTATGTTTTTCTTTTTTTGTTGCTGCTGGGTGGCTTTGTATGTGAACTCATCTTGTTGGGCTCGTCTGGGTTTGAAGAATAAGAGTTAGGTAAGAAACTGTCCTCTCTCATGTTGGATAGTGTTTTAAAAATTGAACTGAAATATACAATTTCATCTAGTTGAATCTGAACTGAATCTTTTATGTGAAAGCGAGATTTGTAAAAGAAATACGTAGATGTTATTTCATTCTTATTGAATCATCTCCTTTCATCAAATAAGAATCATTTCTCTTCATCAAATAAACCAGAGCTTACGACTTTGTAATTTTTTAAGATCAAAATCATAATATGCTAAAATAAAATAATAAAAAATAGATATAATTTTACACATGCCCTGTTCTTATGACTCCTTACATATTTCATCAATTTTTAGAGAATTTTTCTTTTATCTCTTTCTTTACAGTTTTCCAACAATTTTCCAAAATGAGGATTCTGTGCCTCCTAACATTTAACCATTGTGGAGATAATCCAGGTGGGCTCCTTGCGGTCAATCCTCTTCAATTTGGGATAACTCAAAGGTGTTGATGGTCTTTAGCATAAACTTTTCAGTTTATTTTATGTAATTAAGAGAAGCCAATAAAAGCATTCACTTCTGCAAATGCATATTCCACCCCTGAACTGGCTGATGCCGGTTTGCTTTCCTGCTCCCTCTCGCTGAGTGCCATATAACAGAGCATTAAGCTGAGAGTGAGTGCCAGTCCCATTCCCACATTCCTGGGTCTGATAGTGAGTGTCATTCCCACATTCCTGCGTCATTCCCACATTCCTGCATCTGATAGTTAGTGCCCTTATCACGTTTTCTTTTTTCGATAGACCAGTGTGATGGATGTCTCTGTAGGAAAAAGTAATGATCCTGTCTCAGAAAAAAGAAAAACTGATACTGACATGGTTGCTGAAGCAACCAATCCTGACGTAGTTGGGAGAGTTCTATAGTGTCCTGTGAGGTTGGAACGCTTGCGGCATAAGATTTAGATTCCGGTAAAGAATCACTTAACTTAACTATGACCGGGTATCCTTCCTATTGTTTTCTTCTCCTTGTTATGTTGGACAAAAATGTGTGAATGTGGATCCCATGGGAAACAGGAAGCCATTAGAAAGAATGCTTTTTCATTTTTTTCTTCCAAATTTTCTGCTCCATGTCAATCTTAGCCAGCAATAGGCACTAATAAATATGTTTCTGGTGATTTTGTAGGTGTTTGTAAGAGACTTTGTTCCAAGCGCCTTCGCATTTTTGATGGCCGGAAATCCAGACACAGTTAAGAATTTTATATTGGAAAATCTCCACCTTCAATCAGGAGAGAAGAAGATTGACCAATTCAAGCTGGGAGGAGGAGTAATGCCTGCAAGTTTTAAAGTGGAAGAGGAACCTGATGGTACTCAAAAGTTGAGTGCTGATTTTGGAGAGCATGCAATAGGAAGAGTTGCCCCCATTGATTCTGGGTTTTGGTGGATCATTTTACTCCGTGCATATACAGAATCGATAGGTGACAAATCATCGCCTTATTCTGTCCTTAAGTCTCTCCGAAGGCTTTGACACATCCCCTACTCTGCTCTGTCCAGATGGAAGCTGCATGATTGACCGCAGAATGGTGAGTTTCTATTTTTTTCTTGACATATATAGCTTGTTTTGATTGAGATTAGGGATTTTCATTATTGGGCTATGCTTTGTTCAAGTTAATTTTCTTGAAAGAGTTTTCTTACTTTGTTGCTATAATATCTTTCTGTTGTAGGGTATTGATGGATACCATTTAGAACTACAAGCACTTCTCTTTATGACTCTAAAATGTGCTATGCTTTTGCTGAAGAAAGATGATGATGAAGAGAAACAGTTTGTAGAGAGAATAAATCAATGCCTCAAGGCCTTAAGATTTCATATTCACTCGTATTTTTGGCTTGATTTTCAGCAGCTTAGTAACATATATCGATACCAAACAGAGGAATACTCTGATAATGCATTGAACAAGTTCAATGTTATCCCTGAATCAATTCCAGATTGGGCTTTTGAATTCATGCCAAATCGTGGTGGATATTTTATCGGAAATGTTGGCCCTGCAAGGATGGACTTCCGTTGGTTCTGTATGGGAAATTGTCTTGCCATTTTATCATCATTGGCAACATGTGAGCAAGCTGCTGCCATTACGGATCTTATTGAAGAACGCTGGGAAGTATTGGTAAGCCAAATGCCTATAAAGGTATGTTATCCAGCCCTTGAAAAGCATGAATGGAAGATCATAACAGGTTGTGACCCCAAAAATACAAGTTGGAGCTACCACAACGGTGGCTCTTGGCCTGGTGAGAATCTGGAATGCCTCAATGTCCCTCTTTCCTTCCCTCTCTCTCTCACATACACTCACACTGCCATAAACATTATGTATTGCCTGTTATTTCGAATACAGTTTTCATATTTATTGATGTGCTGCAGCATGGAAATATAGTTTTCCTCCTTGTCACAATGGTTGCTCACTTATGTAGGGCAATGCCATGAGTCCTCCCACACTCGCTACAAAAGTGATATTTATGTAACAAACCAAATGTTTTAAGACATGCAATCACAATCATTACCAATGAAGACATTAACTCAAATGATTTTTAGATATTCTGTTACAATTAAGACAGCAAGTTATAGTCTCAAACACCTGACATGTAAGATCCACTAAAAAGCTCATAAACAACATATTTACATGAATATAAGTGGATAAAAATGCCTAGAATAAATTGCAAATCTATAGATTTCCGAATACAATTTCCATATTTATTGATGTGCTCTTCCTTTTAGAATGGTTGCTCACGTAATTGTTGTGTATGCAGTCTTAATCTGGCTTCTAACTGCTGCATGCATCAAGACAGAGTGCCTTGAGACGGCGGAACGTGCCATTCATCTTATTGAGGAGAGGCTACCAGAAGACAACTGGCCTGAATATTACCATGGGAAAGATGGGAGATTTATAGGGAAGCAGGTGAGAAAATTTCAGACCTGGTCAATTGCTGGCTACTTGGTGGCAAAGTTTATGCTTAAAGACACATCTCAGTTGGGATTGATAGCACTCAAAGAGGATGAATGAATGCAGCCCTTCAAGAGATACTTCGTGGCCATGTTCCAAACGTCTCAGACATGGTTAATTGTGGATACTTGGTCGCGAAGATTTTGTCTGAAGATTCATCTGACTCATAGCACTTGCAGTGAATCTAGTACATTGCGTGCGGTAGGATAGTAGTACTAATCATAGAAGCTGTGGGCAATTCTGTTTGATGTGATTTCCTATTTTTTTTTTTTTTTTGTTTGTTTAGCCTGGCTTGGGTCTCTATCCCTGTGTCTTGGCTGTTTTTTTGTTCTCTTGTTTGTTTGCCCATACTGGGCTTTTGTTTGTTTGCTTGGCCCGGGATGCGGGTCTCTTCTGCTGTTTGTTCTTCTCTTCTTAGCTTGGCCCGGTTTGTGAGCTCTAAGCTTTTCTCTGTTTGCTGTTCAGACAGTTTAGAGTCACTTAAAAGTTGGTGACACGATCTCTCAAATATGTAGTTTGATCGTGAGTTGTTTAATATCTCAATATCTCTATTTAGAAGGAGCTTATTTAGTATTTAATGATAATGTTAATTATTCCAAAAAGGGCAAAAAGTAACGTATGACGATGGCATAGTGGAATATGGTAATGATATGGCTGAGCAAAATTTTTAAAGGTTCAACCCATAAAATTGTGGAGGGGCATTGTAAGGGGAAGTATGCAGATGAGAGGGTCTGGAATCTAGTTGTTTGGTAATTTTAGAGCTTGCTGCTTGTCAAATGTATTTTTAATTTCACTTTGCTTTGATGATGTTATCCATTTTCTTTTCACTTTAGACTCATTTGGTTGCATCTTATTTTTAGATTAGCAAGTATATAGTGAAATGGAAATAAGGACACTCTTTCAGGAAAAAAAAGAAGGAAACAAGTACAACTGTGCACTGTAAGAAAGCTATTATTTTTCGATGTATGATAAGCCCCACTCTTCTGACTTATGTCACTTATTAAATACCTTGATGATGGTCCTCACAGAACTGATCCATAGATGAACCAACAAAAAATAACGCATGCGCGACAGTAATGCATAGTGCATTAGTTAAATAATAAAATCTTTTTTAAAATTTTAAAGTTATTTTTTAAACACTGTGTATTTTAAAAAATTTTCAAATTGAAGATCAAAACTAATTACGATAATCTGATAAAAATACTTTAAAATTTTAAGGTTTTTGATACTCTCAAATGTGTTTTCGACAAAGTCGAGGGATATCTTTATTTGTAAAATACTGTGTTTTAAGCATTTAAGAGTGTCAAAAGATCTTGAAGTTTTAAAGTATTTTTATCAGGTTATCGTAATTAGTCCGGATATTCAATTTGAGAAATTTTGAAAATATACAGTGTTTAAAAAATAAATTTAAAGTTTTAAAAGAAATTTTATTATTTAAATAATGCACTCTGCATTATTGTGTGGATACTGTAGTATGAAGTGGTTCGAATGAACCATCCGTTCATTCGAACGAATGGGTTGAACAGTAGCACGGAACACTGTTCAGTCCATCCGTGCGAATGAACTAAATTTACACTTCGGCATTCGTTCGGATGAATCATTCATTCGAACGAAAGTCGAAATGAACTGACAGTTCGTTCGAATGAGTAAAAATGCAGAGGTATAATTGTAATTTATCACTAAAATCCAGAATTAGGTGTGTAGAGGCAGAAAAGTGGGGTATCTGTAAGTACTGCCATTATTTTTTTTCGAAACTTGTCTAATTGGGACCTCCGTTGTCTTGCCTAAGCCTTTATTTCCCTTGAAGTCTTAAGGTTAAAAAAAACGAAAGAAAACTTCCAGAGTAATCTACCACTTCTACTAACCAAAGAAATTGTGCTATGTATTGGAAGTTTTTTTTGTTGAATGGCTGGTTATCAATTTTAAGAATTAGCGGGACAAAGGTTGAATACATGGTCATTAGTGGATTTGAAAATTGGGAGGATTGAATTAATTAAAATTGAAAATGACTTAGTACTTACTATATAGTAAGAAATTGCAATATGTGGGTGTAACTGTAGAAAAAAATGTAGGTTCTGATTTGGGTATTAACCAATCGAATAGGTGCAAAGTGGGCTAAGTGTTGCCAAGCTAGAGCAGTGTTAAGTATTTAAATTGGTATGCTATATGGAGTTAGAATTTTAGCTATAAAAAGTAGATTGGTTGATAAAGTAATGGTGACTGATGTGTATGTTTTGATGGATGTGTCATGTATAGATAAAAATTAGAATAGAAACGAGTGCATCAAAGAAAGCATAAAGCTTGCTCCAATAGAAGAAAAGAGGGGGGAATTCCATTTGAAATGATTTGGGAACTTTCTATGAAGACCAAAAACAACCACAGTGAAAAGGAAGGGACAAACAGTTGAAGATACGAACTGAAGTGGAGACTAACATGTGGAGTGACGAGAATATGATTGTCGAATGAAGAAGTATAATTTGAAAAGCCAACTATCTAATAGATAGGACAAGGGCTTTGATAACTATTTACAGACAGTACCTTCCCTTAAATACTCGGAGTGACAATCTTAGATTTTATTGCAGGGTTTTAAAAATTGGTAGAGTTCAAGTCTGACTTAGAGTTAAGCCCTCTTAATACCCACTGATTTCTATTGTGTCTCAGCCGAGTCTTATTATTTTACAACCGATTCTAATTTCTAAGTAACACTCAACCAATTTTAACTTCTATTTAACCAAAGACTCCTACTGAGACTAAAGACACAATCTGATATTTAAATCCTTACTTGATTTTTAATGTAGCAGCCCGGGGGGGGGGGGGGTGGGCCGGGGGGAAGGGGGAGTAGGGGGTGGGTTTAAGGGTAAAATCCCATTACCCCTTTTTGGTAATTCAAGGGTAATACCCCACTCTTCACCCCTCTTTTTAGCTTTTTGAATACCTTTTGATGGAAAGGGGTATTCAAAAAGGGTTGCACCCCCCTTTAAATTTTACCTCTCATTGAAACACATTCTTTAGTGTGGACAATGACCTGCGATAAAATGCATTAAAGATGAGTAATGTTATATTTGGGTGAGAGGTAAACTTTGCAGGCGTGGATAAATAATCAATTATCAATAACTTTTGCTTCAAAAGTGAGAGAGGAAGAGTAAATAAGGATAAAATTGAGATTTTTTACTATTATCCTAAACCCTTTAATTATCAAACAAGGGTAATGAGAGATAACAGCTCATTCTCCTTACACCTCCCAATCCAAAGCGAGCTAAGTGTTTATAGTTTGGTAAGTTTGGTCATTTAGAACTAGATTTGACTCAGATATCAACCAAATTTGATCACTTGCTAACTTTTAAAATGACAAAAGAAAAATCTCAAATAATTCTCTAAAAAAATCCATTTGCAGAGGCGCATTGTAACTACAAAGCACACCCGCCCACTTTCGCAAAATGTTGCCTCAATCAGTTCATGTTATAGCGTTAGGGGCATGTTTATGTGCAAGAAAATTGATTTCCTCTGTTATTAATATTTTTATAGATTTTGTTTAGGGTAGCTATTTAGACACACCACTTTTCTATTAAGAGACACCTTATTTCAAAATTTCATGTGAAATTATCATTTTACCTCTCATGTTTGTGTGGAGGAATCATCTTTTTAAAAAAAACGAGGGACAAAATGGTAATTTTCATACAAAATTTTGAAATGGAGTGTCTCTTAAGAGAAAAGTGGGGTGTCTAAATGGTCACCATTTTGTTTATATAGATATTAATTTCTTTAGTTTTGTGTGAAAAGATTTTTATAATAATTTATAAATAGACTCTTTTTATTATTAAGTGGATGAGGTGCAAGTTATAATTTGATTATGTCTTATTCTAAATGATGACAGTGATGATGTTAATCAGCAAAATAATAACAACAATAATAATTATATACATTATATATATACAATTCAAATTTTATTATACTTAAATGATAATATTATTTACTAAAGAGTACAATTGTTTTAGATGTAGGTATGTATTAGATTGGGATTATATTATTTGTATGGTGATAACTTAGTTTTTAATTTATGTTTCATTTAGAGTTTTCTTTGTATATTATTGTCTTAATGGAATGCTAAATCAAGCTTTATTGGTTTCTAATACGGTATCAGAGCCGAAGGTTTTGCTTGGGACAGATCGGTTCCTCTCCGTCGTCTGTTAGAGTTTGCATCGATTTGCATTTTGTTTTTACGATTGAGTTCTCAGTCCGGCGACGAAGCAGCATTTGCACATCCGGCGTCTCTACAGACCGGATCTTGTGTTCAGATCCCTACAGCACTTCCAGATTGCTGCACTCGTCACTCTCCTTCCTTCAGATCTGATCGGCCTTCTGAATCACTTTCATCTTCGCTCTGTGCATCCCGTATCTGCAGTTGCACTGCCTTCTCCGTGTATGAGTGATCGGCTCTTCCCTTTCAGATCTGTACACAGCCAGAACCATCAGCACCTAGCGTTGCAAGATTTTTTTTGCCAGATCTGGTGTTTGCTTTCAATCTCTGGCCGGCGTTGTTTTTCTGTTCCAGATCTCTCGCGTCTGAAGCCAGCAGTACTTCCGGCTCTGTTCCTTTCGCATGGTTTCCGCCCTTTGCATCTGCCTCTATACACGGTGTCCGTTGCTACAGGTTACAAACAACGAGTCTCTCTTTTTGTTTTCCCCCTTTGCTTCTGCTAGAGGGGACCTCTCTGTTCCAGATTTCTTCTTGATCTGTTGATTTCAGATCCAGCCTCGCCCTTCCAGTGCTCTGCTCGGAAACTACACCACTGCTGCTCTGCGATCAGTTTTGCAGCCTCTACTTCTGCTGCGTGTCTCTGTTTTTGCCTTTGCCGCTGCCACTTCCGCATCGCTGCCTGCCATCGAAAAAAAAAAAAAAAAGGGGGTTTTCGTTTGGTGTTTTGAGGCAAAGTTGGATTTTCGGACTTCTTGTTTCGGTGGTGAGGGATTTGTAATGGCGGGTGAACGTGATGATTCCCTTAGGTAATTAGTGTGAAGCTCCTGACAGTACTTATATGTATTGGGCATATGTTATGAATTTTTTTTTTATCGGCAAGAAAATGTGGGGTTATGTCTTTGGGGCTATTGTTATTCCTATGGACACCAAGGTTGCCAACTATGCTACTTCACTGGTTACTTGGATCAATAATTCCGTTGAGCTCTCCATCGAGATGCAACTTTCGAAGTTCTCCATAGCGAAAGCGATTTGGGATCATTTAGAGAGACTATATACGCAGTCCAATTTCGTTAAGTGATATCAACTTGAGAATGATATTCACTCAGTTAGACAGGGGGATATGAGCATTCAACAATTTTATTCAGTCATGACTGGATTTTGGGATCAACTTGCATTAATTGAGCCTGCCTGAAGGAAAATCCATGCCTCAACAAAACACCTCCAACTGTCATCAATCATAGTGTGCTATCTGTAAACAAGCGCAATATCTGCCACTTAGCCCAACGGAGACAAAATAAACAAGGCGTCTCCACCCCCTCTACTCCCAAACTCAACTGAAGAAGGGACATATCTGAATCAGGTCAAGTCTCAGACCAAAAACCAAGGGGTACTATCACATCACTCGCATCATTAGGATGTATCAATCCATGCGGGGTATTGCTGCCACCTAAGATTACTGCACTGAAGTCGTTCTCTGGTAAAATACTCTGACTTACCGCTAACAAGATACTTCGGGTCTTCAGCATACATACATTGACAGCGGAGATAAACAATTTACTCACCAACACTTAGTCCTCCAAAGTCTTTATCACGGATCGGGAAATCCCTAAGGTCTTCGGATTACTATCTCAGGTACGGTTTCCCCTATTCTAAGAAGTGCTCATTCTCACCACGAGTCAATCCACAAAACGAAAGTCTAACTAAGCTAAATACCAGATGAGAACCAAAAGCCAAAATACATCTCTAGTACTCAGGCTTTAAGGCAACTCCAGCATGCTTACTACAACAACTTAGGGAAGTACGAACACTAATATGGAAATAGGCTCCATCCACCATATCACAAAGACGATCAACCTAATCTCTGGTCATTATCTCACACATCTCTGACCCATTCACAGTCCGAGAGTTGAACCGTACTCTGATACCAACTGTAATGACCCGTCCCGCTACGGGCACATTAAAACTGATACGAAGTCCCAAAACCGATCTAATACTAATTCAGGGGTATATTTTTTTTTCCTCAAAATAAATGGAAGTACCACTCCCACACCCTACACTCAAATCAATAGCCGATAGTACCAATAAAGTATTAATCATAATTGGAAACAATAATATCATTCCATTATTACATTCATCCAACTTAATGAAATGTACACATATCTCAAATACATTAACAGGTCCTAAAATACAAAATGAAATCATGACACGTACAAAGCTGCGACTCCAAGCCCAATGTCCGATTGAGGGTCCCGCCGACCCTTCCTCTATGAAGTACCTGTGAGGCAAGGGGTGAGCTCTACATGCCTAGTGAAGGTAACACACGCATCATGTATCACCAAGCATACACTGCATATAATCATAAGGACACATCAATGCCTAGGATGTCTACATACATGACCATACAAACGTGTGCCCTACCCCTAGTACACGGGCCCACTTCAGCCGGGCCTCTAGAACATCCTCTAACCAACGCAATGCAACTCCCTTATGTGCCCAACCGCAACAGTCCACCCATTCACGGGTACGCAGACTGATCCTCAGTCAGATCGGGGTCTCTAGTCCTCAACTAGACCTATGACCTTCTCATGACAACCCGCACGCATACCACGACCAACCCAAGAGTCGGAGTCGCTATAGTCCCAAACTGATTACCACACAGGACTAACCACAGGAGTAACCACCTCACCAGTCCTCAACAAACTGCCAACCAGACTCATCTATGGTCTCATCAACCAAGCACCAGAGTCTCAATAGTCAAACCCATAACCTTGGACCCCATATGCTGGTCTCCACACGACTGGTGTATCCACCTCTCACAGGATTCTATAGGTCTTCTACCGAGTGAGCCGGCCTAACTCACTTGTTAGGCACCCATAATTTCCTGGTGAGTCGACATCCACAACACAAGTCTCAACAATGAACCCCAAAGTCAACTGCGGGTAAACACATTATCACATCACACCACATGCTGTCCCCACCATACAGGTGTCCTAGCCTAGAATATCTCATCGCACCATCCCTCGATTATGAGCGGGTGAGCACATCCTCAGCCTACTCGGTCATTCGGGGAATCACAAGTCATACTAGCGGGAGTTGTCCCTCACCGCATCATCCCTCGACCAATGACCAAGCGAGCACCTCCTCAGCCTACTCGGTCATCTGGGGAATCACAAGTCATACTAGCGGGAGCTGTCCCTCACCGCATCATCCCTCGACCAATGACTAGGCAAGCACATCCTCAGCCTACTCGGTCATTCGGGGATCACAAATCATACTAGCAGGAGCTGTCCCTCACCGCATCATCCCTCGACCAATGACCAGGCGAGCACCTCCTCAGCCTACTCGGTCATCTGGGGAATCACAAGTCATACTAGCGGGAGTTGTCCCTCACCGCATCATCCCTTGACCAATGATCAGGCGAGCACCTCTTCAGCCTACTAGGACATTCGGGGATCACAAGTCATACTAGCAGGAGTTGTCCCTCACAGCTCCGTCCCTCGACCTAGGCGAGCACCTCCTCAGCTTACTCGGTCACCCAGAGATCACAAACTATGCCAGTGGGAGCTGTCCCTCACTGCTCCGTCCCTCGATCTAGGCGAGCACCTCCTCAGCCTACTCGGTCACCCAGGGATCACAAACTATGCCAGCGGGAGCTGTCCCTCACCGCTCCGTCCCTCGACCTAGGCGAGCACCTCCTCAGCCTACTCAGTCACCCAGGGATCACAAACTATGCCAGCGAGAGCTGTCCCTCACTGCTCCGTCCCTCGACCTAGGCGAGCACCTCCTCAGCCTACTCGGTCATTTGGGGATGCCTCGTCCGCCCCGTACTCGGGTACTGTGACTGTAGGGGCTTCCAAGACTACCCTGAGTGAACCAACATGCAACCCGATGATCTCTCTAAGGCTAACATAACTACCTCCCAATTAGTCCTTATTTGGGACTCCCAGACACCTTATTCTCTAAATCAGATCACATCTCTCTCATAGGTGTGTCCGAGAAATACAAGACGGACTGACCATTTGATCCATGCAAGGGGTTACAACTACCCATTTTCAATCACAAGGGAGTCTGAATCCCAACCACGAGTCCACTGCGCGGTCCCACATAACATCCCCACCCTAACTACCAGACAAGCTAGGGGCAGTCTCTAGACCCTGATGTGGCCTAGTACCCATGTCCCACCGGCATCCCACATACGTTAGTTATATGTATGCACAATCACCTCTACACCTACACATGTTATTGACATAGTTCATCACATAACAATCAGGTGTATACATCACTATTTATCACGGGCTGACATATTAACATCCAAACATGTTATAATGTCTAGCAGTTCAAACTAACTATCACATAATCATATAGCATATTATAAACATGACATATCACACCATAATGAGTTATATAACACCACATATCTCATATTCGCATGTTGGCATCTTAACATATTATCAATAAAAATAAACCATAATCATGTCACCACACAACCAATCAATCATGATATCAGATCATCAACTTGTATATGCCTCTGTGGGCATCGGATACAAATACACCCAGATGGGGGCTCGCCACAGAATGGTATCAACAGTTCCCTTGCCGAGTGGTTCATAATACTGAGGACCCCCATTCGCCGCATTTCGTACCTGCACATTTGATAGAGGAGTAAGATGCATAGATGCATCCTAAAAGCGGTGATAAGTTCCCTCACCCGTGTGTGTTCTTGAAATCCAATGTGAGAAAACGAGTCCAGGGGTTGAAAGGGCTCAATCTGGTGAAACAAGAACACAAGGATAAGTAACTGGGCAAAACGGGTCAAACTAAGTCTGGACTACAAACGGGCCCGAAAGCGAGTCAAGTCCAAACCGAACTGAAGTGGGCCCGAAACTGAAAACTGGCTCCAAAATTGGGACGGGCTCGAAACTAAGCCCAAAACTGGAAAGTGGGTTTGAAATTGGGTCGGACCTAAACGGACTGGGCCTGAAATCGTGCTGGGCCGGGCCGAAGGCGGGCTGGATCAGGACTGGGCTTGACTAGCCGAACTGGGCCTGGACCTAGCTGCCAGGCCTGGCAGTAGGGCTTGCACACTGGGCTCAGGAAAATGAGCCGAATTGGGCTTGGGTCACCAAGGTTCAGAATCGGACCCAACCGAGTCAACTCGCCAGCTAGTGAGTTGGCTCGGTGATCTGGGCAAGAAAGAGGGGAAGAAGGAAGGAGAAAAGAAAAGAGAAGAAGAGAAGGAAAACAAGAAAAGGAAAGGGGAAAACAATGGAAAACTGAGAAAATCAAGGAAACCATGGAAAATCAAAGTAAATCAGAGAAAATTAGAGAAAAAAATGGAAAAAGAAAAGGAGATTTGAAGAGAAGAGGGGTTACGGGGTACCTGGGCTCGGTTGGAGAAGAATCTGGCGGCTACACGCAGAGGAATCTGAGCAGAGCAGCAAGGGAGTCCGGTTGGAGCTCAAGGCGAGACTAAGGGAGAGGGAATCGCAGGGAGGGGAGAGAGATAAGAGCGGTGACGGCGGCGGTTAGGGTTAGAGAAGGGAAGGAAAGAAGATGAGAGAGAGGAGAGGGAGAGCAGGTGCAGCGGCGGCACTGTAGCTATGCGCTACAGTGCTGCCGAAAATGAAATTTTAAGGGAGGGGGTTTAGGTTTAGGATTTTTTTTTTTAATAAAATAAAAATCTCCAATTTTCAAAATATTTTAAAAAGCTCGAAGAAGTCAGATGACAAACGTCGGGGGGAAAACGTGTGATTTTCAAACTTTTAATTATGACAGAAAATTCAACAATTCAAAATTTCCAAATTGCCCTCTGAGTCTCTGAACTCAAAATCGGGCAAACCAGGACCCACCACAGGGCCCACACTCACCCCACTGCTACCAAGACCCTAAAACTCCGAAAAATCGGGTCTGGTCATTACAATGGTGAGGGTCAAAGGGATATCGCTGTTATGATCCTACTGGACAGAAACTGTATATCTCCCGTCATGTTGTTTTTATTGAACATATTCCTTTCTATCTGTTCCTTCTCAGTCTAGCACTTTTACTAAGTCTGATCTTCTATATATTGACCATTTTCTCTTATATTGATGATTTGTCTGTGTCTGATCCTATCCCTGATTTGCCTACCTCTGTTTCTTCTCCTCCTGTTGAAGTTTTGCCCTCTACAGATGTTGATCCTCCATCTCCTATAACTGCCTCTCCTTCGACCTCTGCTGATGTGGATCTTGCTACTTCTCGTTATTCTTCACGAGTCCATAAGCCTCCTACTCGATTTGGTTATTCTTTTGATGATTTTGTTTAATCATGTTATTCCTTTTCATTTTATTCGTTTCTCACATCTATTCATACTATCTCTGAACCAACTTCCTATACAGAGGTTCTTTGTGATCCTTTATGGCAACAGGCTATGGATTAGGAACTTGCTGCATTGCACAAGACTGGTACGTGGGAGTTGGTACCTCTTCCTCCAAAGAAACGTGCAATTAGTTGCAAATGGGTGTATAAGATTAAAACCAGGTATGATAGTTCTGTGGAGCAATATAAGGCCCAATTAGTTGCTAAGGGTTTCAGTCAATAATATGGCATTGATTACGAGGAGACTTTTGCCCATATTGCGAAAATGACCTCTGTTCTCACTTTACTTGCTGTTTCTTCTGTTCGTCAATGGTCTTTGTCGCAGATGGATGTTAACAATACTTTTCTGAATGGTGATCTCTCTAAAGAAGTTTATATGCTTCCTCCTCCAGGTGTTGTTCATCGTCCTGGGGACGTTTGCAGACTTAGAAAGGTCTTATATGGTCTCAAACAAGCACCACGTGCATGGTTTGACAAGTTCTCCACAGTAATTGGGTCTCTTGGCTTTCAATCCAATGTTCACGACTCCACCTTATTTGTTCGCTCCACCTCTACTGGTCGTATCTTTCTACTTTTGTATGTTGATTATATGATCTTGACAGGTGATGATCTTGATGGTATTGCCCTGTTAAAGTTACAGTTGCACAACCAGTTTGACATGAAAGACTTGGGGCCCTTGCAATATTTTCTTGGGATAGAAGTTGCCTCTCCACCGAAGGGTTATCTAATCTCTCAATCTAAGTATGTTGCAGATGTTCTTCGATGAGCTCGTATTACTGACACCAGACTGGTTGCCACGCCTTTAGAGCTTAATGTTCATTACACTTTCTCTGATAGTATGCTTTTGTCAGATCCAACACTATATCGCACTACAGTAGGAAGTTTATTTTATCTCACCATTACAAGGCCTAACATTGCCTATGCCGTTCATATTGTGAGTCAGTTTATCTCTTCACCAACCACTGTTCATTGGGCAGCCGTTCTTCGTATTTTGCGATATCTTTGAGACACTTTATATCAGAGTTTGTTATTTCCTTCGTCATCTACTTTGGAGATCCATGCATTCTCTGATGCTGGTTGGGCAGGTGATCCTTCTAATCCCAAATCTACTACTGGCTTTTGTGTTTTCTTTGGTGACTCTCATTTCATGGAAAAGTAAGAAGCAGGATGTTGTTGCTCGTTCATCTGCTGAAGTTGAGTATAGGGCTATGGCTTCTACCACAGCTGAGATCGTTTGGCTTCGTTGCTTACTTGCAGACATGGGTGTCTCTCTCTGCACAACCCATGCCTATGTATTGTGATAATAAGAGTGCTATTCAAATAGCACATAACTCCGTTTTTCATGAGCGCATCAAGCATATTGAGTTGGACTGTCACTTTGTGCGTCATCATCTTCAGCTTAGCATTGTTTCTCTTCCATTTGTCCCTTCTGCATTGCAACTGGCTGACTTCTTCACTAAGTCTCATACCATTTCACGTTTTGCATTTCTTCTTAGCAAACTCTCGATGCTTACCACTGTAACATCGTGAGTTTGACGGTGGCTATTAGATTGGGATTATATTATTTGTATAGGGGTAACTTAGTCTTTAATTTATGTTTCACTTAGGGTTTTCTTTGTATATATTAATGTTTTAATGGAATGCTAAATCAAGTTTTATTTGTTTCTAATAGTATGATCCTCCTCATTTTCATTTAGAAATTCATAAACTAGGTCAAATTTGGTTGGGTTAGGTTTGATTATGAGTTAAGTTATAGATCATAGATACCATCTTTAGTTAGATTGGACCATCGACTACATCTTGAATGTAGACCATTGACTACATCTTAATTCTTTCCAATATCCTCACACGGGCATTTATTAAATGGATTGAAAAGGCTATGTGAAAGGCAATATTTGGAAAGAAATAAGAGGGAAAACCATTTTTGTTAAATTCTTTGAGACAATTTTTGAAGTCCAAAACTATACCCTTTTTACTTAAAATTAGTCCCAAAGTTTATAAAATTTAAAGTAAATGAATTTTGATATATTGTTTGTAGAAATCTGTTGAAAAGCAGCTTTATTTGAAATATCGAGTCAAACGCAGGAAAAACCCAATAAGAAGAAGAAACCAAACCGTTTTGGAGTGATCGGCTCACTATTTTGGAGTTCATTTTTTTAAATATATGTACGGCATGGTGAAGGGTAAAGTGGGAGATCCATGAAAAAAATTGAAATCCCATGTCTCATTTACAAAAATTGCCCGTGTAAAGATGTACTTATAAGTTGAATTTGAATCTAAGTTAAAAGGTTAAATTGAAAATTACGATTCAGTCCTCTTTTCTCTATTTCAGTGGAAAGACGGGAAGCCAAACAGAAATATGATGGAAAAAAATGATATGATCATATTAGAACATTTCATAATTACAGTCTCTTTTATTAAAATCATTTTATTTTTAATATAAACAATTTCAGATCAATTTCGAATTACTGAGTCAAATCTGAGTTTTGAATTTTTATACACTATTCCAAATCGTTACCACACAAGTATACGACTTCTACTTAGGCTTGTCAACCAAATCGGTACAGGTATGCCGAACCCAAATTAAATTGAGATGGGCTGAAACCAACACAAGCACAACTTCAAAGCCCATATTATATATCTTATTTATAATAAAAATGTATGTATTATAAGAAATATAATCATAACTTAGTTATCACCTACTAAATGGCAAATCCCAGCAAAACTTCAATATTTGTCCTAGAATGCAATTTGAGCTTTTAAAGTAGTAACAGTGATTGTATCAGCACAATTTAAAAAAAAAAAATTCAAAAAACTCAAAGAAAAACATGTATCCCAATACAAGACATATATTAGGCGATTGTGAATATATTTTAAAACTAGATTTCTACAGAACACTCTTTTATTATATTTGATATTTAAAAAAAAAAATTAATAAAGATTATGAAAGAGGATATTTTAAAGTACTTTATAAAAATTAACTTCTAAAAGATAGAGATTTATATTGGGCAATGTTTAAAACTTTGGTTTGGACTAAAATAATGGACCAATCTTGTTCTGTTATGTTCATTTGATTTTTTAAATAAAATTGATAATTAACAGAAAATAGCTCTATTTCGTTAGTTTAACTTAAATGACCATATGTTAAATAAGATTTTTTTTCCAAATTTTTATATTAGTAATTATTTTTATTTGTAGGATATCATCATTTGGGTAGCAATCCTCTCACGGGCTTATTGTGTAACCAGACACAGGAATTAGTGGATTCCCATTTTTGTTCCTCACCTTCCGTACCGGAAAAAGAAAAATAGAATGTCAGATACTTGCTCACCAACCGGATCACTTTTTATCCTTTGGCGAACCGCTTTAGACTTCTACTGTAAATTGGCTCGCTAAACAGAGCTTTTACTTTCCTTTGGCGAACCGATTTCATTTTGACTATTTGTAAGTTAGAGTACAGTAAATCGGCTCGCCAACCGTATCACTACTTTCCTTTTGGCGAGCCAACTTTCATTTCGACTGTTTTTAAGTTAGAGTACAGCACTGTTTGGCGAGCCGATTTAAACTGGGTGCACCCTGTCTACATATGCACAGTGTACCGGATCGCCAAACACTTCTTGGCTAGCCGGTTCTCTCTATGAACAGTGTATCGGCTCGCCAAACACTTCTATTTGGCAAGTCGATTTAAACTGGGAGCACTTTGTCTACATATGCATGGTGTACCGGATCGCCAAACACTTCTTGGCGAGCCGGTTTTCTTGTATCGGCTCGCCAAACACATCATCTTAGCGAGCCGAATTTACTCTGTCAACACCCAGAGCACTCTGTGTACAGGTGCGTTTAGTATCGGATTGCCAAACACTTTTGTTTGGCGAGCCGATGAACACCCGGAGTACCCTATTTTCTCAATGTATAGTGTATCGTCTCGCCAAACACATCTATTTGGCGAGCCAATTTTAACTCTGTTCCTAACATCAATCTTCTTTTTCTCTCTTCTGTTTTTTCCTTCTCTTCCACTTCTAAGGAATCATAACCACGTGAATGCTCAACAGAAAAAATGTGCAAGAATAGATTCAACTTCAAATTCAAGACATTGAAATACATCAAATTCAAGACATTGAAATACATCATCTTTAAGTACATTGAAATGCATCAACTTCGAATACATTGAAATACATCACCCTCAAATTCAACTACATTGAAATACATCAACTTCAAGTACATTGAAATACATCATCCTCAAATTCAAATACATTGAAATACATCATCCTCAAATTCAAGTACATTGAAATACATCAACTTCAAGTACATCGAAACACATCATCCTCAAATTCAAGTACATTGAAATACATATCATATAACATAACTCAATATCGTTGGTGTCACAAGTTGTAATACTAATTTCTTCTCATTCTTTGCTTTTATAAGAAATGAGAAAGTAGAAGATTATGTATGGACGTTATAAATGTTCAGAATTTTTTTTAGAAGCTGATGTTAATCGCCCAGTTTTTGTGACGGATAGAGATTTGACATTAAAGAATGCTATTGACAAGGGCTTCCCTGATGCATATCATATTTTCTGTATTTCGCACATCAATAAAAATATTCTTGCTCGTACTAAACCTTTCTTTCAAACAGAATAAGTATGGGATGCATTTCTTTCTCACTGGAATAAATTGGTATTGTCTCCATCTAAAGTATCATTCTCTGAAGTGTGGAAATTGTTCAAAGAAAATTTCCCACATTTTCTTCGAGTAGTAAAATATTTAGAAAGCACGTGGATACCGTATAAAAAACAATTTGTTTTGGCATGGGTGGGCAAATTTTTTACATTTTCAAAATCAGTCCACCTCTAGAGTAGATGGTGCACATGCTGTCTTGAAGAATTATATTGATACTTCACCTGGTGACCTCGATATTGTTCAAAGTAAGATTTGTAATGGCATTCAAAATCAATATGAAGAGATCACAACTCAATTTGAAGATGAAAGAATCCGGATTCCCGTTGCATGTGATATTCCATACTTTGATGAAGTGAATAGAAATGTATCACATTTTGCACTGAATGAGTTATATAAGCAATTTGTTATGATGAAAGATAATTCAATGATGTGCAGTTGTACAGAACAATTTTAAATGTCAATGGGCTTACCTTGTGCGTATACGATGACATTGATGGAAAAGTTACGTTTGAATCAGATCCATTCACAATGGAGAATTGATATCCATTTGTTGAACCCGAAGGACATTGAAATGTATTTGATGCGACAAATGACCTCCATTGTCATGTTCGACCCAATAATGGAAACCACTTTCTTGAAGATCTTCCAACAACGCTTCAATTGACGTACGTCTTCTCAGTTTCTCTGTCCGAATCGTACGCAAAAAATTCCTTATATCAATCGATGTTACACCAAGGGTTGGATTCTCTTTTCTAAGAGTCAACAAAATTTGACGAGGTGGTATATTGCTACTCTTCATTTCTATGATTTTTTTTTTCTCTTTTGATCTGAAAAACGTCGGATACTTAGATGGCCTACTAATACATTTGATCTTTCATGATTGTGCTCCAAATTTTTAATAGTTAACTTCCATGACAAATCAACAAGTTGTTTCCCTCTCACTTCAAATGGATAATTAACAAGTCGAGAAGATGCTTTCTTTTGCTGAAGAAAAGGGGTCGCCTAAGTAAGAATATGGAGTAAAGAGAGGGAGCCTTTCGTTTTAATTTAAGGTAGAGTGGGTGGTTGGCAGTTGGTGAATGAAATAAATAACAAAACACATTTGAAGTCTAAGTCGGCTCGCCAAAAGAAATTAAGTGATTTGTGTGGCGAGCCGATCTAACTTAAAAACAGTCGAAGTCTAAGTCGGCTCGCCAAAGGAAATTAAGTGATCCGTTTGGTGAGCCGATCTAACTTAAAAACGGTCGAAATGGAAGTCGGCTCGCCAAAAGAAAAGTAGTGATACGGTTGACTAGCCAATTTATTTTACTCTAACTTACAAATGGTCAAAAACAAAATCGGCTCGTTAAAAGAAAGTAAGAGCTCCGTTTGGCGAGCCGATTTACATTAGAAGTCTAAATTAGTCCATCAAAGATAAAAAGTGATTCGATTGGTGAGCCAATATCTGACATTCCATTTTTTTTTTTTTTCCGGTAAGGAAGGTGAGGGGTAAGAACGAGAATTTACTAATTTCCGTGCCTAGTTACACAATAAATCCATAGGAGGGTAGTTACCCCTAATTTAGATAAATTTATGACAGTTATCTCAGCTCTAGCATGATGAAAAAAATAATTTGTTTACACGGTGTTACACCTTTCATTAGTGTACAGGTCTTTGTAGAAAGCAAGGCCTACTTTTGAGAAAAAGAAATCCGAAAGCATGGAATGACACATTCAGCGTCCAAATCAGCGAATGGGTTTGACGCCTTTCTCGAATCTTTTTTCGGGATTTTTAATGGATTTGGGTCTTGAAAATTTCCGGGTCTCTTTTTCTCACCTGGAATGTTCCTTGGCTCCTCTGCACAGGCCAAGGAAAAAGATTTCTGGGTCTGCTTTCGGAAAGTTCTTATCTCCCATATAGATTCTTCCTCATATTGAGAGAAATGAAGGGTATTTGAAGGAATTCATACCCTCTGCTGTGAATCCAGACCTTTACTCCATCTGGGTTTCTTTTATTTCCATTGGTTGCAGATTCCCAATCTCTGTAAGGTGATTTTTACTGCCGCCTATTTCAATTCATATGCGATTTTTGTTGAGTCCATGAAATTGATGAAAGGTAGCTGAATTTTTATGACTTTCTTTATCTTCTTTCAATTTAATTGTTATGTGATTTCCTTGAGTACTTAGATGTATTGTTTCATGAAATTGATGAAATTTTAGTTAGTTTTGTATTTCTCATTTTTTCGTATTGAATACTTAGATGTATAATTTCATGAAATTGATGAAATTAGCTAGATTTGTTCTCTTTTCTGTGTTCCTTTTTATTTTATTTCGTTTTTTAATTTTATGTTGCACAGTAAGCACTGGTGAGTAGTTCTATGAGCTCTGTGTTTATATGTTTTTAAGGCAGTAATGGTAGAGCCTCAGCTAAAGAAATCCATCTGGTTGGTTTCTCTTGAGGCTCTTGCTTTACACTTTAACTGTGTTCTGTGTTAGAACAGTCAGTGTGCTTTGTAATGTAGGCAGGAGCACTCTCTTCCTCCCCTTGCTTGTAATTCTTCCTTAAACCCTACCACAAAAAGGTATTATAGCAATTTCTACTATGGTATTAAACATGTATTATTATGGTCCTTTCAGAAAAAAGAAGTATTATATCCATTTCCAGGAAGGTTACTTGTTTCATGATTGTTGTTAATTGAAGCCTTCTGATGTTTGAAATTTTTTGCAGGGACTGTTTGTTGTTGCTCACTTGGCATTCCCTTGCAATCAGGTTTTTATTCTTTATTCCACCAACCGAAACTTCCACTAGAAAGATTGGATTTTGAGTTGGTTAGGCCTCTAGAAATCCCTTCTGGTGTATTTGTCCATTTAACTGTAAATTTTTGTCTTGTTTCATTATGTCTTGTAATTGGAAGACACTGATTAAGAGACCCTGCAGATTTAAATCTTAATTGTCCAGTGTAGGATACATGGGTAATGTTTAAGGTTGTTTGTTCATCAAGCAGATTTTATGTTCACAGTATAAGTTCGGCAGTGTAATAAATAACTCAAATGTTTGAAATGTGAATATAATGGCTTTCTCAGCTGTAATGAATTGTTTCTCTCGACATCTATGTATTGTAAAATTGCATGTGACAGCTAATTTATGAACCTTTATGTTGTTTACAATTACTTAAATGCATAGACTCCATAGGAAAAGAAGGGAATCCAGTATAGAATTTCTTTTTCAGGCTATCCTTGAGACGGGATTAATCATAAATTTGTTTTCCTTGCTGTTAGAGGTACCCCTAGCTAACATGGTAAAAAATTAGGGCAATTTTTTCTTTAGACAATCAAGTTTGGTTGTCCTTTTACCATTTGAAGGAGGGAGTGCTTCTAGAATAAAAAAATAAGAGTTGTCTCTATTGTAAGTCTTAATAAATGGCCTACTCAATTTTTTTTTTTCATATCATGGGTATCCCCACCCGCATTGCAAGTGAGACTAATCCCTTGGATATATGAAACCACTCACAAGCGTTATGTATCAGGTAACTGCAGGGAGAGTTGAACCCTAGACCCTAGACCTCTAGTCTATTCCTAGAAGTTCTATTAATTGCTCCAATCAACTAAAAATAGACTTGTCATAAATACTGGAGGGACCTATAAAGCAATCCAACTATTTTTAATTATTGACTCTATGCTTAACCAATAAGAATAGCAGTATTGATCTGTATAAATCAACTTCCCTGATAAAATTTTGAATCTGGCACTATTTTGCAAAAATTGTTTGCCACATGTAACTTTTATGAGAGGCAGCATTGTTTTCAAACAGCTTATACATACTTGAGGTTTAGAGCCCTAATGTTAAGTCCATCACTGAACTAACTTCATTTTGAGTCCCACTGATGAAGATGCACACTCATTCATTCAAAGAGAGCCAAGTTCAAGCTAAAACTCAAGCAAATGTCTCTATGAATCGAACCAAGACAAGCCAAGCAGGACCTAACTTGAGCTGGGCTTATCCATTGACAAGTCAAACCCAAGCTTTATTTAGCAAGCCAAGTTGAATATTATCTACCTCAGAGTGTTTGAGTTGTTTATTTGCATGCCAATCTCGAAGTCAAACTTTAATCGAGTAGGCTATTTTGCAAGCCTGGGATGTTTGGGGTAATCCCTAGTGAGGTTACAAATTTTGTAAGACAATGATGGCTGCTGTAGCACAGCCTGCCGGAGAGTAAAGCAATTAAATGCTAAATGTAAAAGTGGTTTCCTCTTGAAATTTAGGCTTATGTGTTAATCTGGTTTCTATAATCAAGAAACTGTTGTTAGTCCCTCAACTAAAGAAATCAATCTGTGTGGGTTTTCTTGAGGCTATTGCTTTATATGTATTTTGTGTTAGAACGGCCACTTTGCTTTGTAGTGTAGGAAGGAGCACTCTCTTCCTCCCGGCTTGTAATTCTTCCATAAACTCTACAATGAACATGTGCTGTAGCTATTTCTACTAGGGTCACTTGATTCACGATAATTGCTAATTGAAGTATCCTGATTTCTGACATTTGAAAAAAAATTCAGAGACTGATTCTTGTTGGTCACTTAGTCTTCCTTTTCTGTCAGTTTTATATTCTCTCATTCCATTCATGGAAACTTCTAACAGAAGGATAGATACTCAGGATTGATTTTCGGTTGGTTTGGCACCTCCATGATAGAATTATAAATAGTACTCGAACTTTAGTGGGACTATTTCATTTTGGAGAAAGTAAATAAGTGCAATATAGTTCCACGGTTTTGTTTTGTAGAGCTCTAGAGCCTCTCTTCTACCTTTGAGGTCATTCGAATGGTAGTACCTGGCCCCTTTCAATTACTTCACTGTTGTATTCCTCCAATTTCTGTTCACGGTCCTCTCTTAATGGGTGAATATGAAGTATTTGTAAGCTGATTGTATGGTCTGCATCAGTCTTGAAGTGCTCTATTTTATCCTGCTTTTAATCATCACTGGGTTATCATGGTTCTAGTTTCCGTACTATTCCTTTTTGGGGCTTCCAATATCATGAATAGAGCTGAACAATAAATGGAAAAAATCTTGGAAATGGATATATATTTACCCTTTTTTCGTGGATATGCCCTCTAATGGCCATATGTTTCTGTCTCATGGTAAGTGTATATTCCCATGTTTGTTGTTTGAATCTGACGTTTCAAATTTCTATAAATTTAATGATATGAATCATGATCATTTCTTTCTAGTATCATTTTGCTTGTGATATCTTAGCTCATAAGAGTTTCTGTTGGTCTTGCTGAAAATATATGCCATTTTTTACAGGATAGTTTCACCAGGTGGTGTTCAAATAAGAGCTCACTCTATGGGTTGGCTGAGCAAAATTTTTAAAGGTTCAACCCATAAAATTTTGGAGGGGCATTGTAATGGGAAGTATGCTGATGAGAGGGTCTGGAACGAGAAATCTAGTTCTTTGGTAATTTTAGAGCTTGCTGCTTGTCAAAATTATTTTTAATTGCACTTCACCAACTTTTATTTGATGATGTTATCCATTTTCTTTTCACTTAAGACACATTTGGTTGCATCTTATTTTTGGATAGCTAGTATATAGTGAAATGGAAATAAGTACAATCTTTCATGAAAAAGAAGCAAGTACAAGTATGCAGATGTACACTGTAAGAGAACTATTATTTTTCAACGTACGATAAGCCCCATCCACATATCTCACTCCTCATTAAATACATTGATGGTCCCTCACAGAACTGATCCATAGTGAACCAACAAAAAGTACTAATCTCTCTACAACATGATTTCCTTATAGCATTCACTGGTTGTCATACTTGTCTAATTGGGACCTCCAGTATCTTGCCTAAGCCTTTATTTCCCTTGAAGTCTCAAGGTTAAAAAAAAAAAATATCCAAGGTAATCTACCACTTCTACTAACCAAAGAAATTGTGCTATCTATTGGAAGTTGTTTTTTTGTTGTAATGGATGGTTATCAACTTTAAGAATTAGCAGGACAAAGGTTGAATATGTGGGGTAAGTTTAGTGGATTTCAGAATTGGGAGAATGGACTGATTAGAATTGAAGATGACTTAGTACTTACTAAATTGTAAGAACTTGCAATATTTGGGTGTAACTGTAGAAAAAAAATGTAGGTTCTGATTTGGGTATTAACTAATCGAATAGGTGCAAATTGGGCTAAGTGTTACGAAGCTAGTGCACTGTTATTGATATAAAAGTAACATGTTGATTGAAGGGTCATTTCCACAAAACGGTATTTAGATTGGCATGCTATATGGAGTTGAATTTTGGCTATATGGATGTGTCATATATCAATAAAAATTAGAATAGAAACGAGTGCATCAAAGAAAGTATAAAGCTTGCTCCAATAGAAGAAAAGAGAGGGAATTCCATTTGAAATGGTTTGGGAACTTTCTATGAAGACCAAAAACAGCCACAGTGAGAAGGGATGACAAGTAGAAGGTAATAGGAGAAGGGACAAATAGTTGAAGATACGGATTGAAGTGCAGACAAGGCATGATAAAATGTGGAGTGACGAGAATATGATTGTTGATATAGTTGAGTGGAGAAGTAGAATTGGAAAGCCAACTATAGGATAGATAGGACAAGGGCTTTGATGACAATTTACAATTGTACCTTCTGCTAAATACTCGGAGTGATAATATTAGCTTTCAAATGGGAAACCACATTAGTTAGATTCCTGTTTTCTCCCTGTTTCCGTGTCATACAACCATATGTGTCACAGATTGTTTCTCATGGTCTCATATGCATAACTCAACGAGTGGTCATCTTTTCATTTAAAGCATTCTAACTGCGTAAACATGGATAAATCTAAATACAACCTAATCAAGAAAGGTAAGACTTCTTTCATTTCAAGGTGTTGTATGATGTGGAGAGAATGCATGTCCATTAGTTGCTTGTTGGGTGCTGTTGGAAATTATTAAACCCTGTACTGGATCTAGTATTTTGGTGGTTATTCCATCTCAGTCCTGTTGCTGCCTTGATAGGATGGTGGAATATATCACCTTTCGGTGATGCTTTTTATTTTTGTTCTTTTGATGCAACTAATTTTTCGTTGGTTATTTCGTTATAGGATGCCTTGTCAGATTATGAAAAGGAAGATATGGATCGTGCTATTGCACTTTCACTCTTAGAAGAAGAACAAAATAAGGTGTATGTCATTGGTGAGTGATATATCTGTCAAATGTATGGATAAATAATTAATGACAAGTTGAAATATGGATTAATGATTTACCAAAAATAATGTAAGGATAAATGATTTCCCAAAAGAAGATGTGTGTACTCGGACCTGGACATACCTTAGCAAGTTTCAAACTGACCTTGTTAACTCTTGACAATTCACAGCCTACTTGACCACATTGTCTTGCACTAGCAAGCCAAGTCTAGGACCAGGCCCCACCACAAACTATTAGCTTACTGATTGGATATGTTTATCAAAGAGAGGGCCTTAATTTGATTGGTTTTTCTTTGGAAGTAAGTTTTGCTGGTGGTTGCAAAGCACTCTGAAAGTTGTGATTTCGAACAACATATTTGGCAGCCAGTCACTTAAAAGTTGGTGACATGATCTCTCAAATATGTATTCTGATCATGAGTTGTTTAATATCTCCATTTGGAAGGTACTTATTTGGTATTTAATGATAATATTAATTATTCCAAAAATGGAAAAAGTAACATATGACAATGACATAGTGGAATATGCTAATGATATGGCTTCCAGATTAAATCATTATAGTTGATGTAAAGAATATCTTACTTGTTTCGTCACAGATAATGGATTGCATAATCATTTGGAGGAAGATGAACAACTTGCTAGGGCCCTACAAGAAAGTCTAAATGTTGAATCTCCTCCCCGTGAAAATGGCCGCATCTATCATCGTCTGCCATTCCCCTTTATGACAGGATTCAGGTATAGTTATTTAGAGGAAGATGTGTATGATGTGCATGCGTTGAGCATATTTTCATCCTCACATTTCTGAAATGTGAACCAAATAACCCTATCCCAAGCTATTTACGCAAAGCATAGGATGAGGAATGAAAGTATTGTTTGGCCCTCTAAAGCTTATGTTTTGGTTGAGGTTCTTAAAATACACATGCAGAAAGGCTTCTGCATGTGCATTTCTAGTCTTTTCTAGAGAAGGACTAGAAAAGTTGGTATGTAACCTTCTTAAAGATCTGCAGAATTAAGCCAGAAAAGTCTTGTAGGGAATTAATACTCAATATTTCATTGAAACACTGGGTGTTGGTTTTCACTTCTTCTGTATGTTTTTAATATGAGAAACTAGAACATTCCTAAACTAGGAGCCCTAAACATTGTAATGCATGTTCGATGGGTCACACTTATATATATCATCCACATAGGTTTTTATGAAGTCACATTTTCTAATATTGGTTCATAACCATGTTAGGGTACTCATACTTTTCCAAAAAAAAAAACCATGTTGGGTACTCATGAAGCCCAGACTGATAACCTGCAGTCCATTTGTCTTGAGGATCATTATGAAGTTTAGATCAAACACCTCTAAAGGAGAATCGTGGAATAGTTTGAATTTCAGGGTTTGGCAAAGGATTATTTGGTTGAGGCATTCTTGGGTTCCAATGAGATCATGGGGCAGCAGCAAGCATTCTTGGGCTCCAACAATATCATGGGGCAGCAGCTTGCTACAGTCAATCCCAAATCTAGTCTAAAGCTGGTTGGCCTTGATTTGGCCTAACCTGGTCACAACGTTAGAAGCTGGCTTTGAGGAGAAATTTGAGTAATTTTGAAGAAGATTTGCGCATGAATTCACATAAAAAGAGGATTCCCTACAAAATTGTCTGTTGTAGGAGAGACATAATTGATTCATAACACGTTTCAATGCCACATACTATGTATGTCAAGCCAGAGACATAATTGATTCATAACACGTTTCAATGCCACATACTATGTATGTCAAGCCTTCTTAAAATTTTGCATATTGAATTCATTATCAAAATAGGCTTCCCTTATCCTGTGATCTGCACCAGTGACCAATTTCTCATGTAAGAAACAAGTCCATTTCATGAAAAAAAATCTTTGCTAAAGAAAACCAATGTATTAACAACCATGAGTTTAAAGAAAATGTCAAGAAACAACTGCATGAAATCACTTAAACTGTTTTGTTGTTTTAAGCACTGGATCTTCAGTTTTATCTAAATGTCATTTGTAAGATACATGCACATTCCACGTGTATGCTGATGTACTTAATGAGTAATATAATTTTGTAGGATTTGTGCTGGGTGCAACAGTGAGATCGGTCAGGGCCGCTTTCTTAGTTGTATGGGTGCTGTTTGGCATCCAGAATGCTTCCATTGCCATGCTTGCAATCTGCCAATATCCGAGTATGAGGTATCCGTTGTCATCTTGGACAGAACAAATATTTCCAGTACTTAGCTGTTTCACCTTCTACATTGTGTTCCTCTTAAAAGAGAAGTTCAATTGACTGTTAGTTTTACATCGGTTATTTCTTCCCCTCCACCCTTTTTTTTGCAGTTCTCTATGTATGATAATCACCCTTATCACAAGTCCTGCTATAAGGAGCTCTATCATCCAAGATGTGATGTTTGTAATCAATTTGTAAGTACCATTTTATCTCAAGGAATTGTACATTCTCAAATTTTATCAAGTAGGAGCAGATTTCCACTTGTATTTGTAGGATGTATGAAGGGCTTGACCAAATCATTTGCTCAATCCTTCTAACAGTAAATGATGTCTTTGAAGTTTCATATGATGGGTTCAGCTGTTAGCGGGTATGAATACATTAGTGCGTTTTGATGCCTCTTGTTCTTAATATATTTTCTCTTATCCATTTGAAAGCCATATTTTTTTTTTCTATTATTTTCTAAATATTTCTATAGTTTAGGGCAAAGTTTTAATAGATTTTGGTGCAATTAAACTGCTCACGACTTTGTTCTCATTCCCTTGTCCATGTCATGTCACATCTGTTATGTTTACGTAGTGGGATTTGAAGCTACTATACAAATAAAAAAGGGTTCCAGTCTATGCGCAGAGTGGAAAAAGATTTCACTTCAGAAAGTACATACATGAGTTTTGATACTTAACAACCTGATTTTCATACTAGCACATCTTGAAGTAGGCAAATAATCGGAGTGTGCAGTAATACATGTCATTATTTCAACATTGATCATTGTATTTAACATAGAAAGTAAAATGTATCCTATGACTTTAAAATATAACTAGATGCTGACATGCATACAAAATGAAAAATATTATAAATCTGGATTTTGGAGAGGGATCTGGTGTGGTTCAAGATTTTGATCATTTCATTAGATATATAGTTCTGTCCGGATCCCATTTTTTTTCTGGCCAGGCAAATGCAGTGGTCATGTTTCCCTCTGCAGAAGATTCCCTCATTTATTTTGCATTGCCAAGAGAAAGGATGCCAGTGAAAGATTATATGGAAGGAAATAATCAGTAGGATGTGGATGCTCTCATCTAGAAGAAATTTACAGGATTGGGGAATGGATAGTCTTATCAGCTTTCATTCTCTCCCTTAACCACACCTTTGTGGTGGGAATCAGGTGGATTACATGCATGACAGGGAACCTGATCTGCATGGTATCTTCTCTGTTATAGTCACCAACAAGTTGATGGGGAAAGGGGTGTCAACAAAGGTTAGCCCAAGAATCTGGAAGACTTTGTCACCTCCCAAGAGAGGCTTTCTGCTAGTTTGCTGGCATGGGCAAAATTTTAACAATGAATCACCTCAGATGTGGGAGAAAATATACAGTGAATGGCTCCATTCTTTGTCTAAAGGAGGAAAGGTAAATCTTTTATTTACTGCTATATGCCAATTATATATATTTATGGAGCTGTGTGGCATGGACTGGTGTATGCCGGGTGATCTTTTTCATTTGATAACACCTGGCTGAATGGTGGAAGAGACAGCTGGAGGAGTATCATTTTGCAGTTCTGGTGCCATGTTTGCTCTCCATGACGAGGATTAATAGGATCTTCAAAAACAAGGCTAGAGATGCTATGAAGGTGGTTCAGATCATCAAAATAAATAGCTGATCCTTGTTTCAGCCAATACAACAGAGCAGAGGTGGAGAGTTCGTGGATTAATTGCTGTGTGAATGCTTATAAAAGTTAAGAGGACATGCCATGGACGCCACCACTCGTGCTGGCCTTCTGAAACTTGACTTTGATGATTAGTAGCCAATGTGGATGTAGAAATGCTGGTTCAGGGCGGTGATTAGATGCAGTAATGCCAGGGATCTCTATGCCCATGCCAGGCCTTGAAAAGAATGCCATGCCAATACAGCTGGATTTTGGGCTATCTGGGTGGGTGTAAAGGAATTGTGAGAATTGGTGGTGGGGGAAATTTGGCAAAAGGTGACTTGGCCAAAGGCAGTGCTTGCCCATGGCACACCTGGAAGGAGGTGAGGGAGATTATAAGGTGGTGCTAGTCATACAAACTCCCAGGGCAGCAAATAACAAAGCAGACCAGTTATTTAATGATGGGGTGGATCTATGGGATGTTAGAGTCTTGAGAAAATGATATTGTAATGATAGCCACGGGGATTTTTTTTTCTTTTGATATTTTTACCTTGTCTGCATTCTTCCCTGACGTTGAATAAAACAACCACCATTCCATGAGGAGGGGGGAGAGGAGAAAGGGAAGGAGAGAGATGGGGAAGGGCATACATGGATAGCCTGTGAAGACTGGGAGTTTTGAGCTTTAGTTGTCCTCATATTAGAATTCAAATGCATTCATCTTCAAGTTTTCCAATTCACCTCACTATTTACCCCATAATGGTTCCCTATATTTTCTGTTTGTGATTTATACAAAATATGGCTATAATCAGATGCTTCACTTCAAAATTTTGAATTTTGGGATAGTTGTTTATAATCGAAGCATTAAAATAATCATGGTCTTCATAAAGGTTCATCCTATCTGTTTGAGGTGAGCTTTTAGTGTGTTCATATGCATTAAGTATTTAAAACATTACCTTACAACATATGATTTTCTTTCTTCAGATATTGATTGATTCTTGTCCACACATTTATTCTATGGATCTTTTTCTTGCAGATTCCGACAAATATGTTTGGTCTCATTGAATATAGGGCACATCCTTTCTGGTTGCAGAAGTATTGTCCTTCTCATGAGCATGATGGAACACCCCGCTGCTGTTGCTGTGAGAGAATGGAGGTTGGCTGAAAATGCTTTCTTAATAAATTAAATCCTCTTGTAGTTGCCACAAAATTCTGCAGTTATGTTCTGCTGAGTTAATAAGATGCATCTGGTCATCATAAATTGCTTTTTAATATAACCCAGATCACATTCTTTGAACATTCCTGAAGGATGGATGATTCGTTCCACTTGGCATTTCGGACATGGAAAACAACATATGCATCATGCCTGATACTTTTTCCACCCAAATCAACGTCTCTTACTGTCAGAAGTTAAATTATCCCACCTTATACTTCTTCTTCCTCCCCTTCTCCTTTGATTGCAATTTGATATACGTAATCGCTCATTGTTTAGCATTGATGCATGATATAGTCAGAATTATTTCCATTGAAGATCTTGACCATGTGATTTTTTGCAGGCATTCTCTTAATTCCTTATCACCTCTAGTGGTTAACATGTTGTAACAATGTTTTTCGTTTTCTTGGTGTCCTGATACCCCAGCCTAGAGAAACACAGTATGTTTCCCTGGGTGATGGTCGGAAGGTCTGTCTGGAGTGTTTGGATTCTGCAATCATGGATACCCACGAATGCCATCCTCTTCACCTTGATATACTTGAATTTTATGAAGGTTTAAATATGAAAGTGGAGCAGCAAATTCCATTGCTTCTTGTTGAGAGACAAGCACTAAATGAAGCCATGGAGGGAGAAAAGAATGTAAGGGTTGCATGAAAAATACCAAGTTTCAGTTGCACATGATTAACACTACTTTTTTGAATTTTTTTCATATTACAAATGATGATGATTGACCAGATGGTTGTAACTTCTGCTTTTGCTTTTTTGGTGGCATGGTATCCTACTGAATATCGCTTCCATTTTCTGCCTAAACCCCAAAAAAGCAACAAAATTATAGCTGTCAATTCCAATTTAGCATCATTTCTGTTTGCTTCTGAAGTAGAACATTTCAGTGTGTTCGTTTATTTCAATGTTCCATTTTGGAAAAAGCGGACATTCTTTCTTTGAAAGAAATATATGTATGTATGCAACTCCTTATCATTTAAAAAGAGTATTTTACGGGTTTAAATTCAAATTTTTATTACTATATTAAAATGTATTAATACTATTTACAGTAAAAAGGATTTTTTCCTCAAACTCTTATTAATGAATTCGAAATATGAAGATTGAAGCTCAGAAATAGAAATGTACGTGAAGATCAGATGAAACAAGACCAAAGTGGGGTTGACATGGGACTAATTTGATGCCAAAAATAGTTGAAATAGATTTAAAAGGGTGAATGAAATATTTAGGTACATGCTTCTATTTTGGTTTTTGTACTGGAATGATATTTCAGAATGGAATGGAATTGACGACTATGACCAGAACAGGTAACCATCTGTTCCACCAAAATATTTAAATCAATGCTATGTAGGGCACATCCAAATGCAATCTTAAACGACTGCATCCTAATTAGTTCTCTCTCTTGGAGTAGGGACATCATCACTTGCCTGAGACACGAGGGCTTTGCCTGTCCGAGGAACAGACTGTCAGCAGTGTAAGTCTGTTTCTGCAATTACGAAACAAGGAATAATGTGTTTTCTGCATATCTTTCAAAAAAAATAATGATGTGTTTTCTGTATGTTTTGTTTATTTCATCTGATTCTGGGTGCTATCTACCATGCCAGATTTTGAGGCGGCCAATTTTTGGGTTTGGGAATCGAATCGTGGAGATGATAACAGAGCCATATAAACTCATCCGGCGATGTGAAGTGACTGCCATTCTTGTTTTGTATGGGCTCCCTAGGTATTGGTTTCTTCCTCCCTTACCTTGAAAAGATCAGTTTCTTCTAGGGGGTGCTTCAATATTAAATGTAGGTTACTAATTTCGACCTAACTCATATTTCAGCCATCTTCTGACCCTTCCATAATTGAATCCATTTTTAATTTGTGCCAACCAATTTGAGTTGGGTTAAATTGATTTACGGGTCAACCTGTGTAATTAAGTAGACGATTGTGTCTATATATAATGTACATTATGTCGGCATGTCTCAAGTAAAGAGGCATCTATAAAATGAGTCTTCAGCACCAAAACATACTCCAAAAGGTTAGGTCTCAGAAAATAATCAAATCAACCTATGGAAAAGCAGGTTTTTATTTATAATTTGGGTAATCCTGGGGTGTTGGGTTATACAAAGCTTGATCCTAGCCTCATCTTAGTCAAGAAGGGGTTAGGCTCCTTGGACTTTATGGGAACACATATTTTAAATGGGTTAGTTTGCTGCCCATATTTTGAGCTGGATCACTCAGGTTTGGGTTCACCCTAACCCAAGTTGCACCACCCTTACTACTACTGCTTTCATCTTTTCTTACCTTCAGAAAAGAAAAAAAGGTTCTTCTCTCTTTCTCTCTCTCCTATTTAATAGCAGTATTTTCTTCAGATGGTTCTACTGTTGTTCTCCAGTAATGTTGGTTAGTTTGCACATGGACATTTGATAAAGGCACTGTTCTGAAAAGACGGTTACAAGGCCAGTTGATTTTTCTTATCACTCAATTTTACAGTACAAACTGACAATTACAATAAAAAGATATATAAGGACCATTCTAAGAAAGAGCTGTTTTGTTGAAGAAAGGGAGAGTTTTGTTATGTACTGTTAATTGTACAACTTATGTGATAATATTTAGATTTCTATCCCATGATCCCTTGGCACTTCAGAATAGGAAATTTAATGTACACATGTTGCCGACCTACCCGATGCTTCAATTTTGCGTGTAAAATCCATGTACCTTTCATCTGTACAGTTTGTCTTTGTTCTATTCTGTATTATTAGATGAAAATTGATTGTCCATCAAGTTGAACTTGATAACAACTATCATGGGTCTATACCAAAATGGCATTTGTTAGGTTCAATCAATGAATTTTTTACTCAAATTAATTTGGAATGTAGGGGCATAAATCCGATGCACTGATAGTTAGATTGTCTCCACAAAAAAGTTAATTTTCTAGTTAGAGCATATTATTTTTAGGGAAATCGCTTCAATAATATTCTCAATGAGCCAAAATTGATTTAATTGTTGGTTCCATAATTGTACTTGTATTGGTAGAAATCTAATATACCATTTAAAGTACTTATGCAATTGCTTTGTTTTCTTTACTTGCTTTGTAATGATCTTGCGTTACAGATTACTAACGGGATCCATCTTGGCACACGAGATGATGCATGCATGGCTACGGCTTAATGGTACTTGTCTGACGACTGATATGTGATTGATATCTTCTGCCATTTTTGAAATTTATTATGCTTATTATGTTTACTCATTCAGTACCCAAAAATCAACTTTATCATATGCCTTTCATACAATCTTTGAAAAGTAAGGGCTGAATATTTATTGAAGTAGGCTTGCTCCTGGGGCTGTTCATGGGTTCAAACAGGCCGAAGCCCAGGCCTGGCCTTGAACATGTGTAGTTGATCAACAGGCAGAGCTCAAGCGCATGTTTTTAAGCCTGTTTAATAAATGGGCATGCTTGGGTTAAAGTAAAGCCCTTGAAAATCGGATGAGCTTTTTAACCCGAGCCAACTATATATTAAAATTTTGATGTTATTATTATATTAGACTCCATAGATATAGTTTAATCCCCTTCCTGAGACAAGATTCTCATTGAGATTTGAAAATGGGCTTTAATGTGGAGCTTGAATTTTGTGCAAGTGAAACGTAAAGTGTTAAAGTGACCTCTAGACTCACTTTGTCCAAGTATGTTAATCCACAAACAGGCTCCATTGGATACACTTGGACTTTAGCCTAAAAAAGCAATGCAAACGGGTTGGGCTTGACTAGAGGGAAGTCTGGCCTATGGACAGCCCTAATCGCTTTGTTGGGGAGAATTGTTTGGCTGTCGTGTCCAAGTCATGAGCCGTTTGAATAATATAATCACTCCTCCGCTTAACAAGATGGTATGATAGCTGTAATTGTCTGATGTATTCTTTTATAACAGGTTACTCTACCCTTAGTCCAGAAGTCGAAGAAGGCATTTGCCAGGTTCTTGCTCACATGTGGCTAGATGCGGAGATCATCTCAGGATCTGGAAGTCATGTAGCTTCGACATCATCTTCTTCTTCTGCTCCTACATCAAAAAAAGGCACGAGATCACAATTTGAAAAGAAACTTGGAGACTTTTTCAAACACCAGATAGAATCAGATACTTCATCTGCTTATGGAGATGGTTTCAGAGCTGGTAACCAGGCTGTGCTTCGGTATGGCCTTCGACGGACCCTCGACCATATTAAGTTGACGGGCAACTTTCCATATTGAACTGATATTTTATTATGAGATAATATTGTACCATATCTACTTACCCCCCTCCCCCACAACCACAAATCCAGGGCTGGTGCAATATTCATGAGATGATCATGTTGTGAATGCTGAGTATGACAGACTATTTATCTAGTAAAATAAAAAAAGAAAGAGGTTTTATTTGTAATAGATAAAGAGATGAATATAAAAAAAAAAATTGAGCTCCCCCCCCAAAGAGTTTGTTGTTGTGCCTCCCACCGACCCAAATCTACAGAAACATCGGAAAGTTGTAAAAATATTGCTACAACATCATATCCAATTTATGAAGTCCTATAGACCAATGCATGTTGGAAATTATCCTCCAAGTATTCATTGAAAATTCATCAGCCATTGCCTGATGTTTTGTAATGTGCTTAATGACGGTAAGTATTTGTGAATGACAGTTTCATTTTTTTTTTCTTTTTTTCTTTTTGGGATAACTAGGGTATCCATGAGATATTGACCTAATTAGACTAATTCCATGAAAGTAGAACCCCCTAGTTTTGAATTTTGATACCCCCACCCCACCCTAGAGTCTACATTTTCCATGAGAAGGGACATATAACGTGTTTGTGGTAAATTGGATAAATTGTTTATTAGAATCAGCTCTATTGATAATCTGACTTTCTGATTTAAATTGGAAGAGCATCAAACCTTCTCCACTTACAGGGCAAGGGAACATGCAACGGATTTCTTGAGTAAAGTGCCAATATAAAATCTTGGCGAAAACCTAACATTCAGATCTACTTGGCAGCGAATCGAGTTTAGTTTCAATCAAGGTGAAGCCCATGAGCCATGAGCATTCCCGGCCAAGATTTGAAGGCTTAGTAATAAATACTTCTCTGGATGAAAACTCTCATTATATCAGGGGTTTAAAAAACGCCCAACCCGATATATCGGCCGATAATTTTCTCTCTCCTCCCAACATCGGTATTTTCTCTCTCCTCCGATATCGGAACAGTGAAGAACCGTGAAAAATCGCAAAAAACCGTGAAAACCTGTGAAAGCTGTAAACCCTGAACCGTCCTGAACCGTGAAGAACTGCAGAAAATCGTTAAAAACCGCAAAAAATCGTGGAAAACCGCGTAAAAACCTTCAAAAACCGTATCGGTGTTTTTTTTTAAAAAAAAAAAAATTAAATACCGATATTTATGAATATCGGCCGATATTGTGACCGATATTTCGGACCGAATATCGTCCATATCGGCCGATATTCGGTATGTACAGCCGATACATATCATATCAGCCGATATCGTTCGGTATTAAAATACCGATACATATCGGTCGATACGATATGTATCGGCCGATATTTCAACTTTAGCCTTATATAATAAGTAAATTTCAGTATTTTGCTGATTTTTTTAGAAATATTGAAATTATATGACAAATTTAAATGTCTTTAGCAAGATCTTGAGAGAGAATTTTTAATCTCAATAGAATCAGAGATTTCAATTAAAAAAAGGGTAAAACAGGCGGAAAGCTAACTCAGGATAGTTATAATTGGAGACGTCAAGCCAACATCAAACTGTCCAAATTGGGTCTTTAAAAAATCTTAGTCTTTGATTTTTTTCATATAAAATAAATTATTATCTTAAAAAAAAATTTAATAAATATTTTTATCTGTTATAATTAATTAAAAGAAAAAAGACACATCAAATAGCCAGAATAAATGTGTGAATTTAAACAATTATGCTCTACATGATATTGAATTTAACATATTAGCTTTCACATTTAGTTGAAAATGGAAATGGACAAGAATGTTTGAATTCATTAGATTGATTAAGAGAGAATTTAAACACATCTTTCACAAAAGCCAAAATCTAGACAACTTTGAATGCTTTCAGATATTTTGATCTCCTTTCAGTTAATCAATTGAAGGCCTTATAATGGTGAAATCTCTCATGTATCCACCAATTAAAAACATAGAATTGGGACTCCACAAGGAAAGTCACCAAGTCAAGTGACGAAGTGGAGTTTGATTAAGACTCATCAAATCTGCTCGATTTGACGAAAGTGAATCGAGTTTATGAACTATGACCAAAATCAGAAAAGCTATATTTGCAATTTACTTTGTTTCCATGTTAGGAATCAATAGAGCATAAAACTTTCTTTCATTCATTAGTAACTATAGGATCTAGCAGCACTTATCTCTATTACTTAGAGATTAAGCCAATCTTAACTTGATCTAATCTAGATATCCTAACATACTTAGTCTATCTTATGCTGAGGATAACTGACCTTGTAGGTTGTTATCCTAATTACAATCCTCATTTAGATCAAGTAATATAATTGAGAATAAACACTCAATGGTCCATATTACTCATTTGATGGGTGAATACCAAGGAATGCAATCACCCCACAAGAAGAGTGGGGAACCTAAATTCTAGTCTACATATCATGAGAGATTTACTCCTTCATTTTATGGCAATAAAATTGTCTTAACCAGTTCAAAAAAGCAAAAAGCACAATCAAACAAGGGGAGATTTTAGGATAGGTGAGTTATTATTCCCAGAATTCCCATTAATCACCCCCTTTCTCGGTTCCAGCATTATGGATATTGCATCTACTTCAGTAGCTGGGGTAAAGGATAGGTGAGTTAAATAAACATTTTCTTTCTTAAGGCTCTTCTATTATTTTCCCACAGCAATGTCAATGGAAAAATGACAGACGTGATAATTGTAGCAACAACAAATGATGACCATATTTGTTTTACTTGGGCAGGCTTGAAATGTTGATCATAGGGTCTAAAACTATATTCTCATTCTCTGCACCAAAGTTCGAACGGAGGAAACTCAACCTTTCATTAAGAGGATAGATTTCTAGAACAGAAAAAATTGAAAAGAATGGGAGTTGGGTTGAATATTTCCTTAACCATCCGAAGAAGACTGGACTTCTTTTGTTTTTAAATTATGATAATAACTGGCTGAGCACTCGTGTTCTTGACTATTCTTGACTGATTTGTGATTTTGTTCTGTGTACAGCATGTAATGAGAGGAACCAAACAAGAAGTACTTCAATCCAATATACACTTCTATCAAAGTACTTCAATGCATGGAAAGATCGGATGACATCCATTTTCTTGTTCATTAAAGAGAGGAAAGATTTCAAAGAGAATGGAGCTTCTTTATCTTTCAGGCTTTGGGGCCTAATCATCCCTGGAATATGTTCTCACAGTTAAAGACTAGGGTAAAGATATCGGCCGATATAAAACATATCGGACTGTATGAATGAATACTTCAAGGCTTGCCAAAATCACCATGTCTGAAAAGAAAATAGGTTAAGCCCATTTTTCAAATTTGTCTCAAAAACTGCTTTTAATCTTATATCATGTTCCTTACCTCTAGTTTTTCAAACCTTGAATTTATTTATTTTTTCTTAGCAACGTAATCCATCTGTGTCGAGCTCTGCTGGATTAACACTTACATCACTGAAACAACAACTTCATTTGTATAAGAATGCTAACACCAAAAGAAAAAAAAGTGAGTTCATGCAGGTCGTGCTTGTATCTTATAAATCGTAAAACTCTGTCAAGCTTGATTAACTTGCTGAGTCAACTCAATTATCAGGATGTCTTAGTAGAAAGACTTGTCCAAGTCTCAGCAAGACAAAAAGAATCTGCCGTGTCTCATACTCTCAGGCAGGGGCCATTCCATATATCAGTCGATATTTTTTTTTCCAATCGATTTTTTATTCTTTAAAAAAATAAAAAAATTCTAGAAAATCAAGAAAATTATAAACTTTATAGATATGTAATTTTTAACTAAAGATCAGTTATTTTCATGTTCAAATATTATTTTAAAGTTACAAACTCGAGAATTCCAAATGTTTTTTTTTAAGAAATGATTAAAAAGTACAAAAAATTGTAGAAATAAAAATAAAAATTTGTAATAACAAACTCATTGTCACTTCAAAACCACCACTGAATTTTAGGACCACCCAAAATGAGAAAGCTTGTATTTTCAGTTGACGTTTTGAAAACTTTTGGTTTTAGGACAAGAAGACATGGAAAACTAATTATTTTTCAGATTTTGAAAATGCTAAAATTACTATTAGAATACAGATACCAATAATTCAACCTAAGTTTTCCTAAATTACAAGAGTGGTTGATCCAATAGTCTCCCTTCACAACTAATATCTTATATATTTGTGTCTAATATGTCAAATTTATTTCCTAAATTACAAGAGTGGTTGACCCGATAATTTCTCCTATACATAACTAATATCTCAAACTTTTCTCCTAATTACAAGAGTGATTGAGCCAATAATTTCTCAATTCCTCCTATATATGTATTCATTTCTAAATACACAACTAATACGTCAAACTTATTTCCTAAATTACAAGAGTAGTTGACCTGATAATCTCTCCTTTACACAAACTAATATCTCAAATTTATCTCCTAATTATAAGAGAAGTTGACCCAATAATTTCTCTATATGTATTCATTTCTATCAACTTTGTATTATTTTTATAAAACAATGTATTTTCAAGAGTAACAGTAGAAAAGAAAGTTTTCAAACCCCAATTAGAAGCCATATATAGATCGAAATATCGGCCGACGATATTGTATAAGTGATTTTATTTTTTATTATTTTTCAAAAAACTAGGTGCATTTTTTTTAAAAAAAATATCAGCCAATTTTATTCTTAAGAAAATGAAAATAAAAAATTAAAATATCGACTGATATTTAGCATATCAACTGATATCTCAGCCATCCAACTGTAGCTTCAGGTTTTTTAATAGTGCTGTACTGCTGTATGCATGCTTGCAGTTGTGCATTCTTAAGTAATAGTGGTAACAGCTTGCTTGATTTAGTAGTAGACCATGGAAGACTTGAATTCAAAAACAATTACACATGATGACCGAGGTTTACTCGATTTGATTAAACTTGGATGAGTCAACTTGATGAACAGAATGTCAAGCCGAGAGACTAGGCCAAGTCTAGGCAAGACTGAAATGAGTCTGCCATAGTGCCATGCCTTGAGAAGTTGACTAGATGGAAGACAGACTAATACTAAACTTTAAGGATTTTGAATTATAGTGTGCTCTCCTCTGTGCATCTCTTATAACAGTGGTATACTTGCTTGATTTAGCTGTTGTTGCCATGCAGAAAATTTTATGAATTCAAAGTGCCACATTAAGATAGGACATATATACTTATGGTGTCAAATGACCTCTATATCCATGCAGTATCCATTCCTATGGCCATATAATGCCAATTCTGTGATCATGGCCAGAGTTAGCCATCTGTCTCTTCTGGTTGAAATATACAAATAATCCATGTTTGAATTTCTTTGTTTTGTTTTGATAAAAGATGTCACCATGTTTCAATTTCTTCATTTTGTTTTGAAATACACAAGTTGCCATGTTTCAAGTTCAGCTGAACAACTTGTGCTTAGAATAGTATAGGAATTTGATTTGGTTTTACAACATGTAACTAGAGACTCAGCAACAAAAGCAACATTTCAGTTGCGGGCATAGTATATCATGAATGAGAGTATCAGTTGTGCCTCCATACCCCAAGGGTATCAAAAAGAATGACTTCTCATTGCTCTAAAAATTAAAAAAAGTACCAAATACTTGGAGAATAGAACTGAAATGACAATGAATGACTTGTTCCACGGTTTCCACAAATTGTTTCCCTTTCTTTGGGTATTGTCTTTGCATTCACTAGAATGGTTTTCATCCACTAATGAACAATTTTCACTATTTAATTCTCTTGGGTTGAATGTAGATAGTGCAAAAACATTCAACAATTGTGCTACAAAGGCAGGAAGTAATAACAGACAATACATTGCATCAAAAAATAACAGACGATACTTTATGTTTGAGTGTGGCTGTGTGAGTGTATTTGAGAGAGAGATTTAGGCCATTCCAGATTCTCACCAAGTCAACATCCACAGTTGTGGTAGCTCCATCTTATATTTTTTGGGTCACAAGCTGTTATAATCTGCCACTTATGATAAGAAACCTTTAGATGCTTTCTCCTACCGATTCTTCCCAACGTGTTCAATAAGATCCATAATGGCTGCAGCCCATTCATCCTTGCATGGTTAACATTTTCAATAAAGTAACCACCTGGCGTAAATCAAACAACCAATCAGGAATAGAATTAGGGATTAAATCAAGCAAAAAATAGCAGCAATGTGAAAGCTCAAGGCCTTGAGGCGTTTAACTATTCTGTCTACAAAGTCTTTCCCCTCATCGTCTTGCTTCAGCAAAAGCAGAGCACATCTTAGAGCCATAAAAAAGTGCCAGTATTTCTATAAGGTATCTATAAATACCCTACAACAGGAGATGTTATAGCAACAAAGTATGCTGACTCTTCAGTTCAATCAGTGTTTTAAAAATCAGACTGAACCGTGGTAGAGATGCACAGCTCGACTACTACCGTGAGATGCACAGTTCGACTATTACCAAAATCATCCAAAACAAACACCTATTTCGACCTTAGTTCATAATGAAAATCAATGAGTTCAATAATGAAAATCCCTATTCTCAGTTAAAGCAAAGCTATATAGACGAACTTGTCAACCACCCCATGAGTTGTGCACAAAGACATAAACAATAAATCACAGTATAGTAAAGTTCCAAACAATTTTAGGAGCATTAAACTCTCTGTATCACCTTGATAGCTTTTCTTATACACCCGTGGAAGACAAGTGAACCAAAGACCCCTGTCAATAATTCCACTCACCCATTAACAAGAGGAACAGGGGATACCAAGCATGCATAAGAAATTAGAATTCAATAAAGATGAAACCACAACTTTTTTAGACTCCCACGAGGACTATTGGTAGGCCTTGGCTAAATAAAATGAGTTCCAATTGAGGCTTCTTACTCCCAAACAAGAGGAGTACCAAAACAATCTAACCATAAGGACTTCACTGCAAGTGTTGCGGTGGGGAATGGGATCTGATGGTAAATCAGTCATCCCCATCAAGGCGGATGAATGGGTAACAGATTCAAAAAGCTTCTACAAAATTGTCATGAGTATGACTCAAAAATTCATGTTAATAGCCAGAGTTGAAAATAGAAAAAAAATGTTAGAATTTTCTCTTCATTTTCAAAAATAAATAAATAAAATACAGATAGCGTTAAAATCATAGCAATGTTTGTATTGAGTGGTTCTTATAAAATTTGAACATCTGATTGCATGAGTCCAGGCTATTAAGGCTTCCACAAATTTATAAATGCAGCTTGGGTTGCAAATTAATTGATTCTATTCAATTTTGAACAGTAACAAAACAATAATGCAAGCCAAAAAAAGTTCAGAAAATATGTAAATCCAACCTATTAAGGCTTCCACAAATTTATAAATGCAGCTTGGGTTGCAAATTAATTGATTCTATTCAATTTTGAACAGTAACAAAACAATAATGCAAGCCAAAAAAAGTTCAGAAAATATGTAAATCCAACCTCAGTTAGCTTTCCTTTTTATCTTTCATATTTTTAACTTGTTTATCTTGCAGCTTTCTTCAAGCGTGCTTTAAGGCTTCTAGTGTTAACATTGCTATAAGTAAATTTTAATTTAGCTCACATTTCCATCGTAGCAAGACAAAGTAGGAAACATAGATGAATCCTTTAAAGCTAATGCCCAATCATGGAAAGCATCGCAAAGATATATGTGAAGGAAAAATAGAAACTCACCATTCTGTTGTTGATCATGCAGCACTCATCAGTACAGAGCAAAATAGGAGATGTGTCAAACCGATCTAAAAGACAAAGCTAAGGCGGTACTCTTTGTCATTCTAGAATTTTCGCTAACGCAGTGTTTCCTGTGGATTCCGTATATGAACGGAGTAATATAATCCACCAAAAATCAGAATCAACTGTGAAACACTTCCTATAGCATTCTTCCCAAAACAACATTTAACTTTTCGATAAAATCAGGATTCCATTCCACTTTAAAACTTGTTGGTATTACTATCTCGGAATGGAATCCTGATTTTATTGAAAAGTTAAATGTTGTTTTGGGGAGAATGCGAGTTGCATAGTTGATTCTTGCCTTTGGTGGATAATATTACTACGTGCATATACGGAATCCACAAGAGGCACTGCATTAGCAGAAATTCTAGGATGTCAGAAGGGCATTCGCCTTAGATTTGTCTTTCAGATGAGTTTGACACATCCAAACTTGAATTTGCCAATCTTCTTCTCTTCCCATTGAAGGTGAAGAGTTATCAATATAAAATTCTTAACTATCTCGGATTTCCGGTCATAAAAAATGCCAAGGCGCTTGGGACAAAGCCTCTTACAAACACCTAGAAAATCACCAGAACACATATTTATTTGTGCTTATTGCTAAATAATTGTGCACTAAGCAAAAAATTCAGTTTAGGGTACCCAAATAGCATATAGTAGGTTAGATAACTGTACTGCATGGAAATTCTAATTAGCACAATAAGAAGGATACCTGATTATAGTTTTAAGTCCTTCTTTACTGGAATCAGCAGCGAGTGTTCCAACCGAATGATCATTGAAGTACACTAACCCTGCAGGGCTTCCTTTGCTTCAACAACCATGTGACGAGTGTCAAAAGAATGTGATGATTTAGGTGAATTGTGGCCAGATCTGTAGGAGAAGGAATATTTTCAAGGTGGTCCACCTGAGTACGCAAACAGATAGCTCACTGAATATTTTTTTTGGAGATCAGCTTTTCTTACATTTGCATCCTGAGAAACATCTATATCAAGTGCAAAATCTGAAATCCAAAAAATGGGGGAGCTCCTAAATGATTTTCAAGGCTTCAACCTATCTACATTCAGTCCAACAGAATTAAATGGTGAAAATCATTCATTAGTGGATGAAAAACATTCTGGTGAATGCAAAGACAATACCCAAAATAATAACAATATCTTTAAAGTGAAATATATATATATATATATATATATATATATATATATATATATATATATATATATATATATATATATATATATATATATATAACTTGCTGCTTTTTAGATATAAAATAAGGAGGTAAATAAGTAGATAAAAACGAAATAAAAATAAAGAATAAGCAGGGCTTACTGTCACACGGAGGACGGTGGCTGGCGGAGGGAGGATGAAGTGGAGGGTGAAAGGAAGGACGGCAGGGAGTCTGCCTGCAAGTGACCTCCACCGAAACTAGTTCTGGCGCTGGGGACCGGTTCGATTTTACGGGAAGTCCGGCGAAACAGTGGTGAGCAGGGCGCTACGGGCAATGTCAGTAGGGGCGCTGGTGGTGGACGAGCTCTAGACAGCAGAGGGTCAATTCGTTGAGGGTTTTCCGTTTTTGAGAGTCGAAGGGAGGAAAGTGTGACCGATTGAGAGGAGGCGTGGGAGAGAGAAGTGATAGGAGGTTTTTCTGTAACGAGGGGTATTTCTCAGGTATTTTCCCGAACAAGATTAGTCCCCCAAGCCCGCACCGCCTACCCCACACAGGCCGCCGGCCAGGGAGCGAAGGCAGGACGTGGGGAACAAACCCACTCCTGCCTTACCACTGAGCCAGGACCTCCGTTTTGAAAAGGCCCCAAAACCCTTTAACTCCCTTGAAGCCACGATCGCTTCTCTCTCTGAAATCTCTGCAGTGAACGGCGCAACTACCATCGCCGCTTCATCTCTCTGCATAAACGGTGCTTAGAAAAAACCATGTGGGTACTTGTCGTTGGAGAGAATTTGAAAACGGTGTTGGCCGTTTCCAGTATTCTAGCCATGGAGACCAGTATTTGAGAATACTAATGGCTTAAATCACTTATTAATTAATAATGCACATCAAAATTTGTGAGAGGCAAAGAATACCCTTTTTTATAAAAAAAAAAAAAATATTAATTTTGGGAGAGGTGACTATTATTGTAAAAAAATATTCTAATTTTGTAAATAACACACTTAGTGAAATGGTTAATACTAATAGTAACATGAATTCCATCTTAAATATGTACAAGTGACTCCATTTTATGGTACAACTTTATAAAAGACTAAATCATTTAAGTTTTTAAATAATCTCAAGATATAAGCTTTGATTTTATTTTTGAAAGAAAAATTAAAATGCTTTTATATTATTAATTAAAAACAAAGATTAATTGTGTTGTTTAAAGATTGATTTTAATTTAAAATTATAATAATTTTTTAGAGCTATTAATGGATTTTTATTTTATTTTATAACAAAAAACATCTTGAATAATCTATATAGACTCGTTAATCTAGTAACTTAGAGTTTTAATTTCTATTAGTTAATAATTTAATATTAATTATAATATAATATTCATGGCACGGGTTTCACCACGATTAAACTTCGTTGAACCTTATTCAACTCGACCGAGACAATTCAGTGGACAAGTCGGTTTTTCTTTAGATAGAAGTTTTTCAAAACTAAAATTGATAAAATCTTATCTACGGTCAACAATCTTATAAGAAAGATTAAGTGAATTAGTCATATTATCAATTGAAAATGACATTTTAGCAAAATTTGAATAAAAAATTTAATTAGTAATTTTGTATAAAAAAGATTTTAAAAAAATCCTTTATTAAAATTTTAATTAAATATATTAAATATTAAGAAGCCCTATTTAAAATTTTTGCCTAGTTAAGATATAAACAGAAATAGAAAGAGGAGAGTGTGGAAGAGGAGAAATAGATGGTACGACGGGAGAGAGGATTGAGGGTGTCAGAGGAGAAACAGGTGGGACGACGGGAGAGAGGATTGAGTGTGTAAGACGAGAAACAAATGCGACGACGGGAGAGAGGATTGAGTGTGTCAGAGGAGTTGAGATAGAAAGAGACACGAAGAGAGGAGAAAGTGATGGGACATAGGCTTGACTGTGGAAGAGGAGAACGGATAAGTTCGCTTATTTTGTCCTTTTGTATGATTTTTTTTTTCTATTTTTTTTTCTTTTCTCTTTCTTGTCAATTTTCTAGAATTTTTACCAATCATTCAAAAATATATATAATAATAAAAATAACAATTTAATTATTCTATTTTATTTAAAAAATTATTTCATTTTATTTTAGACAATTTAATAGTTTTCTTGTATCTAATTATGCAATGCATTATTTATCATGAAAATAAGTTGAAATCTAATGATTTTTTTATTAAAATAGATTTTATACAAAATACAATTGAGTGTTATTTGAAAAAAAAAATTCTTATAAGAGTTTTATGTAAATAAAAAATAAATTAATTAATATTTTAATATTATTTATAATATAATATTTATAACACAATTTTAATCACAGTTAAACTTTATTTAATCCAACTTTCTATTTAGATGATTTATTTCACAGTATAATTTTTAAAACATTAAATTTTACAATAAAATATACAACTTCTTCCACCAATCTTCTTCATCCTCCTTTTCCATCATTTTCAAATTATTATTCATCACATCCAAATGTTTTCCTTTTGTCATTCTTATCTTCCCACAAAAAGTTGGTTGAATCTTCTTCAACTTCTTAGCCAATCTCGTGAGCATCATAGATAATTTTTTAGGAAAGCACGTGTAGATTCTTCTCCAACTGATATCTTCATCTCAATACCACCACTATGAACTCACATAAATTAATCCTAAATCCTAAACTCTAAACCCTAAACCCTAATAGAGGGAGCTTTTAACTTAATGAATTCAACTCTCAAATCAAAAAAAATATACCATTCACCCAAAAAAAAAAAGGGGACCCATACAGATACCTAGTTTTTCTTTTTCTACACACTCTTTCAAAAATTTAGATGAAATGACCCTTTTGCCCTTCCACTAAATTCATCATCGACCGAATACATGGAAGAGAGGGAAAAAAAGGTTAGGCCCCACCGTTGATCGAAACTCAGGATCTTCCTTAGACGTAGATAGGTGGGCCAGGGGCGATTATGGTGGTGTCGATCCTAGGGTCAGAAGTGTAGGATCCACTTAGATCTAAGAAAAAAACCCATAAAATTGGGTTTTTCGTCACCCAAAGAAGTAGCAGAAGAAATTGGCCTGAGGAGGGTCCCACGCATTCCATATTTTGATGGTCTATCTATCTGTACCATCATATCTCTGATCGGAACTTGTATCGGACCCTCCTCCGGCCAATTTCTTCTGTTGCTACTTTGGACGACCGAAACCCAATTTTATGGGTTTTTTTCTTAGAACCAAGTGGATCCTACACTTCTGACTCTAAGATCGACACCACCATGATCACTCCTGGCCCACCTATCTACGGCTAAGGAATACCCTGGACTTCGATTAACGGTGGGGCCCACTGATTTTCTTCTCCCCCATCACAAACTGTTCGGCGGTACTATCTTTCGAACGAAGGGGAGGAGTTCGGTGGATGTGGCAAAGTTTGAAGTGGAAGGGCAAAAGAGTCATTTCACCCAAATTTTTGAAAAAGAGTGTGTACATAAAAAAAAAACTCAGATTTCTGAATGACTCTCCAAAAAATAGGCACATAATTAAAAGAAATCTGACGAGACTTTCCATCAAAATTTAAACTCGAATCAAAATGTGAATTTTTTCTTTCAGTTTTTAAAGATGGATAGTATGAATTGTATGTGACAGCTGACAGGTGGACCCATTAGATGTAAATTCTTATCTTCACGTTATTTCATACTTCGGCTTTGTTTTTTATTTTATCTAAGTAGCCCACTGTCCAAAATTAGGCGCGAGATTTACACACCAGGATTTTCTGCCTCTACACACCATTTTCCGGGTGTGGGTGGCTAATTACCACGATACTCCTACGTTTCCATTCGTTCGAACGAATTCCCAATTCATTTCGGAATTCGTTCGAACGAATGGACGTATACCCCCTCCATTTTTATTCATTCGAACTGAATTCCCAGTTTATTTCGGATTCGTTCGAATGAATACATGCATCCTACCGAGATTTTGACTCATTCGAATGAATGCCCATTTGTAAATTCCATTCATTCGAACGAACAATTCATTCGAACGAATGCCAAGTGTAAATTCCATTCGTTCGAATGAATGGGTAGAAGTTGTTTATTCGTTCAAATGAATGGATTGATTCATTCGAACGAATGTATCAGAGAGGATTGGAAAATGACAGTCCTTCTCTCGAATGTCATTCGTTCGAATGAATGGATTGATTCATTCGAATGAATGACAGTTATGTTCATTAGTTCGAATGATTCAATCCATTCATTCGAACGAATGGCATATAAACGTGCATTCATTCGAATGAATGGCTTGATTCATTTTAACGAATGTATCAGAGAGGACTGGAAAATGACAATCCCTCTCTCGAATGTCATTCGTTCGAATGAATCAACCCATTATGTGAAACCCCTACCTACCAATATGGGAAGAGTCACACATCGATAGTGGAGGGGAAAAAGATGGGAGATTTAAGTGTGGGTAGCCTCCCTTACTCATGTGACGCGTTTTGGGCCGGGTCAGGTGGGCCGGGGCCCAAATGCAAAACCGAGCGGGCTCACTTGTATGCGAGGCCCAGAGCGGACAATATCACACTGAGTCAAGCCCTAAGCCCTGTATTCGGGTCGGGTCGTTACAATTGGTATTAGAGCCGAGGTTCTACACTCGGACTGTGTAGGGCCTATCATCATTCCCTAGAGTTGTTGAGCTGAACCGGAGTTGAGCAGGGGACGGCTCGAGGCTTTAGGTGGGGATGATTGTGAAACCCCTACCTACCAATGTGGGAAGAGTCCCACATCGGTAGTGGAGGGGAAAAAGATGGGGGATTTAAGTGTGGGTGGCCTCCCTTACTCATGGGACGCGTTTTGGGCCGGGCCAGGTAGGCCCGGGCCCAAAGGTACAAAACCGTGCGGGCTCGCTTGTGTGCGAGGCCCAGAACGGATAATATCACACTGAGTCAAGCCCTAAGCCCTGTATTCGGGTCGGGTCGTTGCACATTTACTCGAACGAATGACATTTATTTGTCATTCATTCGAATGAATCAGTCAATTCATTAGAACGAATGACAACTTATATGTCATTCATTCGAATGAATTCAATGATCATTCGAACGAATGTATTAGAGAAGACTGGAAAATGACAGTCCTTCTCTAGGAATGTCATTCGAACGAATGACACCTTATATGTCATTCGTTCGAATGAATTAACTAATTCATTCGAACGAATAATAACTTATATAAGTGATCCTCCACGAAATTCCACTCGTTTTGTTCCATTCAAAACCCTAAACTGTGGTTTCCCTCTCCCTCTCCCTTTGCCCTTGAACCCCTTTCTAAATCCCTTCTCCCTTAAACCCCATTTTCAACCCTCTTTTCAATCTCAAACCCTTGAACTCCATTTCTATCCCAAACTCTTAAACCCCATTTTAAATCACCTTCTTCAAAGACTTCTCCTTAAAACCCCATTTTGAACCCCTTTTTCAATTCGAAACCCTTAAACCCCATTTTGAACCACCTTCTTCAAAGATTTCTCCTTAAAACCCCTTTTTCAACCCCCTTTTCAATCTCAAACCCTTGAACCCCATTTCAATTCCAAACTCTTAAACTCCATTTTGAATCACCTTATTCAAAGATTTCTCCTTAAAACCCCATTTTCAACTCCCATTTCAATCCCAAACCCTTGAACCCCATTTCAATTCCCAAACCCTTAAACCTCCTTTTCAATCCCTTCTCTCTTAAACCTTTCTTTAAACACACTCTCAATTTTTTATCTCAGTTCGAAGTTGTCTCTCTCAAGGTCTGGATTTTTTTTTCGAATCGAAGGTAACTCTCTCTCTTATCTCATTATTATTAGTGTTTTAGTGGTAGTTTTTAATCCTCAAGTGGCATGAAGTTTATTGAATGATGTTTTGAAAGTCATGAGGGCCTTATAAATTATGTTAAGAATATGCTTTTAAATAAGGATTTGTAACTACCATAAACATGTCATGTAATAAGAAAAATAAAGTAGTCATTGGCTGCGATAGAGGAGGTAAATACCATAACACGATTAACTTGGAAGATGATATGAGAAAAAGAAAAGCATACTCCCACCAATGCAATTGTCCTTTTCAAGTGAAAGGAAAACAGATTGTTGATGGGTCATGGAAGTTGACCATAAAGAATTTGGATCATAATTATTATATATCGGAGGTATTATTAGGTCATCCAAGATGCTGAGAAAAGAATGATCATTGAAATGAAGTAGTTACAATATACCTACCACGGCAAATTTTGACGATCTTTAGAAATCAAAATCCAGATATTGGAATATCAGCGGTTGATTTGCACATTTTTTGTTCTGCGCTTCGGAAAGAGCAATAAGGGGTCGAACTACAATTTAAGCTTTGATAAAAGATCTTCAGGAAGATGGTTACCAATATTTTCTTGACCATGACAGTGATGATCATTTGTCCCATCTATTTTTTGCACATCCAAAGTTCATTTTTCTTACCAAGAGCTACTATACTGCCCTTTTAATGGATTGCACGTACAAAACCAACAAATCTCATATGTCATTGCTTCATATTGTTGGTGTAACAAGTTTCAATAACTTCTGCTCATGTTTTGCATTTCTACGAAATGAGAAATTTGAAGATTATGTATGGGCATTACAGATGTTTAAAAAGGTCTTTGGAGTGGAGCATGATCGACAAGTTCTTTTGATTGATAGGGAATTGGCGTTAAAGAATGCCATTGATTTGGAGTTCCCTAATGTTGTACATATTTTGTGTTCTTGTCACATCAACAAGAATATTGTTACTCGTTGTAAACCTGTGTTTAAGAAAATCAAATATTGGAATGCATTTTTTACCGAGTGGAATATCCTGATTAAGTCCCCAACCGAAGAAGCATTCAATACAGCGTTTGAGGCATTCAAACAAAATTTCAGAAATGATTCGCAGGCAGTGAACTACTTAAAAAGGACATGGATCCCACATAGAAAATAATTTGTCAAGGCATGGATCAGCTGGTATTTACATTTTAAAAATCGAGCTACTTCAATGTACACTTTGAAGGTATTAAGAACAAATATTCTAGAGGACGTCATCCAGGTTCAAGGAATTCTTCATAGGGCCAAACATCTACATGTCGAGATCCTTCTACATTTGAGATTGTAGAGAATCAACTAAATGGAAGAAGATGTGGGTTATGCAAAAATATTGGTCATACGAAGAGAACCTGTCCGAATAGAATTAGTACACAGGCATCTACGAGTGTAGATTTAAATGCTGATCCTTTTGTAGATGATTTGCATGAATCACAAACAACTAGTTTTCCACAGAATAGTGGATCTTACAACTTAGGTGACGATTCGACATATAACTCTATAGATATGACTGAAGTAAGTTCTTTCCTTAATTGATATAAATATGTATTTACCAATCGACATATTACTTTTCTATATGTTCTAATGTGATTTTTTTAGAGATAATGACGATTTCATGCAATGGTGGAATCAATGAAGTGAAGATAGAAGTGGAAATGTATTCATTTTAAGTGGAAAATGTATTGATTTCAGTAGAAAATGTATTCATTTCAGTATATAAATGTACTTTGTTTTGATTTTTGATGAAAATATATCTATATGAAGTGAATGTACTCTCATGTATTTTAAGCATGGTTTTGAACGACTTCCGATTGAAGTAAATTTATTCTGATATTTAAGTTAATAATGCTCTTGAATGCTCTTGTCAGTTTGAATGTGATTATGGAAAGTATGAAAATCAAATAAAATAAAAAATTTACAATAACATCCGCTCAAAATAACATGTTTAAAGTAAGGACCCAATTCACAATGAAAATCTGATAAATAATAGAACATGTTCATTCAAAATATGAATTTTACATCTCTTTTACATGTCAATATAAATAAATCAAAAGTACATCAAATACAAGAGCTATCCGGATCAGATGTAGAAGGTGCAGCAGGTGTAGAAGCAGGTAAAGAAGCAAGAGGTGCAGTAGGTGAAAAAGCAGGAGGTGCAGCAAGTACATGAATTGGTGCAACAGTCAGAGGAGTGGAGGCAGGTGCAGATGCAGGAAGTGTAGCAACTGGTGCAACAGTCATCGGAGCAGTGGAGGCAGGTGCAGAAGCAGCAGGTGCATGAACTGATGCAACAATCAGAGCAGTGGAGACAGGTGCAAACTGAAGTCGCACGAATGGAATAAGTGCAGTCGAATGAGGAAGGGGGCGAGAAGTTGCTTGCAACTCGAGTCATCACAGAACGGGGGCCAATACCAGCTACTAATCCAGTGGGCGGAGTAGGGGGGCATGAAGCTAGTTGCAACTCCAGTCGGACGAGTCAATGGCCTAGAAGTTGATGTTAATCCAATCATCACAGAACGAGGGCCAGAACCTGCTGATCCACTCGACATAACAGGGGTGCCAGATGCTACTCCAAATCGACTAGCACGAGCAGGGGTGCTAGATGCTGGTCTTACTCGATTAGGACGAGCAGGGGTGCCAGATGCTGCTACTGCTCGACTAGTACTAGCAGGGGTGCCAAATGCTGCTCCAGCTCGTTCTGCTACCCCTCCAGATGGACGATAGGGGAAAGAATTGCTCCTGCAAATTCTAATGATACCCTTGCTCGTGGACTACCATCTGTTTCTGTTTTTAATACTGTTGTTCTCCCCCTCTCTTGTGCTAAAATCATTGTCAACCGCAAAGTATCTAAAATCTGACTCTGGATAACATCTAGTACTGCAATAACCTCATCATATCTCTGCTTCTGTTGATCATATCTTTACTCCATCTTCTCCTCCATAGCAGAAATGCTAGCAAAAATCTGTTGTGCATCAACTGCTGTAACAGTCGGAGGAGTCCCTACCTAGTGTGGCTCGCGTGCCTCACGCCCCTCAGATGACTCAAGTGGCTCAACCGTCTCACGCGCCTCAGATGGCTCAGGTGAACTGTGAACCTGAACTTGAGGGTGCCTCGACAACGTTGGAGAGTCATTTCTTACTAGCTTTGTCGAGATGGAATTCCATTTTCTTCAAAGTTGAATCATTAAAATAATCATAGCGGTCTATACATACTTTATCAGATGGGGGAAGAGGAATTCCGCGTTCTTTAAAGAATGAACTAAAGAAAAAGACCGTATGGAAGACTACTTCTTCTTGTCCTATAGCAAGCGCACATATGACTAATGATGAAATGGGAGATGGAGATTTGTTTCCCATGCATGATGCAGCAAATAAGAAATACATAGAACCATGTCACACTAGTATACCCTTTTCTAGGAAAAAAACTATTGACAATTATCTGATTAATGATTCGCGCTTCTAATGTTAGGTTCTTCAGAGGGGGGTTTTCTTTTCTGTGATATCTGTCTTCCCACACATTTCATTGAGGGCTACCAAAACATCGAACCCCTCAACATCAGTGGGCCATGTACAACAGTCATGATTTCTAATGGCATCTTTGGGGAAATTATATAAGTAGTCCAACCTTTCCTGTGTAATAACAATTTCTTGGCCTCGGACGGATGTCTTAATCAAATCATCATCAATTCTTTCTACATTGGCATAAAATTCTTTCACTAAACTAGGATACATATCACATTTCAATGTAAAAAAAGAACCCCAACCCATTTCTTCAAAATAAGATTGAATTTTCAATCCAAATTGTGTAAAAAAGAAATGTCGACGATTTTACCAAATATATACGATCGTGCTTAAAAATCGTCTCGGTAGAGGGTCGCGGCTTCAGAAGATATGAAATGGTTCGGGTCGAATGTCGTGTCCTTCTTTTGTTTCTTCCCTCCCTTTGTTGTGCTTGCTTTCCTTTTCGAACTTGAAGATGCCATTTACAAGGGGTATTTTTGGAAAGAGAGGAAGAAAGAAGGAGAGGGATATGAAAAAATTCGAATGGAAAGGGGGTAGGGAATGTGGTTCGGAGGAATGGGGGTGATTGGTTCGAATGAATGGGGAGATGTTCGAATGAATAGGGGATAGATTCGAATAAATGGGGGATTTCTGAACAATTGGGAGAGGGAGAGGGAGAGGGAGAGGAAGAGGAAGAGGGAGCTGCGAATGAGGGAGGGGAAACCTGAGAATGAGAGAGCCAGAGCCGAAGCCGGAGCCGGAGAGGGAGAGGGAGAGGGAGAGCTTCGGTTTAGAGAGGGAAAACTTCAGTTTAGGTTTTGAAGAAATAGGGAGAGGGTTAGAGTTTTGATTCGATCGAATGAAATATTGGTTATATATAAGTCGTCATTCGTTCGAATGAATGGGTTGATTCATTCGAACGATGACATTCGATATAAGGACTGTCATTTTCCAGTCCTCTCTGATACATTCGTTCGAATGAATGAACTCATTCATTCGAATGAATGCACGTCTATATGTCATTCGTTCGAATGAATGGATTGATTCATTTGAACGAATGAACATAAATGTCATTCATTCGAATGAATGGGTTGATTCATTAGAACAAATGACATTCGAGAGAAGGACTGTCATTTTCCAGTCCTTTCAGATATATTCGTTCGAATGAATAAACCGATTCATTCGAACGAATGAACACCTTATGCCCATTCATTCGAATGAACTAAATTTACACTTCGGCATTCATTCGATTAAATTGTTCATTTGAACGAATGCAGAAATGAACTGAGCATTGGTTCGAATGAGTCAAAATTGTGGGGGAGTGCATGTCATTCATTCGAACGAACGCCGAAATGAACTGGGCATTCGTTCGAATGAGTCAAAATCGTGGGGGTATGCGTCTATTCGTTCGAACGAATGTCGAAATGAACTGGGCATTAGTTTAAACGAATGAAAACGCGGGGGTATCGTGGTAATTACCACCCGAACTCAGAATTGGGTGTTTAGAGGCAGTATTTTCGGGTGTCTATAAGTCGGGCCTTTGAGAATATGTATTGAGTCTGTGAATTATTTTTATACTTTAATAATATTTTGATGATAAGCTGTTGCAAATGTAATTATTAATGGTGGATGATTTTGGAGGGAATAGGAGGTCCCACTCTAGGCTGGGGTACGTGTATGTTATGATTTGTGGGTTAGAAGTGAATATATAGGTTAACATGTGGTAGGAACAATTTTCAAATGTTTCATTTACCGATAAAGTTCTGTTGAAATTTTGATAGAATTTTTATATCCCTCTTAGAGCACTTGACTAATCCTTAGAGTATGTGCAAATCTCCCTATCCACACACAATAGGTAACACTATATGAAATAATCCTTTTATGTTGAGAATAATTTGAACCTAAAATCTCCTGCATCTTAGATGAGTTCTTGATCGTCAAGTCAACCATCACGGGGTTGATACCACTTGTTACCCCCGACCCGAAAAGTGGGCCCTGAACGCTACTGATTTTTTTTTTTCTGAAGCTAAACTCAAGAATTCTAACTGGGCTGGATCAACGGTCAGGCCCAAAGGTCACACATGATCTCTACATGTGGACTCAAACATATACCATAAGTCTACCCCAAAGAAACACCACGACAAATACATAATTCCAATAACGAATTATCATTTCAACATAATCAGAGTAGCTACAGAAGATATGGTAATTTAATACTTCACATCAATGCAAATCAAGTACCACACCCGGTACTTTATATAAGCAAAAGGTTCTAGGAACCAAAAAACAAAGACAGCGGAATTCCCCTCAGTGGGAATCCCAAGGCAACGCAGTAGTTTATCCATCCTAAACTTTATATGGAGGGTTCTCCTCCTCGGGCATATCTCCTGAAAGGTGAGTGGGTTGAGCTAACTAGTCCACTGAAGGAAATATAACAGTTAAGTATAATGAAACATCAGGTTAGTAAATAATCAACAGTTGCAATATAATATCTCATGCTCGTTAATAAGTTCTCAATATCAAGTAAAATCTCGTCATCATTTCCATTCTCATCATCTTTTCCATTACTGCTGTCATCCAACGTAACACCTACATATTACGCTGAGACCATTGTATTAAGTCCTGACACGGTCAAAATACATCCTTACAAATACATCTCCGGCCCTCACATGGCCGATACTGACACTCCTCAAGTCAACAATTATCGACACCCCTTGTCCAGGAGACATAAACTATCTCATACACATGACCGATATTGGTTCAATAGTCAAGGGCACGTGGAAGCAGTACTGCACATCTCATATGATCAACATCATAAACATTTACCAAAATCATAAGCACTTCTTACAACAGTGCATCATGTCTAGGTACATGGGTGGGTTCATCAAACTTGAAACCACTCATTGCTCAAGATCCATCTCATATAACCTGTTACACCTACTGCAAAGTTAAGTTCCCTCACCAAAAATGTGTTGTATCGCGGTGTCTGTTCAACAAGCAAACAAGTGCACAATCAATAATAGATTAACATACATAGCATTCAATGCATGTAAGTAGTATTTCAAAACCATAATGTTTTCCCAAAAATCTCCAAGGTAAATGGAATTGAGTCTCTTACTTGGTTTCTAACCATTTTAAGTTACAATAATCCACAATATAATAATAATAGGGTGCTCAGTCCAAAACTCATATTGTCTTCTGGGCATGACCAGATTGACTTATTGAGTTAGGTTTAGATACTCAGGTCACTTATCGGTTGACTTCTGGATATGACCAGATTTGAACGGTCCGAGGGTAACCCCCATTCGAACGATCCGAAAGTAGCCATACGGACGTTCCGAGCTTCGGCTCGAAGTACCGAAGTGGCCAGAGGCTAGCCACTCTGCTCTGGATGTTCCGAGCTGTGTTCGGAAGAACCGAACCCCTCTCGGACGATCCCAGCTTCACTCGACATGATCCGAGACACACAGACCGATTGAGACATGTTTTCTCTATTTTTTCGGTTCGGAAGGACCTTCGGACGATCCGAAACCTGATCTTCGAACGGTCCGAAGACAGACCAAGTTCTGAAGTCTGTAACTAGTTTTAAACAGTGGTTCGGATGATCCTGAAACCACAGTACCTGGTTCGAAGCATGTTCCGAGGAACCCAATTTTAAAATGTAAAATCTTGTTTGATTTGATGATGCATGTGTTTTAATATGACGTTTATACCCCATTAATAATTTAAAAATGTACTAACCATCTTCTCTTAATACTATAATGTATATACTATTGTATTCACTTCCAAGTCGACTCTATTGGTCAGGCACTGAGTGAGTTCACTTCCAGGCCGATGCTATATTTGTCAGACACTGAGTGACCTCGAGGCCTTACTCAACATGTGTCCGAGAGTCATCTTCCTCCACTGTCTGCAACAACAGACAGTGATGGGCAGCAACACCATGAAATACAAATCCAAAACAGTGGGTTTTCTGGATTCGGTTTTCACATCCAACCGGTCAGATGGACTGCTCAGTGAGTCCTCTTTCCATAGGGAGTAGTTTGGAGTTTTAAAATTGATTAGGCCATCCGATTCAAACAGGAAAACCACACTGGTACTAGAAAAACCAAGATTTTTCTTAAACTTCAAAACCATTTTACTCATTCAAAACTTAACCAAATTTGCTTCTACTTGGATTCTAAACCAATTAAAATTCAAAGAGGAACACAGTGGTTACCTTCACTCGAGTTTCTGGGTTGAAAATCCGACTTTTGAAAAATCTCCCTTCTAAGCTTACGGCAAAGAAAAACTGGGAAAAACAGAGAGGGATCGGCTGGTTTACTAGAGAGCAAATGAGACTGAGAGAGAAGAGAAACTGAGGGAGGAAATCAGTTGAGCTGAGGGCCAAATTTATAGAGATTGAGAAGGCCATCGAGCCACTCCATGTAGTTGCTGCCGACGTCCCCAACAGTAACCGCACTGTTTGGGCGTTGGTTGCAGATAACTCCTCCACAATTTCTGATTTTGCAAAAAGGTCCATTTTAATTAAAATTCGATTTTTAACTAAAAACAATACTTTTAAAGCTTGAAAATTTAATCCAACCTGATAGATAAGTTGGGTTTTAAAAACTATAATCATCATAAAAATTTGGAGATTTAAAACTCACCAAAAACCGTTGATTTAAATAAAAATCATAATTTTACACTATTTACGTGATTTAACTTGTGTTAAATAAAATGATTTAAAATCCTCATTTTGGGGTTTGAAAGGATAAAGTAGACCATACTAAAATGGTCTAACTTATTAAGCTTGTTTCAAAAATTATCTCATTTCCAAAACCATTTAAAAATACTATTTTCTGAAAATGAAATTATTTTAAAATCAGAAATAGGAATCCTTGATTAAGGAAAATAATATCATCCAATAATAATCACGTAATAATATAATTTATAAAATAATAACAATAAGTGGTAAATTATTATTTTGCTCCTCCAACTGGACGAGCTGGATCACTAAGCTTCCGACCGTAATCTTCGAGATTAACCAGTCTGAGAAGGATTTATTAAACTAATTACGACTAATTTGAGTCAGGGTATTACACCACTCATGCCATATAATAGATAAACTTTTTTTTCTAAACACCAATTCTTACATTTTTCATAAGGGGTGATGAATTTTCGTTGGACTTTGATTTTATTTGAACTCAATTTGAACTAAATATTTTAATGTATTTAATACCAGGATAGTTTGATTAACACACTTTTTCATTTGAGTTTAGATCTAAATTTGAGTTGGTCTAGGAGATTTTGAAATAACCGACTCGAGATTTTTAACTCACCCAAGAAAAAAATAAGAAAAATAAACCAAATATAATGAATTAACTCAACATTGTAGAAAACTGGAAAAACATCAGGCACTTTTTTTATTCCATCTCAAAGGGCACCAATTATAATTGTTATTTATCTTTAAAACTTAGATAATGTCTATTTTGATACATCTTAATGGTTTGATCATAATAGATATTTAATGGTTTTTTATCTTAAAATTAAGATTTAAAATTATTCAATTGATCTCATTTTGAATATTTTAATAGAGTTGGATCTTCAAGAATTTTTATTGAGCAAATCTTAGGAGGTTGGGGTATTATCCTCTTTAGATAAATTGTACGTCATGAATTAAGATTTATATAATTCAAGGAAAACTATTCAATTGAATCATAATGGTTTTGTGCCATGTATTAAAAAAATCAATGACTTGTTGCAATCAATTTTTAATCTTCAAAATCACAAAGTTAAAATAAAATTGAGTTCAAAGTTAACTCACTATTATTGTTGTCGTTTACCTATCTCAATTAAAAGTACACGACCTACCTAAATTTTAAGGTTTTAACGTCAGGTCACTTAAACTCGAGTATTTTGACGGTGGATGTTAGAAATAATATATTATAGATACTATAACATTTTTTAATTTCTTTCAAAATTCAACGCATCAAATGACATCACATCTTTTAAAGATATTAATGTTTCTTTATAAGAGACACCAGACTTATCAATTTATCTATACTTCAACATAGTGGTGAAAAAATATATTAATATGACTTGTTATGAAAATATTAGGCTACTCTTTTTTATTATTAAATCCACTCTCTTGCCAAAAGGACAAAATCCTATAATTAAGAGAAGAAATTGCAATTGATGTTTGAGCAATTTTGTCTCTTTAAGAGACTATCTCTAATTTTTTATAAAAAAAAAATATCTAAATCATTTACCATAAAAAATGAATTTTGATTTAGACACCAGTGTAGTGTACATCTGACAACAATTTATGAGTAATTTTCCTCTAACGTATTGTGATTTAACGTCCAATATTATAAAAACACATTGATCATATTAAAATCTTAAAAAATATTTTTTCTTTTCAAGTAAGTGTTCTTAGAGTTTTCGAACTTCATTAATATTTGACCAAACCAGAAGTAAATCACAAATACCGCCATCCTATTGCAAGTTTGCAACCTGTTGTTCCAAGTTTCGAAGATATAAGAGTTCCAGACAAAACGAGGAAAGGTATTTTTCCAACCCACTTTGCCTCTATCTCTCTCTCGCTCCATGTTTCTCAGACGTCTCTCTTCCCTCTCCTTAAAGACCAAAGTTCGTTCTCCTCTCCCTAACAAGCAACTCACAGATTCACCTTCCCGAGTCAGCCGAGTAGCCCTCTATCTCCAACGAGCCCGACTCATCGACTCAACCCGACTCGCCCTCCGCTCCAACTCACCTCTCCAACTAGACTCCATCGACTCCTTCGTCGCCACCCATGCCCTCCGCTCCGCCCCCTCTCCAGACTCTGCACTCTCTTTTTTCCATTCCCTAAATGCCCTGCCTAATCCCCCAGTTTCCCAAAATACCCTTCACGCCCTCGCCACCGTCCTCACCACCTCCCGCCTACTCTCTGACCTCCACTCGCTCATCTCCGCCGTTGATTCCAGCCAATTCCCCACCCCTCATTTGCCCTTCCCCCCCATTGATCGCCTCCGCTGGTACACTGCTGCTGGAGACACTGATTCTGCCATCCGAGTCTGGACTCAGATCCGAATTTCCTCCCGGAACCGCCCCTCCATTGAGTTTTATAACATTCTCATTGCCCTCCACGCGAAAAGGGGGGAGAATTCAGAGGCAGTACGCATATTCTCACAACTGTTGGAAGAAGGAACAAACCCAAATTCGCGGACTTTTACAGTTTTAATCGAACACCTTGCAGGCACTGAGAATTTGGACGCGGCAATTCGGGTTTTTGACTGTCTACCAGGGATGAGAATCCGGCGGACGTGGCGGCAGTATTGGGTACTTGTCAAGGGCTTTATGGGGATCGGGAGGCTGGATGCTGTCGCGTCACTGATACCCCAAATGAGAAAAGACGGGATTTTGCCTGGTCAGAGCCTGCATTCGGTGCTCACTCAGTTACGGGAGGCTGGATTTGTTGTGGAGACAGAAGATTTTCTTAGAGAATTTGAATTCGAATTCTCGCCTGATGAGAGAATTGGTAGTATTGGGTTCTTTATCAGTGGCGGCAGTGATGAAGATGAAGAAAATGATAGCAATTCAAAAGAAGAAGAAGAATATGGCAGTGGTGGCAATGGGAATCTGAATCATCATCCTGGTAATGTTTGTTTAAAGCCGTGGTTGGATCCGAGTGCATTGGCCAGCGCTCTCAGTGATTGGAATCCAATTGAGGTTTCAACCCTAGAAAGTGCAAAATTTGTGTGGACAACGAGGTTAGTGTGTAAGCTATTACGAGCTTTCAAGTGCGCTGAGACAGCCTGGGAATTCTTCTGCTGGGTCTCTTATCAGCCAGGAGGATTCACCCACAATGTCTATACTATTTCGCGGATGATTGTCATCCTTGCACGTAATGGACATGTGAAATTGGTTGATAGACTTCTATCAAAGATCAAACGAGAAGGAATTAAGTTAGCATCCAGCACTGCTCGGTTGGTTCTGGACTCATATGGTTTATCAAAGAATTCTGATGCAGCATTTAGGTTATTCCGTGAGCTGGAATCAATATGTGGGGAAGTCCCAAAATTTGATCTCGGTTTGTTGTATTCTTCTCTTTTGAGAACTTTGGTGAAGTGCAAGAGGTCTTCGGAGGCCATAGATTTAGTTGAGGAGATGGTTTTATCTGGGGTGATTCCAGATATTCAGACATATTCGGGTTTGATGCAGCATTTTGCGCTCGAAGGGGATTTGAGGAAGGTGCAGAAGCTGTTTGGGATGGTTAGGCAGAGTGGGTTGGAGCCAGATGCATATATGTATCAGATTCTCATTCGCGCTTACTGCAAGAGGGAGAGAGCAGCTCTTGCATTGAGGGCCTTTGAGGATATGAGGACAGCTGATTTATGGCCAGATGCTGCCACAAAGAATTTGCTTGTTAAAAGTCTCTGGGGAGAGAGAAAATTGAGGGAGGCTGCTGCAGTGGAGGATAAATGTGAGGAAGTTAGAGATGCACTTCCTGTTGCGTTGACCGGACATATATGGACCGTCAGCTCTTCCGATCTCATGCATGTTTACAACATATACTTGAGTACCTTCAGTACGAGTAATGGTTAGGGTCATGACAGCAGCATAGGTATATGCTTGAATGTCCGATATTTCGTGTTTGGTGTATGAATATGTGGTTTCCTCTTGACAAAAATTCATGAAATGTTTGCTTCTTTAGATCTTTCTTTTTTTTAACATAGGTTCCCCACCCCACATTGGAGGTGAGACTAATCCCACGAGCACGTGTAAATCTCCTAATTCACACACATTGAGTAAGTCAATAAGGAGTAACCCCATGGGGAGTGGCTCAGAGGGGCCACCCCACATTTAGACCTTGGTTACATGATTAGTTTTGTTAATATGTTTTCATAAGTCTGTGATGATATATGACATATACTCCAGTGGATTCGCTACGAGTAATGGTTAAAAAGAATGAAAGTCAAAATATAAACATTATATTGGCTTCCAATCCCGTGAATTTAAAGGTCTGGGTTGGTTGTACGGAGTTCATTTATAGAAAAATTCATATGGTTGGCAGGAGGGGAGGGGCAGCATATGGCTCAACATAAGCAAATGATGCCAAATTTCTTTGTATAATGAGATTTCCATGAAGATGCTTTCTGTTGGCCATTTCCCAAGAACTCTGAGAACTTGGTAGAAGTCGACGCTTGCTTCTCTTTCAAAAATGTACTCTCTCCAAAACCAAAATGGGCCAAAGGTCATGAGACCCAATGCTTCAAATTTTGTTGTTTATAAATGCTGAATTCGAGTTACATTTGTTCATTTTTTCACCCTGTTTAGCTCTCATTCTAGGTCATTGCATGCTGTACTGCTTTTTTGTGTATTGAGTAAATTGTCGTTGATTGATATCACAGTTGAAAATAAGGATCAGAATCTTAGTGCTGCTTTGTGCTTCCATTATTTACTCCAGTTACAGAATTACCAATTTTATCCCAACGTATATTCAAACAAAAGAATTCTCAAACTCATTTGATCCTTATCATTTTAGGTACATGAGGAGCTGTCTTGGTTTTATTGTGTTTGTTAATCTTTATTTTCCGTAAATGCTACCAAAGAAAGACTATTGATCTCCAGGGTTCCAAGTTGGATACTGTAGATGATATTCAATTGAACGAATGTTTTGAAAATGAAATTTCAGGGGCCTACAGCCGTACAAAATAAACTACCGCCTGAAATTTCTGACTATTTAGGCAAAATGGTTATGTATGAGGCTAAAACAATCATGGAATTGACAGCGGACCATGACGAGGGATACAGGATTGAGGATTGGTTTATCGGATCACCATCAATGGAAAACTAATTGCGGTGAAACAAACTGAAGGAAACTCAATGGGGGAGTTGAAGATCTTACAGCACATCAACCATGCAAATTGGTGAAGCTGATGGGCATTTCAACTGTTACAGATGGTAACTTCTTCTTGGTTTATTGAATTTGCCAAACACGGATCACTTGAAAAATGGTTGTATCTAAATATTTCAGCATCTGCTAGCTCTCCAAGTTACTTTTTGTGGAGACGGAGATTGAATATAGCACTGGATATTGCTAGTGGGCTTCAATACTTGCATGAGCATACTCGACCAAGCATTGTGCATGGGGACATCCAAACAAGTAATATACTCTTGGAACTCTCAGCTCAAGGTCAAAATATCTAAATTTTCTATGGCCAGAACTGTCACAGATCCCGTGGCGCTGAAAGTAGATGTTTATGCCTTTGAGATTATTTTGCTGGAGCTTCTTTCTGGGAGGAAGGGCATGGAAACTAGAGAAAATGGTGACACTGTGGAAGGAAATGAGGGGGAATACTGAAATGTGAAGATAAGGAAAGCAGGTTGAGGAAATGGATGGATCCAAAATTTGGCAGCTTTTATGTGATTGATGGTGTACTGAGCTTTGCAGCTATAGCAAAGGCATGCTTATCTGAGGTACCTTCTGCGAGGCCAAGCATCGGCGAGATTGTCTCTAGTCTTTCTGTTCTTACTCAGTCATTTGTGGAGCTGCTTCTTGAAAGGTACAAGACTCTGGTTCTAGATACGAAATGCCTTGTTTATTTGAATTTATGTATCATCTTCTCGTCTTCATCATTCATTCTCAGCATTCTGGAGTTGAGTCTTCATATGACTAATTGAAGCATGAAATTGAAGTCTTTATAGAGTTTTACAATCTTAACCCTTCCAAATTGTTTGTAGAGCTTGTGTTTTAGTCATTTCATTTTTGTGGAAGAAAAATGTTAAATGTCACAAAAATCATGCATGCCATCAATTGAGGTTTTGTGATAGTGCAAATATTTCTCTTCTTCTTCTTCTTCTTCTCTCTCTCTCTGTGTGTCTATCTGAAATGTAACGCTCTGGTGCAGGTTTTGGGTTAACATGAAAAAGATTCAGATAAAATCATTAGTGAGTCAGGTGCTCTAAGAGGCCTGGACACCTTGGTCTTCAAAAAAAAAAAACTCACATTCATTGATTTACACTTGCAAATCACAATGACAAAAAACTAGGAGAACAGGAAACCAAATGCTTCTATTTCAGAAAGGATTCTTTCACAATTTCTGTGAAAGAAGTTGAATGAAATGTAGCATTTAAGAACTATTGTTTCGATGATATAAAATCAAGAATCAAAGCATAAAATTGGAAATTTACTACACTGATATGCTGACTCATTAAGAGAGCTAAGATTACACATGTAGATTGACTAGGAGAGAGGAAAAAAGATGAAACTCAAACAATTTTAAATTGTGAAAGAAGTTGAATGAAATGTAGCATTTAAGAACTATTGATTCGATGATGTAAAATTCAGAATCAAAACATAAAATTGGAAATTTACTACACTGATATGATGACCCGTTAAGAGAGCTACTGATTACACACGCAGACTGACTAAGAGAGCTGAAAAACATGAAACTCAAAAACAATTTTTTCAAATGTATGAATGTCAATAAGAAAACTTACATGAATATGAAAAAAATAAAAATCCCACAGTATCTCAAGCTTCCAATTTGAAGTGTCTGTAATTCTAGAAGAACGCATACAACATCATATCTCTTCCTCATAGCTGAAACTTTCATTCTCTGTATTTGATAATTCCCAAGTGAGCGAAATGCCTAAAATTTTCGTAAGAGACTGCACAATTTCTTCCATTCTTGGCCGCCCTGTTGGATCCTTCCTTATGCAAGCTTCAGTTAACCGGGTCATGCTCAAAGCTAAATCCGATGGATAATTCCCTTGCAAATTTGGGTCTATAAACTCAGCCAACTTCTCCTTCGCATTCTCTTGGGGAAGCAGAGCTACTAAGGCTTCTTTTAATAGCACATCTGCCTCTCTTAACGTGGTTACAGCCTCTCTTCCTGTAATGATCTCTAGCATTACCACCCCAAATGCATAGACATCAATTTTGGGTGAGACCAGACCATTCTCGAGATACTCCGGTGCCATGTAACCTTTTGTCCCGACTATGTGTCTTGTTAAATGAAATGTGCCTTCCTTCCCTTTTGCGGACCTCGCCATGGCAAAATTTGCAATCTTAGCTCTTAAATGACTATCCAAAAGAATGTTGCTGCTCTTTATATCTTTGTGAACATGGGCTGGCTCAGTAAAGCTGTGAAGATAGTTAAGCCCACTTGCGACATCAAGAGCGATTTGTACCCGCTCCGTCCATGTCAAAACTTTTGACCCACTTCCATTAGAAATCCAATTGCTCAGCGGCCCGTTTTCAGCATACTCATAAACAAGGTACCAGTAACCTTGATCGAAACAAACACCTGAAAGCCTAATCAAATTTGAATGGTTGATCCTTTTGAGTATATCAATTTCATTGGACACATCTCCTTCCATCTTCTTAATTGCAGCGGGATCCCCCTTGACGAGTCCGCGATAAACGGACCCTTTGATCCAATATTCGGGGCTGAAATTATCTGTTGCCAATTGCAGCTCTTTGAATGTATACACTTTCAAGAAGCGATCAATGTCTGACATACCAATGATAAGCCCATCGGAGACTTCAGACTTTGACAATTTCTCACCCTTCTCAAAGTCATTTGTGATTGGAATTGAATTTGGTCTTCTAGTCCTCCTACGATAGACGTAAAAAATAACAAATGAAGCAATCAATACAAAAATAGCTGCTAATATGCCAATAAGAACATAGACCCATGTTTTGTTTGAGCTGTCATCAGACGGTGGAGTGGTTGGAGACGGCGATGAAGGTGGCAAGGGGGACAGTGGTGTTATCGTCTGGTTGGCCGTTGGCGGATTCTTTAGAGGGACTAAAAGAGTTGTAGAAGGATAGATGGAAGGGTCTCCAGAAATTCCGTTTGCATTCAAAACACTTTCTTGATCTAAACCAAATCTTTCACTTATGCTCCAAACACTATCTCCTGTTGCTACTAAATAACTCAACAGATAATTCACACCATCACTGCTTTGGTTTCTAGTAGGGCAAGCACACCTAAGAGGGACCTTAAGATCCATACCGATGGTCAAACTCGTCGCCACAACACTGTTTTCATTCTGTATAGCTTGGCAGGTTGACAAGCCTTGGTATTTGTTGTTTGCGATGATGAGTAGAGTATCATTTTCTTTAATAACATATGATGCATTTGCCTGAGAGAAGTTACCTGCATTGTTGCAATATCATCAGTGAGAGATAACATTGAGGTATTTTCAAGTTATTAGATAGAATTTTATTATAATGTTATAAGACAAATGCTGGGTGTCAAATAGGCAGTTGGTCCAAGAAAATGATTTACCAAATTCAAATCTAGAGGGCCAACTCTAGATTTATGGTATAAATAGCTTATATGAAGTTAAAATTTGAACTTTTAGAAGTATAGAATTTTAACTTGATGATTGTCAGGTCTCCTAATTCCTAAACATACCGGTCAAAGAAAATCTCCTAAACCGGAGATAATCATTACCTGATCAAGAGCAATCAATTGGAATTTTATCACCTTGTTGTTCGTTTCGGAGGTGGTAATGTCATAAATTGAATTATCAGAGAAAGCTGAGATGGGCAGAGCCCAAAAGCTCTAAAATGATGAAAAATGAGCCCGAACCTAACCCGAATCCGTAAATCAAATGAATATGTGCAAGCCTGTTCTTTCACAATGAGTTTGGGCCAAGCCTTCAAGCGTCCATTAAACCTACCCATACTTAACAATGTGTAGATTTAAAATACAGAGATTTAAGTAGCTATCACGATATTATGATTATGTTGTGAAATATCCTGATATTGTCATATGCACTAATATTATGAAAATAACAAAAGATATTATTGGGAGATAACAATATCAAAATGATATTAAGATATTTGTAACTGTGGTTACCTGAGCAAGAACAATCTACTGGAACTATCACCTCCTTGTTGGTTTCGAAGGTCGTGTCATTGGAAACTGAATTTATTTGAGAAAGTTGAAATGGGTCAGAGCCCAGAAGCTCTGAAATGGTAGAAACTGAACTATATGGAGATTGGGATCTGAAAATGAGATAAGATCGACAAGTGCTGCTTTGGCCATTGCAGGTGTAGCCAAGAATAGAAGAAGAGTTATCTGTGTTGTCACAGTTTGAGGTTGCTGGGCCGACGTATGGCTGTTGAGCCAAAATCAGAGAAGAAAAGCAAATAAAGGAGAAAATGGAGAGAGAGATGAGAGATTGGAAAGCCATTTCCATGGATTTCTTTTTCCTTGGATGGATGGTGTAAGAAGAGCTGTGAATCTTTTCCTACCTTCCGATGTCTAAGTTATTGGGAAGGAAGGGCTCCTTTCTTTGACCGTTGACTATCGTAGTCGATGACTTTCAGATGCTGATTATAAAACAGTATGAAATTGATATGGTGTGAGTTTGCTGCTGTTTTTTAAAGAGAGGCAACTCATCTATAGGATTGGATGAGAATATATATGCTTGTTCATGAAGCATCTATATGTTTAAACGAGGAATGATCTTATATTGTTTTTAATAGTAAAAATAAATTTAAATAATATTTAGGGCATGTGATGATCATCTTTTAAAATTTTATGAAATTATTGGATTCATTGTTTGATAAATTACATAAAAAATACTCCACATTAGAAAATATATAAAGTTTATCATACTTTGCATTATATGCACCCAATAGTGAGTCCAATTACAAATACATATATGTATTATTATTACATTTTAAAAATTAATAAACATCTAGATTTTGTAAGCAGGAGGTTGCGGGTTCTCATGGTCTAACCTTGGTGTGCCTTAGGGGTAGAGGGCTCACCCGTGGAGGTTTTGCGTTGGGTATCCCATGGTTTTTTACACGTAAATTTAAAAAAAAAATTAATAAACATCTAGATTTAAAAAAAAGTGAAATCTACATCTCCAAATGGTGTCATTTGAAGTTTTTCTTACATTAAAATGACAGCATAGATCATTTCTCTATTTGTATAGATGAATTTAAGGTGGAAAATAATATAAAAAATTTAGGCTTGGGCCAAGACAATATTTATCAGTCAGTTTAAACTTCAAACTCCAATTTTTATTTTTCAAAGATTGAAATTTCGGTCGAAACTTTGAAATTTTGGTAAAAAATGGAAAAAAATAAAATATTGGCTGAAATTTAAGCCCACCTACTATATCAGTGTCTCTGATTTTCCGATATTTTGGTTTTGGAGCCTTGGATATCTAATAAATGCCAGCCAAAATTTTGGTTTCGGCCGACGTTATTTGTTTCTCAAGTTAGGACTCCATGTTGTAAATTAATTTTTTTGTAAGTTGATATATAGTATAATTTTGGGGTTTATTAAGCATGTAGAAATCTCAAACAATATATATTCTAGATTCCTACTTGACTATGAAAAAAAAATTATTAAGAAAAGATCATATTTATTTAATCTAGAGACATAAAATGGATGAGTAAAGTTTTTAAATTAAAACAAAGGCTTCAAATATACGATGATTTTTTTTTTTTAAGAATAAAATCATAATATATAAATAATTGAGAGAATATATTTTATTTGACCTAACTAGTTAATTTCCATAAAAAATTGTCATTAGGCAACACCCCTAAATTATTTGAACTCATCGATCAAATAATTTTTAGGCGTTGTTTATTAGTTTTTAGTCAATAAAATTAAAAGCAAGGAAAATGACAGAATTTCATCTTCTTCCACTGAATAAAGGATCTTTATCAAACCCATTAAACATGGGTCCGCTTCCTATTCCAAGAAATTCATTTCCTCTTGGAGGGGAGAAAATTTTAATGAAGAAAAATAAGAGATTTTTCTTATTTGGCGAGACAACATTTTATACATTTTTTATAAAATAAACTTTTTGACAAAAAAAATAAATATAAAGGTTAGATTTCCGTAGCCCAATACATTGTTTGGTCTTCATGGTACGTTTTGATTAATATGCATTGCATCCAAAATTAAATTTTATTGCAGAAATTATTTTTTTTAAAGAAATTGGCAAACAAATTGGTATTAGAAAAAAGAGTATTTTAAGTTCATAATAGGGTATAATTTAGGGTAAGATCAATCCGGATTTGATAGATTGGCTCAGTAGACGTATTAAGTCAACTTATTTAAATTGGATTCGGCATCAGTAAAAAGAAAAACTACCCAATTTTTAATTTATGTTAAATTAGGGTCAAGCTTTACTAATTTAACCTAACTAAATTACCCAAGTTATATCATGCTTCTTTTTTTATATATTTATTTTTTTACAATAAATGATGTGTAAATCAATTTACCTTGATCTAAATTGATTAGCTAAAATTAAAAACATATTAAAGTTTTAAAAATGAATTGAATTATAGATAAATTAAAAGAGGCAGGCTTAAAAGATAATAGCTCAAATTCAATATAGATTAACTAGATTTAGGCTTTGACCGGCTTGCTCAAGTTGCACTGTAGTAGTGTAGTTCTTAATCGATGAAAATTTTGGACGAACTCCGCGCCCATTATGCATAAATTGTGGACTTGTTATAGTGGAGGAAACGGTGGCAAACGTACACTGTAGCATTTCAGTTTTTTTTTCTAACATGCTGCAATGTCGGCCGGCTTCTAAGATTAAATCAACGGCAAATTTAATCTGGTCAGGAGTTCTATCAATTTTAACTTCAAAGGTATATATTATTCTATATTTAGTATATTCTTTTGAATACCTTTATTCATTAATTTAAACAAATAAATTTGATATTTGATAGAAAGCTCCAATTTAATTGTTTATTTTTTTATTTATATTAGATAATTGTACATATTTAGTAGATCAGTTTATTTTTAATTTTTTACATCAGTAATCATTTATTTGATTTTATAAAATTATTAAATGTTAATGTCTCTAGTATATCAGCTTAGACTTGGGTTGAAAGAGCTATGGTTGTCCAACTTATGCCAATTACCATTCTTAATTTGGATATACATAATGGCTACCTTTTTACACATAAGAGCTATGGTTGTCCAGCTTAGATTCAAATGCTAGTCACTTGTTGTCTATAACCTTTTTACATATTCCATAAAAAATTATGATCAAGAAAATACATATTTAATAATTTAGATGGTTTGAATTATACCAAATTTGACTTGAGTCCCAGTCCAAATTAAAAATAGATTAGATTGATAGCAATTTTATTTATAGAATGTTATTTTGAAATAATATATAAGATAAGATGGCCATGAGTGACAAGTCTAACAATTAACACCACCAGGTCCCCCAAAATAGAAAAATCTACCCCAACCCTTACTTGCTTCACCTCCAAAACTATTCACACCATAGCATTTAGGAGTATCTGCATAGGCAGCAGTGCTTTGTGGGGCATCTACAAGCCTATGAGAAGCATCCACAATTTGTATATTTCTCATGTAACTTGACTTTGTAAAGCCTCCTTCACTTGGGAAATGACCACTTCCCATTGGAGGATTTGGATATACACGACGACGACCACCCATTTGGGTCCAAGTCTCCCCACCCCAATCAACACTCTCTGCATTCTCCTTTAAATGAGTGAAGATGGCATTAGGCCAATACCCCACCACTTCATCATTGTCTCCAACCGTTAAAATCCAGTTTGAAGTATTAGGATCCTGTTGCAAACCACATAAATCCAATGTATTAGATTAAATATCACATTCTTGACTTTAAGAATTTATGCTAATCCATTTCGAATAAAGATTTTAAAACCTAAAACTCAATTATCTCACAGGACCTTTGAAAAAGGGTTTAGGGTTTAGGATTCAAGGATTACCTTAAATACTTGAAAGGTGAGATCAATTTGACGTCCATTGTAAGTAGAAACTGGTTCTATAACAGCTCCAAGTGGTATGTTCTTGTTCAGATGTATGAAACCCGGGCATGAGACATCATAACAACTTGTTTTGTAGCCATTTGCCTAATATTTCAAATAATTAGTAGGTAATAAGTAAAATAAGATAATTTACAACCATGAATATTTATTTTCTTATAAAGTTTATGTCCTTCGGGTTGGGGTGGGATGGAAAGGTCTATGATTTTTAAATCTTACTGTCCAGAATGTGAACAATCTCGTCCGTTGATCACCAAATCTTTTTGGAAATACCTGAGAAAGAAAACTCAACTCTCTTAAAGCCATGTCTCAAAGGTCAGAATCAAATGAAAGATTATTTGACATACAAATAACAAATGGTCCTGTACTTATATTTATTGGAGTATTGAATACTGACCATCCATCCGGCCTCTATGCTGTTGAGATCATGTGGTGGGCCATTCTTTATCCAAAATTGTCCAAGGCTGAATTGATTAGCATTTGAAACTTTTGGTCTCCACACATTCATAGTCACCCTCGTCCCAAAGCTCGTTATTTCTTTTGCCCCATTCGTAGCCCACTGATGAAAAATAAATGCATTAATTTATATAAAAATATTATACCAATTTCTTTCCTTCATTCATTCATTCATTCTTCATTTATCAGAATCTATAGCTCTTATCAAGTAATTTTTTTTTGTTTACACTATTTTTACTTGATTTTGTTATTTCTTTCTACCTACAAGTAGAATATTCAAATTAACTATAAAATATTTCTTACATATATATATCATCATCACTGCTTCTCCATCTATTTAAAGGCTGAGCAAGCAATTTTTACAATTTGTTCTTGGTATCCTTTGTTATAAAGGCAAGTAATAGGAATCTTTCTAACTTCTTTTCTTTTCATATATTTGCTCACTTCAAAACTCCTCCAAGTATATGTTTAGATTTGTCGATCAATTGCTAGACTTATAGTTAGATCTACAAAGTATTTAGAAGACAAAATGGAATCTAGGTCAACTATGTTGCATATTTATCTTAACTAAATGAAACAGATAAAGAGATAAGGGTATTACAATTAATAAACAAATACAAATAAGAAATGATTGTCAAAGAGAAGTGAAACTCTACAACATCTAATACAGGCAAGTTCGTTAACTGTGAGGGTTGTTTCTGAGGGTTGTTTTGACGGTCAAGAACCCGTCTGAGATGCAAGAGGTCTTGGATTCAACTCACTCTCGACACAAAATGGTCACTCTATATAGTGGTCTCCGGTGTGTGTGGATAGGAAAGTTTGCATATGCTCATGTGTGTATGGATAGGAAAATTTGCATATACTCCCGATGATTAATATCCACTAATAAATATAAAGGAAGACTTACGTGATGGCCACTCAAATTGAGGGAGGAGGTGCTGTTACCGGTGTATGATGTGTTCCCTGTATACTTATCCCTGAACATGTAGAGTTCCTTTGCTCTTAACAAGTCTTGTATACTTATCCTTCGTATCGGCACAGTTCCTTCAGGGCAGCCTCCACCTATGAATCCTCCTATTCCTGAACTCTTGACAACAAATGGAATTTCATCCTTGGCCCCTCTTGGAAATGAACTAGGTCTCATCTGCATCAATGTATCATTTTATTAAGATTTGGTTATTTGAATAGAGGCACTTTTTCTGCTAATTAGCTTAAATCATTTGAAAGATAAAAAAAGAGTTAGATGTGCTTATTAAAAAGGTGGCGTACAAGAAAATGATTAATTGCTTTGAGATATTATTTAAAGATATTGCTTTGAGTCTACAACATTGAAGCATCTAAAGATTAAATAGATACCTGGAGTGTGTGATTCTTGAGCAATGGATGATCGAAAGCAGGTTGTTTGTAAATATCGATACAATGAAAAATGTCTCCATATTTCGTCTACGAGAGTCAAGAATCTCCGTTAGCATCTCTTACAAATCTCTATTAACATTTTCCTCAAAATCTCCCAAACAATCAGCCAAATATTGACAAAAACAACAATGATCAATAATGAGTCTTATTAGCAAGAACTAAGAGTGACCTTAATAGTCTTGAGTGCAGGCTTGTTGACAGACTTAAGGTACTTTTTCATTTCCAAGTATTCTTCATTCGATACGCCTTTGGCATTCTCAAACACAAGAAGAAGAACCACCCAAACTAATATCATCTCTTTCAAACCAATTTCTCTATGAGAAACTAGAGTACTCATAGTTGACTATAGCTGAAAAACCTCAATATATCTTTTCTGAAATTTAGAATCACTTAAAAATTCAACCAAACAAGATTAAAGCCAATGGAATGAGTTCTTTTCAAGAAATCATCTTATATATATATATATAGATGATCATCTTACAGCTATGTGAGCTAAATGAGAAGGGTTTTTATTATTTGGATAAAAATAGATATATGTGGGGCCGGTGCTCATATTTTCTATTAAATGAAAGCAGAAGTCATCTCCACTTTAAACTGCTAAAATAGCTTTTCTGTATCAGAAATGATACTTCCCTCATCAAAAGTAATAAGTTGCAATCACCTTTCACTATAGAAATGATTCACCATTAATAAAAGTAAATTGGTTGCAACATGTGGCTGCAAAGCCTATGGAATTTCTGGTTCAAATTATCAAACCATGAATTGTTCTTCCAAATGGTATGAATGAAGACCCTAGAGCACACTATTAAGATATTATGAGATTATACTTCACTTATATTTAGATAGTTAGGATTTTCTTTTATTTGATATCCACCAAATACACTTTTATAGAGATCATATGGTTTTCTCTTTCTCTAACAATCAAGTGACTCAGCCCTTCAACCAAGTCACTTGACTCAAACTACCCAAATTAGAACAGGTGAGTCAACAACACTATCTCTATAGTCGTCCTCAAGATCTTTTCGACAAATGGGTGCTACTTTAAAGTGTCTGACGGTTCAACAATACTCTGAACTCTAAAGACAAAAAGATAAAAAAAAATATTCATATATTTTGAAAATGGGCCTACTTCTGATCATGGATCTAAGCCTAACTTCAGGCCCAATTAGTGGAACAGGGTTTGGCACCTGGGTTGCCAGTAATTCATAATGCATAACTAGGGTTGTCAACGGATTGGGTTCAAGGATGGACCCTAAATGGATCGAGCTGGGTCGTTCTCTAACAAAATAGTCCTTAGAGCAATCACTCTGCCCATCTAAAAAGAAAAAGTGAAACTTGGGTCGTAACTCGTAACTAGCCCAAGCATGCATGAAAAAACCTGAAATGTTCTGGTTAAGGTTGACCTGGACTCAAGTCAAGCTTATTTTTGGTCTAAAATATCATGCTCAATTAGAATTTAAGACGGGCCAAACTAAGCCCAAGTTTGGCCATAAGCATGAAACTTTGTGAAATTTTGTAAAATTTATTTATTTTTAATTGATATTGATATAAAACTTATGTAATATATAATTTATATTTTAGATAATAATACGATAGAAATCTATTATAATTCCAGAGAAGTATAAGCTTAGAACAGTCCACATATCCAGATTAACTTAGGTCCAGTTGTGTATTGGTTGCATCTCAGGAGTGTTGGGTTGAAATGGCCCACTGACGCTTAACATATTGGCCCATTAGTGATTTTCCTGGATACACATAGGAGTATATATTTATTGCATGTTTGAAAAGGTCGGTCTCATTGACTTTCCATATGCTTTTCCACCATTAAATCATCCAGAAAACCCTTTGAAATCTTCATCTAAGTGACTTCTTTATTAGATTTCACATATATACTTAAAAATTTAAATTTTAAGATGAAGAGTTAAGATGTTTCCATAAGTTCTAAATTTTATAATTTGTTTGGGTCACAGTTCTTGCCTCGAGGAAGAATATTTGAAAGGAAGAACGAATCTAATGGTTTAGTAATGTCTTTTCTTAATAATTTGTAGTCTCTTAAAAATTATTTTGATTAAATCAATCAAGCTAACATTTTTTTAACTTCTAAAATTTGATCAGTTTAATTTTTATATTTTATACACCTTTAAAAATAAAATTTGATTAATTCAATTCAGGGATTTTAATATTGACAGATACGTATTATACCAGCCAATATTTGCCGATATCGGGCGATATCTAATATATATCGCTGATATAGTCTGATACCGATGGTTTTATTTTAAAAAAAAATAAGAGAGAAAGATTTCGCTGCCGATATTTGAATATTGATTTTGACCTCTGATACAATTAAAGTGTTTTTTCGTGAGCCATATATTTAAAAGAAAATATGTATTCATCATCCCAGACCATTGTCTCGGTGGTTACCCTTTATTATTAAATACCTACATACTCTTGTTATTTTTGAACTTCCTATGAATAATAATAATAATGACAGAAACATTATTTTTCCCCCTACTATGCATGCAATCGAAAGTTACTGCGATCATCTAGGAAGCTAAGCAGCTAATAATTTTCACCTGCGGACTTAATTTTAGCAACTTAAAAAGAAAATTATATAAAAAAATTATTTGTTACTATTTAAATATCAAATTTATGTGTTAACCACTAACCCTTTTTAGTATATTTATTAAATGTTCATTATTACAATATTAAATATTGTTATTAGATTATTAACTGAAGATAACTGTGATCTTTGATTTTCCATTTATGTGTATTTATTTATATAGCAAGATTCATTATTTAAGGTATTGTAATTGATTTGGTGTCTATTGCTCTTAGGCATGTAATCATAATGAGAAATTATCAAATTATTCACCAAATTCTTAATGGTATCAAATTAAAGTCAGGTTTCGATCCTCAGACATGTGAGTTATAGATAATTAAATAATTAATCTATAATTTTTTTTGACAAATTTAATAATATGAAGGTCAATCTCAAATAGACGAGATAAATGATACTATCAATAATAATGATCAACAGTAATAAGGAAATCACTTTGCATGTATACATATTGTCCATTTCAAACTTTGTGAAATATTAAAAAGAAAAGAAAACTAATAATGGACCTTGAGCCCACCATCTTGGCCAGTGACTGTCACAAACAGTCGGTTTAAATAGGGCCACAGAGACAAACGCATATATGGACTCTTCATGTCATCATCATCTGCTGAAACTCATGGAAATCAACGACACCATTGCCGTCAAGATCGAACATGCGAATCATGGCCTCGCATTCCTCATTGGACTTATGATCTCCGAGTCGATTCAATATTTGTTGCAATCCACTGGGCGTGATGCAGCCCGATCCTTTATCTACCTCAAACATCTGAAAGGCCCGCCTTAAACTGTCGTCGCTGCTGTCTCCTCCGTCATCGCGCTCCATTAACCGTACAAAATCTTGAAAGTCTAGCAATTCATCTCCATCTGAATCCAAATCAGTTATCACCACCTTGGCCTCTTCATGTGACATGTTATCACCCATGGACACAAAGAATACTCTCAACTCCTCACTAGAAACCTTCCCATCGCCGTTTCCATCCAAGTGGCGGAACACTTCTCGTAGCTCATGGGCCCTTCTACAATCCTGGGATGGCCCAGGTGGAGAGACTGGTGGGTCGGACTTCCGACGACGGTGGCGGAGTTGGGAGAACCATTTGGACGCCATTAACGAGTCGATTGTTTGGTGATTTGTATGGAAGAATGCATGTGAACATATAAATAAATAGAACAACAAAGAAAGTTGCGCGGAAGGTGCCAAGGAGAGGAACTTGGCGTGAGAAACTGGTATCGGAAATTGCCTGGGACTTTCCTTTGGACCCAAACGTTTTTCTTATTTATTTATTTTTCTTGTTTTATTGGACTTATGTCTTTTCTGGGGTAGTAAAAAGGCCCGATGGGCTTTCAGTGCCGGCCCATATTTGCGCTTTTCCTCACTTAGTAGATTTTTCACGGAAGTTGTCATTTTCCGCAGAAAAGGGTATTTTCCTAGTTTGCATCGTCATAATTTTCCACTAAATCTCTTCTTGTGTTAGGCTAATTTTCAAAATAAATTGTGAAATCTGAACCCTCCCTTCCTTGTGAACAGTTCGACAACATCAATTGCACCGAATTTGTACACAAATTACGATTCTGCATATTAAAAATACTGAAAATTTCATTTGTATGGAATACCATATTTGGACATGATCAACGGCAGTGATATTGGATCATTTGTTGTTTTCTATACCGTGGGCCTCAACTTTGGGCTTGGGCTGGGCTGGGCCTTTGAATCCTTACTGATGTTGTTTTTGACAAACCTGTCCCACTTGTAAACCTGTCTAAAGAAAGAAAGTGTGACTTGTAACTTGCATAAGAAAAAAGGGGTCAATTAAAGTCTTAACGCCCGTCACTTCAAAGACCCCCCACATAAACATCTTCCTCTTTTGACCTTTTTTCTTTTTCTACTCTCTCTCTCTTTTTTACTTTTTTTTTTTTCTTTCTTTCTTTCTTTTAAAATGAAGGGAAGCCATACAATTTTGAAGCATAATATTTAACAGAAGTGGGATCATCATCATCCAATCAGCCAATCTATTTATGATTGATTTTACAAGTTTTCTTCTTTAAATGATCCCATCATCAATCATATCATTAGTCACCTTATAATCTAAAATATTTACTTTACAATCTAAAATGTTATTCTTAATCCCTTCTACCTATGTTTTTAGAAGCTGACCTCTTGTCTTATTATCAACTATACATGCATGGACCGTGTTTGATATCTATTAACATAGTCAAATCACCTCAAACAAGATTCTCCTAATTTATTATTTATCAAACTTATTTTTAAATTATCCCAAATGCATTTATTCCAAACTCTTTCCCTTATAGTTAAATTTCTCATGAATATTTTAAGATTTTAATGGACTCAAATGTATTGGCCGATATACAGTCATTTGCCCCAACTTTTTTTAATTTTAAATAAGTTTCCGCTGAAATTTTTGCCGAACCCATAAAATTGGTAATTCCAGATTTCCAGCAATGAAAGCCTATTTTTCAGTAATTCAAAGTTAGAATCTGTATCGAGTATTGATCTAATTCAAACTCACTAAATAAATAGGTAGATTTTTGTAAATAAATGAATGGTTAATCGGATCTAAATCTCACATGACTCTGTAATTTGTGAAGAAACTTATCAACCAAATCAAAAAAAAAAATTTCAGTTAAAGATTTAGATTATACTGATCCATTTAATAAATGAATTTACTTAAGCTATTAATAATTGAGGGAGCTTAATTGAAGCTTCAACTGAAGGAATCTAACTCTCAAATCAGAAAAATGATACGATTCACCCAAAAAAACATAGGCACATAATTAAAATTAAAAGAAATCTGATGAGATAGTCTGAATTGTATGTTACAGGTGGACCTATTTCATACTTTGGCTTTGTTTTTTATTTTATTTAAATAGATCCACTGCCAAAATAATTTGGCCACTTGTTTTGTGGCCATCTCCATAGATAAAGTCGATGGTGTGTGTCTCATTTTACTTTCTAAACAATGTCCAAGGTATCAATGTCACAATCACAAATTTAAGAATTATTGTGGTCCCAAACCATTACGTCACGCATTGTTTAGGTAGTTCTAGATATATTTAAGATTTTCTTCCCTTTTTTTTTAATTTATGTGTGAGAAATGTGGGATACTCAGTAAGAAAACTTCATGTGTGAGTCTACTATCTCTAGGGCACATCAAGATTAGGCCAGAGCTCGAACCCGCAACCTCTGCTTATTGAGGTAGGAGACAACCAATTGAGCTACACCCATATTTTAAATTTTATAAAAATCTGTTAAAAGTTATTTTTTTAAATAAATAGTAAAAATTAAAATTATAGAACTCTATAAACACTTTTAGTTTTTCTTAGGGGACACCCTCACTATTCTAAATTCTACCATGATTTGAATGACAAAAATACTCTTTCGAAATTATGATTATCCACCAATTTAATAAAGTGGGTATTCATAATATCTGTTAATTGGAGTCCACTGGATCTATTACATGTTCATCATGTCCAAGTGTATTATCTAATCTAAACCACCCTTTCCATATGATGCAAAACTCGGTAATTTAGTATTTCTCTCACTACTTTTTGGCTTTCTAAAACTAAGCCTGTCAACAGGTTTTAAATCCAACTTTCTATGAGTAGATGTGCCATTGGATTAGTGGGTTTAAGTCTAATGGGCTGGATCTTGTTCTAGGATCTGAATTTTTAAATGTGCCTAATTGATATCTTGGAGCCCCGGGCTTACTAAAATATTCGATACTCCTAGGGGTGCTTATGTATTCAAACCCGGCCCATCCAAACTATAACAAATGGGTTTGAAACTGGAGCTCATGTTTTTTATCATGTAAAATAAGTAGGCCTGATTAGCCTCTTACAGTCTTAAGTAAGCCTATTGAGAGTGTGGGGCTTTTTGAGAATAAAAACGGGCTCAGACTTGAGCATAGAAAAAGCCCAGTCTGACCATGGCTTGATTACTCCTACGGGCACATAAACCATCTTTTGCACTGGTTAAGGCTTGTGGTGCACATTCTGAGGATCCAACCAAAGAAATGGAGATTGCATGTATTGAAGAAGGGTTAATAGTTGAGGAAAAAATTCGTAAAAAAGTTAAATTACAGCTGATGTTTATTGAACTCTAAAGGGATCAATATGTAAACTTCAATATCTTCTTTTTATTTTTTAAAATACAGTAAAAATAGTCTGGGCAAATTCTGGCTCATTTCAAGGCGAATTTTATCTAAAATGTCTTTTTTTTTTAAATAAAAAAAAAATGGCCTCAGAATGTGCCAAATTATTGACTGAAATTTTTTGCCTCATTACTTTAACTTGGCTGAAACTTAAAACTTAGGTTGATAGTTAGCTAGTTGATGGCTAAGAATATCATTATGGGCCTAGAGCCCATTAGCGTGGCCCAATATCCAGGTTCTGTATGAGCACCACAGGTGTCCACAATAGGGGAGCCAGATTGAAAAAAATGTATATTTACTCTTTGTTTGGTTTTCCAAACTTAGTAATATTTTGATAATTCCTAAGTTATTTAGTTGATTTACATGGCTAGAATTAGAAAATGAGAGTTGAGACGATCCACGGACTCGTGTTTATTTTAAAGCTATTTGAATAACTTGCTTAAGAAGTGGAGAGTAAGAAACAAAGGACAAAAAAATTATAAAGCTTTGGAGCTTCTTGGGAAAGGATTTCCTCAGTTACTTTCTACAAATTCTATATTTATTAGTGTTTTAAGCTAAGATATACTATTTCAATCATATTCTGATACTTCATTTTTCCTTTAATCATGTGTATTCTATTATTGTCCTGTACATTTAGATGAATTTCTATTTTTTCGAGAATTGTATTGTCATTATCTAAGTCGAAATGTCATCTAATTGCGATCGACTTTTCAAATTGTATTTCTCCACTTTACTTTATCGTAAACTTTAATTTTGACCACTCTACTATGCATCAGATCTTTGTTTATCCCTTCTTAACTCCACATTTTCCAAAACTAACAATTGAAACTGACACACTTGATTTTGAAGCCAAGAACATATGTGAAAGTACATGCATCTCATGATGAACTAAGTGAAGTAGTGAGTACTAAAAAATTAGGTAATATTTGAAGGCAAGCCAATTAGCCAAGCCCTCTAAGATTGTTGTGAGAATTTGTTCTTTTCTACATTGATCTGGGATATACTATACCCCAAATCCTAATTGGAGTTATTTTTATTTTTTATATAAAATTACAAAAAATGGGTGATTAAGTCAAGACAGAGATTTTGTTTTATCTATTTTTAGTCCTTTATATAAAAAATAAAATTTATTTGTCAAAAGATAATTTTGTAGTTATGATCAAAATGATATTATTAGTGAAACCCAAAACATAACATTTGTCAATATTTTAAAAAAAAATAAAAAATTCCCTGACAGCACTCAATTACATACGTCCCTTGTGTAGTTTGGGAGAAGCAGATTGCGTAATGTTTAGGAAAGATAGTAGGTTATGGAGGATTAGGATGCATGAAAAAGAAAGTTATTCTTTGTTTTGTGAGTGAAGGGAATCCTTTGGTGAGAAAGAGCAATCACATGGAAGTAGGTTCAGCTTAACACTAGAAAAAGAAACTTGAACAAGAAACTTAAGACATTATTTATTAAGACTGAGATTGGTGATAAAAATATTACCTAATTATCTGTTTATCACCACCTCTTGTTACTTGTAAATTGATTATGGATTTCATATTAATTAGGGATTAAGAAAACATTATTTAGGTGAAGTCACATTTTCATTGAAATCAATGTTTGAAAAGCAAGGAATTTGGGTTTGGGGAAGTCCAAGCAAATTTCATAAATTTCAACTTGGAAATGATTGAAAAAGAAAAGAAAAAGGTAAACATAAAAAAATAATTACATCTTTTTTAGAAAGAAAAAGTCACGGAAAATTGTGCATAATCATGAACCTTGGGAAAATTATCAGTCAGGATCTATTCAAACATTTTACAAATTCTATGAGATAAATATCCCCATTTAATCTTGTGTACTTTATGGTGCTTTATGGTAAATATCCTAATTAAAAATTAATTGTTAACAAGATCATTATCATGCTTTGAGTTTGTGAATGAAGAGAGGGTCAAGCTTGAAATTATTTATTTTAATTGCTTTCAAGCTCATTCATCCATTTTTGAGAGCTTTTATAAGAAAATTAATTTTCAAAAATAAAATTTATATACAAGTACATGAAATATATTTTGTTTAATATGGACGGTGGATCACAAAATATGTTATATATTAAGTTGTCAAGAACTTGTGATTGTGGAGGGTGATGCATATGCCAGATTGAATCCGCGACTAGTGATGGGAATGGACCGCCCTTGGGCTGGGCTTATGCTGTGCCAAGCCCAAGCCCAAGCCCAAGCCCGATAAAGAATATCTAGAACTGAGCCTGAATAAGATATTAAAACCGTTAAGTACGAGCAATGTGTATCAAAGTACTTGGTCTATTTTCCCTTTTTCTTTATTTTTATTAAGTCATTTAAAAATCAACCATAAGAATTGAAAAAAGACTTGATAAATTACAGAAGGATCAAATTTCAAACCAAACTTAATTTAAAGTCACATAATTTTAGTGGTTGAAATCAACAACCGTCTTTCAAAAACATTTAATTAGACAAAGATCAGATGAGAGTGAACCCATTCACAAAGAGTAGATGATCTAAACAATTAAATGCAGAATCATGAATGGGCCACATTGCTAAAATGATGTATAAAGTACTAATATATGATCATTAATACAAAAGAGAGAGATGAAGTTAACCAAAACATGTGAAATCATATCTAGAATTAAGTTCTCCATGTGGTTATCTATCATTAAAAAGAAAAAGGGTCACATGTTTCTTGTGAATCTATGAATTGTGTGAGACATGACATGTGATTCATGTAGTAAGGGGAAGTGTGAAGAAGAAATGTAGTTAAGGTATCATTAGTGATGGCTTATATAAAATTCTTGGACTTAATGATCCATCCATTTCCAAATAATCTGAGGCCAGATCTAATGAATTTGCGTTTCAGACCTTGGGTCCATTTTAGAGGTTTTCTTTTCAATTTTTAAGATATCTAATTTGAAAAAATCGATATGCAAAGGTTTTAAAATATTCTAATTTTATCACATGCAGGAGTTCAAAATTCTGTATCGACCGATATTTGTCTCTCTCCTCTTTAATTAATTTAAAAAAAAAAAAAAACGGCCGAATGTCTCGGCCGATATTTGGACATCTGAATTCACATGTTTGTTAGTAGTAACATCTCAAATTCTGAATTTTTAAGACTGATGGGATGAAGAAAATGCATTAGAATTGAGAATTAGTTTTCCAAACAATATTGATGATAATACTTGTATTTTAGAGATTTAGAATGACTTTTTAATCTCACAATAAATACTCAATCCTATTTATCTCATTTTAAAATGATTTTTTTAAAAAGAATTGATCTTTTTTTAAAAAAAAAAAGTTTAACATCAAAATTGCTCTAGACATATAAGGAAAGGTATTAGAAATTCATTTTAATGAGTAAATATGCTCTAAATAGTTTGAGATAAATAGGTTTAAAAATATAATTAGACTTTGGCTTAACTAAATAAATATCAAATTGAGAAACTCTAACGAGCGAGAAAGTGGAGAGTAGATATTCAATTGGCTTATAAATAGGTAGACTCAGATTCATTACTTGAAGAAGGAAGAGATCTTCCTTCCGACACTCAACTGTCTTTGTCCTTTTTTGTCGAACAAAGTCATAAACTACATGAAAGAATGAAAGGTACATTCCTTTAGGAATTTGAGAGGTTTTATAGTTCAACAAATTGATATAGAAAATAGAAATAGGTAAAAAGAATTAGGGTTTAAATATTGATATGTAAAATAATATATGCTCTTTATAATGTATCTATCAAGCAATGACAAGAGAAAAGCAAAATAATTACAAGGAGGAAGATACAGTCTTCCTCATTTGGTAGAGTTAGAAAATAAAAATAAAAAATGTGAAATTCACCTATAAGATGAGAAATGACTTTGCACATCTGCACATGCATGGCATGTGCCACCTTCTGTGGTCTTCTTTAAAAGTGATGGTGGTCCACCATGTTAGATGGCTTATGTATCAGTAGCACCTCTCACGTGGTTTCAGATATTAACATTTCAATGTCGATCATTGAAAATGAGGAGAGGGCTTTTAGTTGAGAGTTTTTATAATTTTGTACTGAGTATTAATATATAACATATTTTTAAAGGCTTTTTAAGTAGTAGTTAGGTTTCTTTCTCTATTTAGAGAGATGTGAAAAAGAGATATCTATTCTAATTTTATTTTCAAAATTAATGAAATTGTTATAAAATTATTATAAATATAAGCACTTTATTGACACTTAAATTTTACTATGCATATCTGTGTATCTACTTGTGTTTTTTGTTGCATCACAGAATTTTTTTTTTTTTTTTTCAAACTATGATGTTTGGATCGAAATTTAGTTAGATTAAGTTGACATCAACCAAGATGAACAAAGACAATTGGAATTATCCCCAGCAAGTACAGAAGAACGAACAATTGTTTGTTTTCAACCACATGTAAGTAATTTTCAATCAACAGTAATTTATAAATTCTTTTTTCCAAATAAATAGAGTACAAATTTCCGTTCTTATGAAATTAAATGTCTAGACAAGGCAAATCCTTCTCCCCAAAAAAATGATTTTCGACCAATGTTTTCTTCATTTTCAAGCATCATTCCAATAAAAACATAAGAACAAAAATTAAGATGTTTGTATTTCAATTAGTAATTTTAGGAGGTGAGAGGTATCAGATATGAGTCCTATAGCCTCATTTGGTGTGCTTTAAGGACAGTGAGTATCGCTCGTGAGATAATGTAAATTCCAAAAAAAAAAATAATTAAATATGACATATTTAAAAATTTAGACCAAAACATTATTAGCTAGCTTAGGCTGTTGCCTTTTAACAACACTACTGCTACTGCATTTGCCAGCTTATTCTCTAGAAAAGTATAAAAAGGTATATTTGCCGAAACGAAAGATTTCATTTAAATCAGGACATGGGCCCCACTTCTAGATCAAGTGATTTGGAGACTATTGTAAAACGAGCCAAGTTTAAATTCACTCAGTCGATGCACCTCATAGGCTCATACTCTTTAACGGTATCATTGTATCAATTAAGATTTAGCCATTTTTATTTAATTTTGTATTAATTTACAGTCTAACTTTAACTCAAGCAATACTTTTCAACGGTCACTAATCCTATTCATATTTCACCTCACAAGCATCGGAGAAGCCAATACTTTATTAAGGGATACATATCTGACATTTATATTATTTCTATCAAACCTCTTATTTACGTTTTTCAAATAAAGTAAAGGATGCAACAAAATTATTTATATGGAATTATTTCTTTTTCTATTTTTAAGTCCTAAACTAAAGGTAATGATGACCAGCTCTCCTCTTTTTTAAATTGTATTCTTTGCGAGATTTGTTATAATTGGAAAATGTTTAAATTTGAATTCAATTTTTTTCAAAAATTATCTTTGTTGAATTGATCAAACATGTATTTAAATCTTAATTTTTTCTTTTCATTTTTAAATTTTAAGCACATAAGTGAAGCATAAATTAGGCCTGTTAATAGCAAATTTTGAACATACAACATTTGAATTTTGAATATACTTAGCCCCTGAACTAAAGTGATTAAAATTGTAGGTATAAGTGTCATGTTTTGTATCATTGTACCCTGTAGAAAAAAAAATTAAAACAATGTTTGGATCAGGAAAACCATTTGTTTAAGGTTAATGCAGCTTACCTCCTTTAATTATGATTTTAGTGGATAAAAGTGAAGAGCACTTACACAACTTTTTCCATTTTCAAAATTACTATGAAAAAAAAAAAAAAACCCTTATTATTCATAGACTCGCATATAGTATACAAGCTTATTGATTTTACAAATTATTAAAATTTTAAATCACTTACCTAATTTTCTATCACATAAATAATAGAGCACATTAATAGATGATAAATGAAGTGGGAAGAGGAATGTTTACAAATTTAGAAACGAACAGTGGCCGAGCATAAATGCGTCATGTAAAAACAGAAAAGGGTTAATAAAAATATAAATGCTTTTCTAATACACCAATAAAATTTTGACACGCAACTATTTTTATCAAAAAAAAATTATAATAAGAGAAAATATTAAAGAGTGTTAAATGTGAAAAAAAAAAAGAGTCTAGACTCTCTTTTGTATACATTCCGGGTGAGTGAGCCCCACAATGACCACTTGGGCCCACCAAACTGCATGGATTGCATGATTCACGTCGAGTCTAAGTAACCCCCCTAAATAAATATTAACCGGATCTATCATCATAAATATTATAATTGACACTCTGACAGGCTCTTAAGTATTATTGTTAACAAGAACAGCCAAGCACAAATTAGGATTAAAAGGAAAACGCGTTCTTTCCAAATTCCAATTAAACAGAAGCTGTTTTGATAATTAAATAAACTTTAATTAGGTAAGGAGTCACCGCACCTAATAAATAAATTGATTCTCCCAAAACTCTATAAATACATCCAACAATAAATAAATTTCTTAAAAGAAGTACCTATCATAAAAAAAAAATTAGGTAAGTAAGAACATAGTATAAAGTCTTTTAAATTAATTTTTTTATTTTTAAAGTTAGTAATTCATTTTGTCACTTATATTAAAAAAATATTTTAAAAATCTTAAAATAGATATGATCACTCACACTTAAAATAGAATGTGTGTCTAGAATTAAAAGAAGATGCCCTCATATCTGAGTGAAAGATGCCATGAACATACCAATATGCATGCAGAGAGGTTGAGGTTGTAAATGTGAGTAAATGTAAAACCTAAAATTTCTCCGAATCTATTTAAAAAGAAAAAAGAAAAAAGAATGCTCAAAATCTTCTATAAAATTTTCTCCAATCTAAATCCTCCATTAGGAGTTAAAAATCTCAACAAAATTATTTTTCACCGATAAATATAATCACTGTCACAGCAATGAGGCTAATAGATAATAATATTACCACCAACTGTATCTCCAAATTTGTATTATTCTCTTTTATTCTAAAATTGTCCTGGCTTCATACAAATCCAGTAATAATAAACAAGAATTTTTTTAAACGAAACCAAAAATTAAGCGGCATAAACAGTAATCTGCTCTCCTTTCTCCTGTAATTTACACCCCCTGTAACAATCCTCCTCTTCTGACTTGCACAGAATTTATTTTTTTTAAGGCAAATGATAAGGACACTCTAATTTTTCATGTTCAAAGTACCTCTTATTCAAAATGGTAAAAATTAAAGAGAACATAGTATATGATTGATATTTTACCATTTTAAGTAAGAAATATTTTAAAAATTAAAAATAAGAATGGGTTTTATCATTAGACAAAATTAAAATAAAAAAATGCAAGGAAAAGGAAAAAAGGAAAAGGAAAAAGAGAGAAACGACACCTCCAAGTGAGCTGTACAAGAGATGGAGAGGGAAGAGAGTCCATTCCAGACGGCTCCCTCCGTCTAACGTGCTCCATGGGCGCGGACGGTGCCATTTGGAGCAGGATCGGAGCGCACGATAGCTGATCAGGAGTCGAGGGAGAATGGCGTCTGATAGAGATCGTACGGGGCCCACAGCGCATCCAACGGACAGGGGCGATTGGCATCGAGGCGGGCCCAGGGCTTGCCTTTGCCGCTCCAGTGGAGGAGGCTGACCGGTCCGGGATGCAGAGCCCGGCAAAGTCCCCGGAAATTGTCGCCCCCAAGGCCGTGCTGGTTCCATCTGTGATCGACGGCTGCAATCTTTCCAGCAAAAACGAGCAGAAACGGAGGGAGAGATCCAAGTTCGTAGATCCGCATCCGTTTCTGCAATTCCATCCATTCTTCAATCCTGGCCGTGTAATCCCCTGCTCTCCAACGGTCCAGATCTATTACCATCACGCCCGTGTTAAAATAACAAGCTTTTCGGCCCGCGAACGTGAGGGACAACGTGGGATTTGCCCAAAAGGCAGGGGTGAAGTAGGAAGTGAAGTTAGCATTGCAGTACTCGGGGGCGGCCAACACGGCCGAGTCGGAGAGGTGAGTTGCGGCGAGTTTGGCGATGTCGTCGACGAGGACGAGGTCGGAATCGAGGTAGACGACACGGGAGACGCAGAGGGGGAGGATGGAGGAGAGGTAGGAGCGGGCGTAGTTGAGGGGGCGGTTGAGGGCGGCGCGAATGGAGGTGGAGATGAGTTTGGAGACGGTAGAGTCGTCAAAAGGGTAGAGTTGGAAGCGGAGGAAGGGGAATGAGTTGGAGATGAGAGAGTGGAGATGGGAGTGCGAGTCAGAGGCGGAGGCGACGAAGTGGAAGAAGACGTTTTGGGGGCAGGACGAGTGCTGGAGGACAGAGAGGATGGCAGCCATGGAGCCGCGGAGGTAGGCCGTGTCAAGTGTCATTGCCACGTGGACGGTAGATGGGGTGTACACGTCGGAGATGGGAGGGATTTGGGGGCAGTTTAGGGAGTTGTAGAATTCGGGTGCTTCTCGAAATTGCGCTGCTCTACCAGCATTGGCATTGGAAGAGCAGAAAACTAAGAAGACGAAGACGACGAAGGAGAAGGGGTGTGGAGATTTAGGCATGACGAGGGTAAAAGTGGAGAATTATAGAAAGGAGAAGAAGGGTCTGGGACTCGGGGGTGATTTTAAAAGATAGCAGAGAGAGGGAAGGAAGAAACGTCGGGTGGTGGCTTGGAATCGAAGTTCTTTAGATCTCTCTCCTCTCTCTCTATTGGAGAGAGTTTCTGTCCTTTGTCCGGGTGAGGGAAGGAGTCAAGGTAGTGGGCAAATCTATTCCTAAAACCAAAAGTCGTTGCTTTCACATTGGGTTTTATGTTGGACCTTTACCATCCTGGCCCACCTCTTTCTCTCTCTCTCTCTCTCTCTCAGTTTAGATATTGGACTCGATTTTTGTCGATTTGGTTATATGAGTTTGGTAAGCTGGAGACACTAAGATATATAACACTAAATTAATTTCAGCGATCCTCAGACGGGTATAATATTTAACTCGACATGGATTTTCTTCTATGTACATTTACCTTTTAATTTGACTCACTAAACTATTTGCTGTAAGTGATTCGAAAGATTTGACAAACTGAATCAAAAGGCAAAATAGTTAATATATTAAATTCGTGTCCGACGTAGGAAAATCACTATCCTAAATTAATTATAAGTATCATAAATTTAAATTAATATGATAGGTGATTAGATGGATATGGACTATATAAAAATTCACTATTAATTAATGATCTAAATTTTATAATTTCGATTTATCAATTTTGATTAGTACAAGTCATTGATGTGTAAAACTTTATACAAAAACTATTAATATATTTCAAAAGATATTCATATAATTTTCTTTATTTCAAAAACTATTTATATAATTTGTTTACATTAAATTCAACGAAATAAGCTCTAAAAATCCAACGGGACACCCCCATTGGATAGAATTTTTCGAGAGAGCTAAGGCAATATGATACTTTAGCTCAGAGGTGTAAAATTCGGCCACCATGAGATATCGGCCTATAAAATTTTCTCTTCTCTTTTGTATTTTTTTAAATATCGGTATTTTTATTATTTTATTTTTTTTGAATTAAAAAATAAATAAATAATCTAAAAGGAAGTTTTTAAAAAAAATAAATTTGAAAAAGAAAATATCGGCCGATATATGGACCGATATTGGTCCGATATCGGACCGATATATATTGTCGATATATCGGCCACATCGGTCGAAAAATATCCTATACAACCGATCTAATACGTATCGTATCGCGAATCAGTCGATATTTGCACCCATACTTTAGCTTGTAGTTCTGAAATTCTATGGGTTATATTGCATCACATTCAACATATTACGGTGAGTAAAAAACTGAGATAGAAATGATTTTTAGTTATTTAATCAAAATTAATAATCATCTTATTAATAATTTTAATAAATCTATATCTAACTTAAAACATTATCCATCATAAATTTAAATTAAAAAAATCCAAATAACAAATGATCATTGCTCTTAAAAAAAAAAACCCTACATTGCTTTATATATGAGCTGATCCAACTATGTCTATGTCATCAAGTGATCGAGCTGCAATGGATGATCTTGAACGTTGGTTTAATAGAAGGAAATAATGGCCCTTAAATTTATGTTTAGATTGTAATGAGCCTGGTGCCAACTTTGTTCTCACTTTTAACACATGGTATCATCATAATGGTGCCTTTTGTATAAATTACTTTTTCAGTTTTTTAGACAACTGTGCATTCAAATTTTTATATAATGCAGAGAGAGGGTGCATTTTTATTTATTTATAATATGTGGTATTCTTATTTTATATTGAATGTGAGATTTATCCTACGATTATATAAAATTACTCGTAAGTCTTATGTCTCAAGTAACTTCAGGAGAAATTGAATCCAAACTTTTAATCTAATATTAATAACGTAGATTAATTGAGCTACTCATGCAAGTTTCAATTATAAATACAAATTTTGAGAAGTCAATTAGAGAAATATATAGCAGTGTTAGATTATTAAAAACAAAACATTTAAAATACTGATTAATAGATGATATGTAGATAGATGGTGACATGATCTTAAATTTGATTTAGAATTCAGAAGAATCATCATGTCTGTCAAAAACTTTGTCATAGATGTAATCTACAATCCCATTATAAAAATCAAATTTTAAAATGAAAAAAGAAAATTTGCTTTTTATCCTAAGGAATGAAAAATAAACCATCCTTTAGTTCTCCTCGAAAACAACCTTCTTTTATTGAAGTCATTTTGAAAAACAAAAAAAAAAAATGAAGAAATGTATTCTTGACCGATAGGTATTAGACCTAATCATAAAGGTTGATATTTCTTTTGAATTTTTTAAAAGAATAAAAGAGAAACTATGTTAGGGTTGCCAATGAATGACCAAAGAACTTGAACTTGACAACAAATTGTATTTCGAGATTTTATATGGGTAAGTTCTTTAAAATTGAGAAAAAAATAAATTATGCAATGTTTTTAACTTTTAAGTTGGATAATATTCTATAAATAAAACGTTGATTTATTAGACATAATAAAATTATTTCATTTAACATTTTTATATATTCAATTTAAATAAATAAAATTGGTAATCAGTTTAGGCCTGTCTATTCTCATATATGAAAAAAAAAAAGGATTTGTACTATTTTATGTTAAAACCTTTTTATTACTGCATTAACAGAAAAACTCGCGAATAATAAAACAATTTTATACGTTTACTTATTACAAATTATTGTATATCATACTATCATCTCTCCCTAGTAGTAGTAACTAGTAACTTATGACACCATGTCAAGTTAGAATTACCAAATCGACATAGAATCTAAATGCGATGAAGTTAATCTTCAAAGTAATCTTCCAAAAATTATACGAGGACAAGATTTTAGCAAGTTTCCCATTTTGCATGTGAAGATCTGCTAAAATAATTCAGGTCACATTTTTAATGATATTATACCTTTTATTTATAAGTATTTCTTTTTATTTTTGTTGGTAGTGCTTTTTTTTTTTTTCATAGCAACCCATCATGTCATATTATTATCAATTTTTCTCGTAATAAACTGCTCTGACTCGATTCTCTTATTCCTTAAATTCATTAATGACTATTTCAATTTTCCATTGTATATTTAATCATTTTATATTAATTTTTAAAAATATTTTATTTTCATTATTTAATAATATTGTGAAGGTGATATTTGCTATATTTAGTTCAATGAATTTTTATACAGACATTAAATATAGATATAAAAAGAAAAAAGGGTAAAAATTCATGCCTCTCTCTCTGTACCTATAGTTCCATACGCTAGAGTGTTGAGATATCTTTGTCGTGAAAGTGCCACTTCTGCGACTATCACAGACGAAAGAAAAAAAAATCATTTTTAATTTTAGAGTGACATGTTGAAAATTTTCATTTAAGGAAATATAAAGATTATTTATTAATGAATTCTGTAGTGACATTAGTGTTTTTGATAGAAATAAATATTTCTTGTTTATCATCATTTAAATGGTTCTTTACTTGTTCAATTATTTCTGCCCAAAAATCATTTATCGATTATAAATTTATAATAATCCATTTTGCAAAGAAAAGTGTTAGGAGGCCCTCATAGTTGGAGATGTCCAAGGATGATCCAAAGGTGTTTGGTCATTTTATTTGTATGAGATTTTATTGGACTAAATTCTTTAGACATGTGTACATTTTCTTACTTATATATGAAATTCAAACGATTTCAACAAGAGTAATCCACAGAGATTTGAGCGCCTTAGTCTTGGTAAAATCTCCCATTGTTGCTAGTGCCTTTTGCAAATCTATAATACCTGGAAAGGGGAATTCTCCTATTTATGTAATACACAGGTCTTACTCATGGTACAAGCCATTCAATGGAACTTACAGCTCCAACTTTTATAACATGCATTGTATGGGATTTTAGTTGACTAATCATAAGATTTTTTGTAATTCAGTTTAGATTATATGATGTTTGAGAATAAACTGAAGTCTAAGTAAGCCCTATAAAATCGACAAATGATTTTATATATTCTCCTCAAACTTATATAGATATCTTATTTAAACTGATTAATATATATAAATAAAGTAGAGCTTCATGTGACTATCAAGTTTTTTCAGTAGGTGGTATGTTGAAAATATTTAATTATTTAATTAGAGTTATTTTACTAAATAAATGATATGTATATTAAATTAAATTTAACTCTAAAAATCTATAGCCATCGAGAAATGATCACAAATTGCTCAAAGTTTGATTAAGATATTTAAATTAATAAAAAAATTATTTAAGGTTTAATATTATCAACAATATACGATCATTTAACGATATTCAATTAAGCAAGTGAGGTTTATTTTCTTTCCAATATACCAAACATATCTCAAGTTTCTGTCGGGGAGGGGCATTTTTGTACATAGATAGAACGTGATTGACGGGGTACAGGATACAGTATAGACTGTTCATCTCGATGGAAATTCTATCTACCGTGGAACCCACCACCACGTTAAGGGTGACTGAAGAACTGCCACGTACTATCATCGTTAGCCCAAGTTACTCGCTGCGTCACTATAGTTAGTGATGTTTGGGAGTGTAGAGGGACTAATATGACCCTGAATAAAGGAAGCCATGTAAGGTACTCATCCACCGTCACTTAGATTCCATTTTATAAATTCTAAGGAGCTTTGCTTTCAATTTATTTAATTATTTTTAATTTTTATTTTAGATGCTTTCGTTAAAGTGCTTTCTTTACTTTTCACTATTTATATAATAATATAATCATAAAAAAAGATAAACAAAATGTCCCTTTTTATTTACTTTAACTTTAAAACCCTCATAAATTAATTGTTAATTACGTTTTCTTAAGACATATCATTCTTAATTGCAAAGGCATTTCCGATGTGAGTCCCTTTCACTTCAGAGTTTCCCTGTTTTTTCAACCTTCTTTCGTATGAGTATACTATAACCATTTTAATCATAAGTATTAAATGATAAAATTTTTATTTAACTTTCTTCTATTTTATATTTTATTATTTAGCTCTAATTTAATTTTTTAATGGAACAACTCTAATCAGTGATAATTGAGTCACAAGATTTTCATGACTCAATTAAAATAATTGAGTCAGAATTAAAATAATTATGTCAATAAATATATAAAGCCACCTAATTTAGATTTAATAAAATATATAATTATTCTTATTTGCTAAAATCAATTATATAAAAGTGCTAGAATGTAAAATTTTCATAGTTGATATGTTCACAATAATATTTACATATAATAAAATTAATACAAAAATTAATTATAGAAAAAGAATTAGACTCACAAGAGCTTTTGACTTTGAAATAGGAGAAAACTTACATAATGAGCACTATATGAGACCCACTTAACATTAAATCTATTATGTCGATTTTTTTTATGAAACACAGATTCAACTTTTTATATTTTTTTATTAAATACATTTTTATTGTTAAATTAATTATAATAGGTTAAAATATCTATTTAACAATAATTTTAAATTTAAAAATAAAACATTAATTTAATTATATAGTTTTTAACAGTTCAATAAATCTCATCAAAATTTATCTATTTAAATAATTTTTATAGCATCGAAAACTTTCAGTTGAGTGTCACCACACGTGCCGTGGAAATGGATTTGACAATTTTTCTGCACATATTAAAACTATGTCCATCTTCGACAAAAACATTGACGTGGAGCCCACCACACAACAACAGCAAATGAAAAGGTACTCTTAACGCGGGAATATGGTATAATGATGGTATTTTATTATTTAAATAAATCAAAGTTTATAAAAAAATATCTTATTTTCATCACCTTAGTGTACGATTTTGAACTAAAAATGAATGAATCGGACAAGTAATTTAAAATAATTTCAAAATGTATATAGAATAAATATTTTAAAATGAAAAAAATAATATACAAATTAATTTTTATCTTTAACATAAATGATTCATAAAATCTCATCATTCAATTTGTATTAAAGTATTAAACAATACATGGCGATGAAATAAGGTCAGAGGATTTAGCAAATCTAAAAAAGATAAACTCATTTTGATTATTCAATTTTTTCTAAATAATTTTGAGAGGAAAAGATTAACTAAACAATAATTTCTTTTTATAATTGACATCTCCAGAATAACTAATTTATTTGAATAAGATCAACAAATCTCACCCAGTACAAGTATATTTATATTAAAATTGAATTACAAAAATTAATAACTCTATTAAGTAAAGATAGAAATTTAATTATTTTTGGAATAGAGATTTTGATTGTTTTTATAAGTAAGAACGCGTTTGTACAAAGTAAAGAGAAGAAGAATCAGTCGCATCTCTACCTTGCCGTGTTAGTCCGTGTTTTTCTTTAATTAATCTTCATTATACGTTTTCCCTTGTTGGGAGATTCTCGTATTGATCCTTTTCCTGTACAAAATCTTAGATAAAATTTCCATCAATTTTAATTTTTAATCCTATTTATTACATTGATTTTGATGGGAAGATCTCACTTAACATGACTGTTGAGAACATTTTATCAATCTGACGCACAAAATAAAAATAAATTTTAGTATTTTAGATCAATTTACACAGTACATTTCACTCGATTTAAAGTGTTACAATAAAGTTGAAATGTCTGCTAAAAATAGAAATGCATTGCCCTTTTTACCGCACTTCCTTAAGTTAATACAAGTAAATTTTATAATCTTAAAAAATCTTTCAAAAATATAATCTATAAATTTTCAGTCAACTGCTTTGCCCGAAATTTCCCTAATAAAGCCACTGCTCTTTTATGACTCTCTCAAAATATTAAATATTAAATATAATTTGGTCTTATCTAATTTTTCTTAATAATGACAGGACTCCTTACAGAAGACAATAAAGGAATGAATGCACGTTTTCAAGCATTCATTCGAATGAATGGGATGATTCATTCGAATAAATGCGAACTTAATATATAAGAACCGTCGATTCATTACATCAACACCAAACCCTAACCCCTTTCCTCCTTCGCCGTGAGTCCATTTCGAAACCCTAGATCGAAGCTCTCCCTCCCCCTTTCACTCTCCTGCTCCGGCACCGGCTCCGGCCGTGTCTCTCTCATCCTCAGCTCTCCCTTTCCTCAATCTAAGCTCGGCCTTCCCTCATTCCGAAGTCCCTTTCCCGAGCCCTTCCCCCATTCATTCGAATCACACCCCATTCATTCGAATCACACCCTCCTTTCATTCGAATCATCCCCATTTCAATCCCAAACCCCACCCCATTCTCCCTATTTCTTCCTTTATTTTGAAAAACCCACCCTTTAACCCATGGCATCGTCGTCGAAAAGGAAAGCAACCTCAACAAGGGGAGGGAAAAAACAAAAGACGGATACCGCAATTCGACCCCACCTATTTCGTATATTGGGAAGCGGCGATCATGTACAGAGAGGATTTTCTCCACACGGTCCTTCATATTTGGTAAAATCGTGGACCTCTCATATTTCACATAATTTAGTTTTAAAGTTGAAGCTTTATTTGAAAAAATAGGTTGGGGGTCATTTTGGCATTAAAAAGTGATATGTATCCGACGGTCGTTAAAGAATTTTATGCCAATGTGGAAAGAATTGACGATGAGTCGGTTAAAACATCTGTCCGAGGGCAAGAAATTGTCATTACACGGGATAGGTTAGAGGTCATATACAATTTGCCCAAAGATGCGATTAAAAGTACGACAGTCGTACATGACCCACTGATGTTGAGGGCTTTGATGTTTTGGTAGCCCTTAACGAAATCTGTGGGAGGACAGATATTACTGAGAAGAAGACCCTCCCTCTGACGAATTTGACATTAGAGGCACGAATAATCCACCACATAGTTGTCAACTGTGTTTGCCCTAGAAAAGGGCATATTACTGTGACATGGTTCGATGTCGAGGCACTTCAACTTCAGGCACCACCACCACCTGAGCCATCTGAGGCATCTGAGGCTCGTGAGGCATGCGAGCCACGCGAGGCAGGGACTCCTCCTCAAGAAGGATCAACTGGAATCAACACGCAACAGATTCTTGATAGCATTTCTTCTTTGGAGGAGAAGATGGATTAGAGATATGATCAGGTTTCTGCAAGGTTGGATGTGATGCAGAATCAGATTATAGATACTTTGAGGTTGGCAGTGTTTATAACACAAGAGAGGACGATAACAGCAGCATTAGGAGCAGAAGCAGATGGGAGTTTACGAGTAAGGGTATCTAAAGAATATGCAGGAGCCGCTTTTGTCCCTATTCGTCCATTTGGATCCTCAACTTCAGCTTTAGGAGCAACATTTGGCAGCCCTACTCGACCATTTCGATCAGCAGTTTCAGCTTCAGCAGCAACATCTGACATTCCTGCTCGTCCATCTCGATCAGCTGCTCCACCTTCAGAAGCAGGATCTGGCACCCATGCTCCTACACCTGGATCAGGTGCTGGAACCCATGCTCCTACATCTGGAGTAGGTGCTGGCACCCATGCTCCTATATCTGGAGCAGGTGCTTCAGCTTCAGCAGAAGGATTTAGCACCCCTGGTCGTCTATTTGGAGCAGTTTCAGGCCCCCAGGTCCGACCGAGTGAATTAGTAGCTTTTGGTCACTCTGTTCGTCAGACTGGATTAGCAGCAGCTTCTGGCCCTCGTATTGGTCCGACTGGAGTTGCAGCTGCTACTGGCTCTCGTTCTGTTCATAGTCGAGCACCAGCAGTTTCTCGCCCCCGTTCTTGTCAGACTGCACTTATTCCATATGTACCTCCAGTTCATGCACCACCTGGTGCACCTCCTGCTGCACCACCTCCTGCACCTCCTGCTGCACCTCCTGCTGCACCACCTCTTACACCACCTGCTGCACCTCTTGCTACACCACCTGCTGCACCTCTTGCTACACCACCTGCTGCACCTCTTGATGCACCTCTTGCTGCACCACCTGCTGCACCTGATGCACCTCCTGCTACACCACCTATTGCACCTCCTGCTGCTTCACCTGCCTCACCTTCTACCTCTGATCCGGATGTTATTTGTCTTTGATGTACTTTTTTTTTATTGACATGTAAAACAGATGTAAATTTCATATTTTGAATAAACATGTTATATTATTTATCTCCTGCTCATTGTGAATTGGGTCGTTACTTTAAAAATGTTATTTTGAACTAAATTAGCATTTAAATATTCCACTTAAAATGAATACATTCAAGTTGACAAGAGCATTCCCAACTTAAAAATCGGAATATGTCTACTTCAATCGGAAGCCGTTCAAGACCATGCTTAATATAAAAGAGAGTACATTCAAGAGCATTCCTAACTTAAAATTAAGCTATTGACACTCCTATTTTCACTTCATTGATTCCACCATTAAAAGAAATCGTCATTATCTCTAAGATCACCAGACCACTGCATAACATTTAAGAAAATGACATTAGAACATATGGAAAAGTTATATGTCGATTGGTAAATACATATAAGCTCTTTAAGGAATGAACTTACTTCGGTCATTTCTGTAAAGTTATATGTTGAATCGTCACCAAAGTTGTAAGATCCACTATCCTGTGGAAAACTCGCTGTTTGTGATTCAATGAAATCACCTACATTATAATCAGCATTTAAATCTATACTCGTAGATGCCTGTGAAGAAGGTGGCCTATTCGGACAAGTTCTCCTCGTATGACTAGTATTTTTGCATAATCCACATCTCCTTCCATTTAGTTGATTCTCTACAATCTCAAATGCAGAAGGATCTCGACGTGTAGATGTTTGGCCCTGTGATGAATTTCTTGAACCTATATGACGTCCTCTAGAATATTGCATAATAGGGTGACTGACTGGCTTATCATGGATGACAAGATTTTGAAGATGATTTAGGAGCATCTCGTGATCATATGAAGACAAATGTCCATATTTGTTCTTAATACCTTCAAAGTGTACATCTAATACATCACCAGGGCTCCTCCTTTCAATCCTCAAGTCGGCCAATGAGATTAAGTCGATTCTCCATTGTGGGTGTATGTCATCCAAATGTAATTTGTCCATCAATTGCATTTTGTGCGCACACGGTATGCCCATTGAAGCTGTAAACTCTTCCGTACAAATGGGTGAAAATGATCGGTTCATAAGCATATCATATTGGTTGTAAATCTCATTCATTGCGAAATGAGAAATTTTGCCCTTCAATTCATCAAAGAAAGGAATAGATACATCACATGCAAACCGAATCTTCTCATCCTCAAGTTGAATCTTGAACTCTTCAAATTGATTTTCAATGACATGGGCTATCTTTCTTCTGACAACATCTAGATCACCTGTAGATGTAGATATATAACTTTTTAGAATAGCATGTGCACCCTCAACCCTTGAAGTAGCTCGATTCTTAAAATGTAAACTCCATCCGATCCATGCCTTCACAAATTGTTTTCTATGTGGAATCCATGTCCTTGTTAAGTAGTTCACTGCCTGCGAATCATCTCTAAAATTTTGTTTGAATGCCTCAAACACTGTATTGAATGCTTCTTTAGTTGTGGACTCAATCAGGCAATTCCATTCGGTAAAAAATGCATTCCAGTCTTCGATTTTCTTAAACAAAGGTTTACAACGAGCGACAATATTCTTGTTGATATGCCAAGAACACAAAATATGTACAGCATTAGGGAACTCCAAATCAATGGCATTCTTTAACGCCAATTCCCTATCAGTCAAAAGAACTTGTCGATCATGCTGCACTCCGAAGACCTTTTTAAACATTTGTAATGCCCATACATAATCTTCAAATTTCTCATTTCTTAGAAATGTAAAGCATGAGCAGAAATTCTTATTGAAACTTATCACACCAACTGATATGAAGCAACGACATATGATATCTGTTGGTTTTGTACGTGCAATCCATCAGCAACACATTACGGTATCTGTCGGTAAGAAAAATTGACTTCGGATGTGCGAAAAAGAGATGGGATAGATGACCATCACTGTCATAGTCAAGAAAGTATTGATAACCACCTTGTTGAAGATCTTCTATCAAAGCTTCAATTGTACTTCGACCCCTTAATTGCTCTTTCCGAAGCGCAGAACAAAAGTTGTACAAATCAGCCGCTGATATTCCAATATCTGGATTTTGATTTCTAACGGTCGTCAGAATTTGCCGTGGTGTTATATTGCTACTCCTCATTTCAATGATCATTCTTTTCTCAGAATCTGAAAAACATCTTGTACTTGGATGACCTAATAATACATTCGATATATCATGATTGTGCTTCAAATTCTTTATGGTCAACTTCCATGACCCATCAATAATCTGTTTTCCTTTAACTTCAAAAGGACAATTACATTGGCGAGAGTATGCTTTCTTCTTTCTGTCATCGCCATCCAAGCTAACCGTGTTGCGGTATTTACCTCCTATATCGCAGCCAAAGACTAATTTATTTTTCTTTTTACATGACCTCTTTATCGTACATACAAATCCTTGTTCAAGAGCTATATTCTTAACATAATTTATAAGGTCTTCACGACTTTCAAAACATCCCTCAACAAACTCCATGCCACTTGAGGATTTAAACCTACCTCTAAAACACTAATAATAATGATTTCTAGAAAAAAACTGAGATAGGACTTACCTTCGATTCGAGATACGAGATCCAGACATTAGCTTGAGAGAGATAACTTCAACCCGAGGTAAGAGATTCAGAGAGTGACTGTGTTGAAAATGGGGTTTGAAAATGGGATTGATTTTTTTTAAGGGTTTGGGATTTAAAAGGGGTTCAATGTTTTGGAATTAAAAAGGGGGGTTGAAAATGGAGTTTTAGGGTTAGATCTTTGAAAACGGTGGTTCAAAATGGGATATAAGGGTTTGGGATTGAAATGGGGTTCAAGGGTTTGGGATTGAAAAGAGAGTTGAAAAGGGGGTTAAATATGAGGTTGTAGGGAGAAGTCTTTGCAAAAAGGGTTTAAGGGTGAAAAGAGGGTGTTTCTGCAAGGTTTAAGTTTTAAGGTAGAAGGGATTGAAAAGGGGTTCAAGGGAGAAGGGAGAGGGAAAGTGAAACGACGGTTTAGAGTTTTGAATGGAATGAAATTTCTTGCATCGATTTATATATAAGTTCCATCCATTCGAATGAATGCCTTGAAAACGTGCATTCATTCGAATGAATGGGCTGATTTATTCGAATGAATGCCTAGACTGCCATTCGCAGGGATGCATTCATTCGAATGAATCAGCCCACTCATTCGAATGAATCAGCTATTTGAAAGCATTCATTCGAATGAATGGGATGATTCATTCGAATGAATGCATCAGACACTGCCTGAGAATGACAGTCCAAGCATTCATTCGAATGAATCATCCCATTTATTTGAATGAATGCTTGAAAACGTGCATTCATTCGAATAAATGGTCGCATTCATTCAAATGAAATGCATCGGAGACTGCCTGAGAATGGCAGTCCAGGCGATTCATTCGAATGAATGCCTGGACTGTCATTCTCAGGATGACTCTGATGCATTCATTCGAATGAATCATCCCATTCATTCGAATGAATGCCTTCAAACAGCTGATTCATTCGAATGAGTGGGCTGATTCATTCGAATGAATCAGCTGAACCAGAGGGACTGTCATTCTGTGGTAGCCTCTGATACATTCATTCGAATGAATCATCTGATTCATTCGAATGAATGCTCGTTTGAAGGCATTCATTCGAATGAATCAGTTGATTCATTCGAATGAATGCTGTGTATGCGAATGCTTCGAATGATCGGGCTGAACAGTAACACGGAATACTGTTCAGCCCATTCATTCGAATGAATCCATTCAGCGGATTCGTCTGGGTATTCATTTGAATGATCGGGCTGAACAGTATTCCGTGTTACTGTTCAGCCCATTCATTCGAATGAATACCCAGTCATTCGAATGAATGTCAAGATGAACTGGGCATTCATTCGAATGAATCCATTCGGCGGATTCGAATGACTGGGCATTCGAATGATCGGCCTGAACAGTATTCCGTGTTACTGTTCAGCCCATTCATTCGAATGAATCCAAAATGAACTGGGCATTCATTCGGATGAATGGATTCATTCGAATGAATCCAAAATGAACTGGGCATTCATTCGGATGAATGGATTCATTCGAATGAATTCAAAATGAACTGGGCATTCATTCGAATGAATGGAAACGCGGGGGCAGAATCGTAATTTCACCCGAAAATCCGAATTCGGGTGTGTAGAGGCATATTTTTCGGGTGTGTGTAAGTGCTCCCTATATTTATTGGATTTGGGTATCCCTCAGACAATTTAATGGATTTTTCTCTATTTTTCCTTGTGCTTTTCACACAACTTTGCATGCATCATTAGCTGTAGGTAATAACTTTTTTATAAAAACTTTAATTTATGGAGCTTAAATGGATCTTTTATCGTGAGTTACATTCTTACTTAATTCAATCTAAATTTAATTTTTAAAGTTATGGATCTAACTCAATTAATTTTTACTTTCAAAAATAAAAAATTTGAGAATTGTAAAAGATATAGAGTTATTTATCTAAATTATTATTTTAATCTCACATATTACCTCATAAACATGATCCTATCTAAATGTAGCAGTGGCCATGGGCTTTTTGAGGGGCTGATGGCTCATTCACATTTCTCTCGTGTTTCCACAAGGTTATCAATGTTTCTATATCATTTATAATAATCAGAGATTTAATTCTAATCTAGTTTTTATTTTTATTTTTTAAATTTAGGAAGAACACATCTCGGTTGGAAAAAACTCATGTCAAACTAGAAAATCAATAGAATTTCATATTTAATTCTTTATGTAATTAGATTTTCATTTTTTTCTTTCTATTGATATAGATATAGATAAACAAATATCTACTATGTTTATTTACTTCATAAGTAGATAATGACACTAATCAAAGGAACTCAATTGTGATACGTTTTTAGACTTTCTAATCTGAACATGTTTCTCCATTTTAGCATCTCCTATTAACCATTCTTATTCTTCTTGTTGAGTTGTTGTTGGTGTAAGCTTTAAGCAGCAAAACACGTATAATACTCAGGCAACAAGTGTAAGCTCTAGAAAAAAAAAAAAAAAATTCAGCATGTGAGTAACTTCTCTCACCCAGTAATTGAATCAAGTATCGGGGAACTAAAATTCAATTTCTTGATAATTCTAAATTAGCACAATCTAATGGAACTCTAATCTAATTTTTGAGCTTTGAAATGTTGGCGAAGAAAAAGGTTAATTAAATTAAGACCAGTCCCAAGCTTTCTGTAATTGAGATTCAATGGTGGAATTAGTATTGAAAGCTCAAAGATTTTATAAAAAAGGGACTGAAATATACTGGTCAAACCCAATTTAGATCCACTTTCAAAATCAATTGGGTTGCTTCAAATGACATCCTCAAACCGAAGCAATGAAGGTCGAGACCGTATGAAAAGTCACTCTCTTCCACGAAATTTGAACAAAATAAAATTTAAATTTTGAATTTCAATAATTCAAGTAAAAAAATTCAATCTTAAAACCCCTAAAATCTTTAATGTCACAACAACTCAGATTAGAAAAAACCTGTAGTTCGGATAAAAAACTCAATTCAATTTCACTCTCAGAAATTGAAAAAAGAACAAATCTCACTAAGAAAATTATCATTAGGCAAAATTAACTAATAAAATTTTAAATTCAATTAAGTTATGAAATCTAATTGTAATTATGAAATGGTTGAATGCAATCAATTGAGTCTTCAAATTCAAAATGCAACCAAAGACACCACATGCATGAATTAAAATTAACTAAATATAAATTCAAAAGAATAACTTAACTCACCACACTTAGAGAGACCGTTAAGCAACCTTTGCTTCACTTTTGCTCAGCAAATGGACCGTTTTCTTGACCCTAATTAAGTCATTTTTAATGGACTTAAAAGGCCTGATTCAATACTAAGCTCATGAGCCATTATTGAACTTTTTGGGCCCCAGTGGAAGTTATTATAATTGCATTTTATGCCACTAAATTCTGCTGCAATTTTGAGTGAAAATGACGAATTACCTTTAATGAATGGACTTGATTTATCTTTAAATTTACCCAATTTTAGGGCTGATCATGGCCTCATCACATTTGGCAATGACAATGATGAGTAATAATGGAGCTATAAACTACCTAATGCTCTGCTAGCGAGTCAGGTAAGTGAGTCATAGATCTTGACTCGTTTTAACTCTTTGAATAATCTTGATGAATTAAATGATGTATATCAATCGCCATAGGAGCCTCAATGGCTTCCATCCATCCTAGCGTATTTACTATTTCAATTTCCATCTTATTCTTTAAAAATCGAAATGATTAATTTTTAAGAGTCAAAAATCTTGATTTACAATTTAAAAAAAAAAAAAAAACTGTCATATCTCATTGAGTGTGTTGCTGTCACTCCACAAGTGGCAGCCCTCATTCCCACTTCCTTGTCATGAATGTGGCATGGTATAAATTTCAAGAGACACTGGACCCATAAATCAACAATTAATGATGTGAAAGTATGGCAATTTTATCCAGTCATGCTCATATTCATTCAAGAGGACCAATACCCACATACATTGTCCTCTCCATTCTAAATTTTAGCCTCAAATTTGTAAATGTAGATGGCAGAGCCCATACTTGAGCACTTAAAATGGAACATGCACACCTCCTTGGAGGCATTGCATCTGAAACATGGTCCAATGTATAAACATTAACCATCTACCCTTTCTACATTAAATGGCGTCGGCTTGAATTCCACTTCATTCGAGCTTGTATGAAAAATCAGAAAAAAAAATTCATATTTCTTTTATCCATTCTATTCTGCCATTATAACCTTTCAACTTTATATGTTGAAACCGTTTTTAATTATCTACCACAATTTTTTTTTTTTTTGAAAGCGGTAATTATCTACCACATTGAAAGAGTTTTTCTCATTTGTCGTCTATTAAGATCATTTTTAAATTGTTTCTAATATTAGCTGTTTTTAGGAGGTAGAAAAATCTTGATATTTGCATGTCTATGGCTTGAAAATCTGAAAAATATCTGTCAATACTTTTGCAATCAGCCGACACTTCAAAGGTTCTATTTCTATATTAGAGTTATGCAACGATAAAACATTGTCTGATCTGTGGTGGCGACAATTTAATCTATACAGAATGTTAAACAATCTAATACCGACTCTCTAGGGCTTCCGATGGGATGATTAATTGCTTATGGTTACTTTGGGCCCATACTTTGAACTATTGAGGCTTCCTGCTGATCTAAAGCCGACTTCATTTGAAAACTCAAAACTTAGATGCAACTTGAAAATTTATTGAGTTGAGAAACTCAGCTGAGTTCTTAAGAAAAGTAGAAAAAGTTTAAAAAACTTGCTGACTCACTAGCTCAAAATGCTACTGAGTTGAGGTGACTCAAATTGACTCGCCCAATTCATTTTGAATTTTTAATCAATGGTTCGAGGCCGTAATTTAGATCACCTTAGCCCAACTTGACAAATAAGGCCCTGGTTGAGCCCAACCACGTTCGGGCTTTTGATGCCATCACTCTCTATACTGTATAGCTTGCTTCACTTCAGAGAAATAGAATATGTCTTCGCTTTTTTTTTTTTTTTCTTTTGTGATCGTTAAAAGTTAACACTTTCCAAATCGAACCAGCAAGGCCGGCCGTGTGAAAAAAAAAATAGTCAATATCTGAAACATCAAACAAAAGTTTTCAAATTTTTTTTTTTTTTTTGAATTTTTGTGTGGGAAACCCAGGAAATCCAGCGTCAAATCCCCATGAGTGATACCCACTGCCCTTATAATACAGCAGGTTAGGCCATGAGGGCAGTATTCAAATATGGTGAAGATTTAGGTTTATCAGAGATTACCCAAATTCTAACGTGGCCAAAGTTTAAGCTAAAAGGGCCAAAGTTTGGAAAGAATTTAAAAAATTTAGCTACTAATGATTTTTATTTTAAATAAAAAATCTAGGCCCAAAATAGGCAGCAATGGTCAATGTCTTGGCTAAAATTTTTGGCCCATCAAGGGCCCAATAATTGATATATTGGTCATATTTAAAACTTTATGCTAGGCTGGAGCTCTGGTGATATATCAAATTTGAACTTGAACTTGATTAACAAGTGGGCTTGAACTCGATTTAGCATTTGCAATAAAAATTGAGATATAACTGGCCAAATAACAGTAAATATGATTTTGATAACAAAATTTTGAAATGTTTAATTTTAATGAACATCCTCCTTAAACAAAATAACTTTGAAAAATCTCCGTAAAATTTTGTTATCAAACTCTTCAACACATTATATCTTGGGTCCCAAGGGTAAAAAAACAGCTGATATCTCGGTATTTTGGATCTCAGCCGACATCTCTCTCTCTTCTAACTTTTTCCAACAATTCTAGACTAGACTTTATAAATGTGTATCGGCCGTATCTCGCCAGTACAACTGATACTGTACGTATCGACCAAAATATCTCGACCATCAAAAATCCGAAATTTGTAACCCTAATCTTTCCATGAATTCAACTTTCTAACAGCCTTCCTCTTGTCCTTATGCTTTTATTAGAAGTAGTGAGATTTTAACTTTTCCCAGGGACCAATTTCTTTTCTAGCCAACTTTTTCAACTTTATTTGGAGGTTAGTCGACTAAAATATTATATATAAAAGATCCACCAGCTCAACATGCCATCTTTTAACTTAATAGCTTTGTTTGTCACAATTGAATTTCATAAATTGTATTTACTATAAAAATTTCAAAGATTGTCATTCTATTTTAAAAGAGAAAAAGTTAAAAATGATTCAATGCGCAGAAACAATTTTGCAAATATAAAAGGTTGGGCCACATTCCCACATGTTGGGTGGCAATTAGGCTGGGCTGGCTAGGTTTTGGGCCAACCTGAGCATGGGCCTACTTTCAAAGTTAAGGGCCAAAGCCCAGGATTTGGGCCTAGTTGACCTGTTTTGTTAAAGCCTGTGCCTGATCCATTTGTATTTCTAAGGCCTGTCTCTGATTTTGAACCCAAAATACATATACAGGCTTTATCTGGGCACAGGTTATTTTAGCCCAAAATGTATATTACTGTGTACAATATGAACTAGAGAAAATTAGGTGTACATAAATTTTGGCTTGAACTCAAAATTTTGGGCTTAACATAGGTTTCTTAAACTAGGTTTGGCCCAGCCTAAATTCAAATTTGGACATGATATTTTGTGTCCCTAAATGAAACCCGAATAAATTTCAGTTAATCTAAACCTGAAAATTTTCAAGTTTGAGTTGGAATAGGCCTAACCCAAGTCATACATTTATCAACATGTGAACGAACTAGTGGATTTAATTTTACCATAATGCTTGATGAGATTTAATCAATCTCTAATATATTGTGCTTTTTTTTATACAATAATAGATCCCACTTATGTATCGGTGAGAGTGAGATTCATCCTAAAGTACAAATGTTGGCAATGTATGAAATATTGAGCCCTTAAAGGGCCAAAGATTTCCGCTTGATATTTATGCCATCCCAACCTCAACTTCTTAAAAAAATGATTGTTACTGAAAACCAGGGGTATAAATCTCGGCCGAGATATCTCGGGTTTTCGAGGACCGAGATATCTTGGCCAATATGCATAATATCGGCTAGAGAAAAAAGAAATCAACTGAGATCTTTAAAAAAAATAAAAAGAATATCAGTTGTGGGCCCTACTGATATTTGCCGATATCAGCCGATATTTATATTTTTTTTCTTTTTTTAAAAAAAGCTTTTTTATTATTTTTTTAAATGCTTTTTTTCAGAGAAAAAACCACCGAGATTTCCAAAAAAATAATATTTTGAAGAGAGAAAAAAATCTCAGCCGAGATCTCGTCCGAATTTTCAACTCCCGATGAAAACTATCAAATTGTCAAAATTAGATTTATCGAATTATTCTTTTGAATTTACGTGTGAGAAGTCGCGGAATACCCAGTGTAAAATCCCCACGGATAGACCCCTACCCTTAAGACACACCAAGGTTAGGCCATGAGGGCTTCAACCTGTGACCTCCTACTTCTTGAGGCGGGAGGTAACCAACTGAACTACACTCATGTGGGTGATTAAATTAAGATAAAAAATAAATTATTAAATAAATATTTTTACTTATTGCAATCAATCCACCAATAATAATACATCAAGTGATAAGAAAAAAAAAAGGTTGAATGTAACTTTGAAGTAGAAAATAACAACTTTAGTAATTTAAATTTACCTTTTATTGAGGTCGAAATAGAACCCGTGTATCTGAACGCACAAAATGCAAGAGTATTCGATAATTTTGACCTTAGAATATAGATATTCAGGCACTGCAGGTTTGCCATTTTGTAGGTGCAGAGAGAAAGGGCATCTCTCTTTCTTTAAATACCACATTAAAAAAAAAGAAAAAAAATCCTACTTCTTATTTCCATGTATGGATTTATAGATGGGTGATGTGATAAAAAGAAGATGCATGAGAAAATAAAATTCAAACTTATTGAAAGTTGTAAACTTTGGTCTATTTAGTTCATCTTCTAGAAAAAAGAATCTTAGCCTTTTCAACATCTGTTCTTGTAGATCCTTGACTCTACATGCAAACAACGTAGACATCAAGGGAAAATAAAAGAAAGAAAGAAAGAAAAAAAAAAAAGAAGAAGAAATAATACTTGGTCTATCAACATAATCTTCAAAAAGTTACCATTTGCATTTTAATAATTTATTCATTATTCCAGATAATAATTTTTTTGCAGAAGAGACAACAATTGTTACCAAACATGTACTTGAAATTTTTTTTAAAATTTGAGATTTGATTCACGAGTGCAAGTTACTTCAACGGATCCTTTCATGAATGGTTTTCTTAAATTTTGATAGGTGAAGGCATGAAACATGTTGAACACATTGTAATAATCTAAGTAAACTTATCTAGCTTCACAATTGGTTGATGATGAGTTGTGCCACAAGTAAATCAATAAACACTTGGTGCGCATCAATAGATAAGGTCGTATTTCATTTTCTTTGATGGATAAACTTTATATTAACATAAGGCTAAGATAAAAAATTCAAGACGTATTTGACATTAAACAAAGAAATTATCTAATTTAAAATATAATAAGTATAAAAACGTCGATATGAATGATAAATGATACATTGTGATATATGTTTGCCAATAACTTTTCCAACCCATGCATGAGAGAGACCCATATTTTTAATTTATAAAAGAAAAAATATATTTATTTAGTACAAGATCTTACAATTAGCAATGTAGGTGGTAAAAAAGAGATTTATGGCATTAAATTAAAGATAGGGTTAGACTTGAGTAATGTAGAATTGTGGATTGTGGAGCAAGGGTATAAAATTTGGTATCGGTTGATATTTTTCTCTTTCCTTTTTTTTTTTACAAAAACAACCGATATGATACTACTGAGATATCGATATATCGGCCGTTATGAAATAGTTTCAAAACCGTTTCATATCGGCGTATCGGCCGATATTTGGGCCCTGTTGTGGAGCAATAATATATTAATCAATGAGTCATTTCCATCTTTAAAAAAAAAAGTCTTAACCACTCGTAATGATTGAATCTCATTGTACTATTAAAATCTTTAAATTTTACTTTAACTAAAGTAAGAGCCAATGAAGAATTTTTTATTTTAATGCAAAAAGATTAATTGTTTTCCAAAAAAATCGATATTTCAATCATGTCATATGGAATCATGGATGACATAAAATCATGTATATACCTCATTGCATTGTATATGATTTGGACTATTGAAGGTGGGGCTATTATAATTATCCTATACTAAAAGTAGAACTAGAGTTTCAAATTTTGTCTAGAAATTAAAATATTGGTTAATGTTCGAGGTTGATATGTAAATACTGTGAAATATTGTTTTTATTTATTTATGAAATAGGCTCAGAATTAAAATTTTAGATTTATTGGTGAGGAGAGGAGTAATTTTCAAAAAATAAAAATTCTAAAAAATATTAATTAAAACACTAATGGAGACATTGATATAGATATCCTTTTGACAGAAACATAAAATATAAATAAATGTTTTTGGGCATGACCTAATTTCCCTCTCTGGATTCAACATTTTTAACCCATCTTCCACCCTCATAGATTAGAATAGGAAGAAAAGATATTAGTCAATTCAAATATGGCAGGAGCAGATGAATTAATTTCCTGCACTGATGAATCCAGATGTTCCAACTTATTGCAGGTGGGTCATAAGCCAAAATTCACCAACTTATTGCAGATGAATGGCTTGCAATGATATTGGGTCAAGTCCAAATTCAATGGCTAAGTAATCATGTTAGAAATTAGGATGGCTAGAACATTCTTTTGTCTAGAGCCATGTTAATCAAACTTACTGACGAGATTGTCTATTAAGTTATTAATCATCGGGCTTTTCTCTATATCAGTATGATTTGTTTGGATATATAAAACTCTGAGTACGTCTATTGAAAAAATGTACAAAGTTTAAGTATGAATATTTGAGTTGAATAAGTTGTAAGTAGATCAAAATTTATATTAAAAATCAATTTCATCAAAATAAAGACACTGTGAAAAAATATATGAGGACAAGAATCATTAAAATCGAGTGAATAGAAATTGAATTTTGAACCAACAAGTCTATTTTTATTGTGAACAATTACTTCTTAAATTAAATAGTTGTTCACAGCAATATAAAGTATTGGAAATTTTAAGACCAATTAAACATTGTAAATTTGTAATTTTGAAAATTTAAAAAAATTAAAATCAAATCATAGAATGATCTTGCAAAGGTAAAACTTTTTTACATACTTCCTACTCACGATTCTTTTTCCATTACATCCAATCGCATCGAATTGAATTTAAAATTTATGTAAGGAACAGTTTTGACATTTACTCTCGAACGACAAGTCTGAGTCGGACTTGTGTTTGAATCAGCCACCCACTTTCCCATTATGATTTGAATGGTTGTGATTGAAGTACAAATATTTTTTGATAGATGAGGTCGCATGACAAGAATGACCAATATCATCGGCCATAATATTAGATTATATGACCAATCAGTGACAGCCACTTGGCAATTCCATCCCCAGATATTTCTCCACCCTTTCCAACCATTATCATTTGCAACTTTTTTCCCTCTTAATTGGGCTGGGCGGCTCTCCATTCTTAAAAGCAAGCTTTGGAACAATCCAAAATTCCAATACTTGTCTCTCTCTCATCAGTGGGGTTCTCTCCCATACAAAACAAGGAAATTTCCGAGGTAGAAGAGAAGGGGAAAATGAAAGAAAATTGAGTTATTATTTGGAAAAAGGTCTGTCATCAACTATTTCTCTATCTATTTGATTTCCAAGTTTGCTTCAACATTTTCTTGTTCGATGTTGGATAGAATTACAGAAACCATGGAATATTGGCTTTCGGAGCAGCCGTTGATAGTCGGATTCCGATGGAGTGATAACCAATCATGGGGCTCTACGTGGTCCTTTCTCGTCATTTCAATATCTTTCTATCTCCTCCTATCTCTCTTTCTAAATTTTGTTCTACTACTGTTCCAAATGCGGCGGCCAATTCCTTTGGGACCAATCCCAGCCATTCATAGCCTTGCCATGGCCTTGATCTCAGTAGGAATCTTCGTGGGCACCCTCCTCTCGGCTTTAGCCGAAATTCGTGAAACCAGCTGGTTTTGGCGCCGGTCCAAGACACCGCTCCAATGGCTACTTTGCTTCCCACTCGGCACCCGTCCCGCCGGCCGGGTCTTCTTCTGGTCCTACATATTCTACCTCTCTCGCTACCTCCACCTCCTACGGACCTTTTTCTCCATCTTCCGCCGCCGCAAACTCACATTCTTCCGCCTCATCCGCCGCCCAATTCTCATATGTATGTCATTCCTTTGGCTTGAGTACTCCCAATCTTTTCAAGTTGTTGCCATACTTGCCGCCACTTTGGTCTACTCCATCGTCTACGGGTATCGATTTTGGGTTGCGATCGGGTTGCCGAGATCCTACTTTCCGATCATCGTGAATTGCCAGGTACTGTTGCTTGGGTGCAACTTGGTTTGCCATGTTGGGGTGCTGCTGTTGCATTTTAGGAAGGGAGGGTGCAATGGAATTGGAGCTTGGGTCATAAATTCAGTTCTGAATGGAGCTTTGCTTCTATTATTTTTGAATAATTACTTGAAGATGCATCTCAAAAATGGCAAGGTTATTGATGATGATTTTTCTAGTCATTCTCATTCTACAGCAGAAAAAAATAAAGAACTATAGAGACCATTAGATGGTTGTTTGACGGTAGATTTCACACCTGGCTCTAGGTTTTTTTTTTTCCCCTTTTTTTTGTAATAATGAATTATGATTTTTGGGGCAGAAAAATCAAAGACCCCTTTGTAGAGAATGATGTATAGAGAGATCAGATACTTGTTTAGTGAAGTTGTCCCTAAGCCTTGAAGAAGTTGTTTTAGCTTCAATGAATGAATCATGATTTTGTTTCTTGGATTCTTTATTTTTATGTAGTTGGAATATATTGGAGGCAAATGTTGGCAGTGAAGTTTAAGCAAGATTTGTGTGTCCGACAATTGCTCTTATTTTATTTGTATCTAATGTAGGGATAACAATTTTTTACCTGACTCTCAAATTTAATTCCACATGATCTAACTTGAAAATTTATAATTTGTCACTGTCAATTGTTCATATTGACTTATATAATTTAGTATTTTAATGAATATAAGTTATTAATTTTAAAAAAAAATTAAAATCAAAGAGAGATAATGATATAATAAGAGTCGAACTTTACATATTCCTTCTTCATATTGCTCTTTTACATTACACTTAATTATTTGCCATCTAAATTTATATTCAGTGGACAATCTTGATATCAAAAGGGAAAATCTCATTAGATTTTTTTTCCCCATCTGTCTTTCTTTCTCACATCATTCTTGTGTCTTGGGGCCCATTTAGAGTTTAGATTTTTATTTGATGATTAATGATTTGGATCTTTCCATGTAATATTCGCCAGTGTTTGTACTAAAATCAAGCACAATTCAAGGAATGCTTGAAGCAACTAAATGAATGTTTCGATTAGATTCCTGCTGTAAGAAAGTTAATAATTGTCTAAACATTTGATCCTTTAGATTTTCTCAATTCCAATGTAGCATTACAACTCTCCTGTGTCTCCAACCAACGTTTTTGGGGCTCATCAACCTTAAGACTTCTCTTTGTATCTATTTTCTCATTCAAACATGCAATTCCTCCAAAGTCTCATGCTCAGACTTGTAATAATTTTGCTGTGCTCTTTCGAACAATGAAGTCTGTATCCTTCGCATATTGATTATAAAAATTCTATCGTCTTTAGTAGCAAATTCTATACCCACTATAGATTTTAAATCATCTTCTAATTGTGGAATTCATGACAAAGTGTGTGATGTATCCACTTGCTCATATTTACTTAACTGTAAAGATGTAGAATTCTATACCCGTTGGGCTCGTATTTAATTATGTTTGGACTTAAAAAAATAAACAGACTTAGAAGTACGCCACAGTCATCTGCCTACAAAATATATGAGGATATTTTACTACGCACAATATTGGAATATTTTCTAATTTTAGAGTTTTTATACAATATTATCAGAAAAATCTCACAGACAATATAATATCTAAAACAATGACAGTATAGTGCACAAATAATATAAATGAAAATGACACCAAAAATTGATTTAACCATAATGCTGGCTTAGGGTAGACAAATGGAAACGGAGGGAAATAAAGAACGGAAGAAATGATGCTTGTAATTAGTCAAGGACAACGTATAATAACGAAAGTCCAAAAAATATCTCACAAAAATTGTTATATACTGATAATATTCACAAAAATGTCAGTCACTAATTAGCCAATATTTTTCAAATAGCCAAGGCCAAACACACAAGTAGAACACACCTACCATCTATTCAAAAACTGTCTTCACAGCAAAGAAAAAGATAAATGGCTAAGCTAAAGAGAGAACAACAAAAATCAAGAGACCCCACTAAGGGCCACCAAGCAAACAAAAGCCCAACAAAAAAACAGCCAAGAGACCACCAGGCCCAGGTATTTTGAGTTAAGAGACCTAAATCAAGGCTAAACAAAAATATACAACCTCGGATTTACTTCAATTATCAAAATCTGCTTCAAGTGCACAATTTATATAGATCTTCAACCAACAGCTCTGCAACCAAGTACCCGGCCGATGTAAAGGTATGCATTGTTCTTGCCTGTTCTCCATCGTAGTATTCAGGAAATTCATCTTTCACAATACGTTCCTCTAGAAGACCAAAGGCATCGTCAAGGCACCCTGCCTTGATGCTTGCAGCAGCTAAAAGCCAAAATAGAAGAACTGCATAAACAGCAATTACATGAGAAACCATTCTGAAAGGAAGAAAAATGTATTTCCATCCTACAGCACATCAATAAATATGAAAACTGTATAAAAAATAGCAGGCAATACATAATGTTTGGGTGTGGCAGTGTCAGTGTATGTGAGAGAGAGGGAAGGAGGGAGGGAGGAAGGTTGAGGCATTCCAGATTCTCACCAGGCCAAGATCCGCCATTATGGCAGTTCCATTTTGTATTCTTCAGGTCACATCCTGTGACAATCCTCCACTCGTCTTTCTCTAGAGCTGGAGAACAAACTCTTATAGGCATTTCTCCAACCAATTCTTCCCAACGTTCTTTAATAAGACCCATAATTGCTGCCGACTGGGCTCTAGTAGCCAATGCTGATAAAATTGCCAAACAATTACCCATGCAAAACCAACGAAAATCCATTCTTACAGGGCCAACATTACCAATAAAATAACCACCATGATTTGGCATAAAATCAAAAACCAAATCAGGAATTGGATTGAACTTGTTCACTGCAGAAACAGAGTATTCCTCTCTCTTATATCGTTATATCTCATTAAGGCGCTGCAAATCAAGCCAAAATATGACCTTATGTGAAATTTTAAGGCATTGAGACGTTTCTCCAATCTCCCTACAATGTCCTTACCATCATCATCATCTTGCTTCAGCAAAACCAGAACACATTTTAGAGCCATATAGAAAAGTGCTTGTATATCTATAGGATATCCATCAACACCCTGCAACAGAAAGAAATTATAGCAAAAAAAGTAAGATAACTCATTATAGAAAATTAAATTGAAGAAAGCATAGTCCAATAATCAAAATCCCTATTCTCAGTTAAATAAAAAATAGAAACTCACCATTCTACGGTCAATCATGGAAGCTCCATTAGGACACAGCAGAGTACGGGATGTGTCAAACCCTTGTGAAAGACACAAAGACGTAATAAAGCGAATACCCTCCTGGCATTCTTGCGTTTCTGCTAATGATTTATACCTGGTTGATTCTGTATATGAATGGACTAGAAAGATCCACCACAACCCAGAATCAAGAGTAATGTAGCGGAAGCGGGGATGAAAATCAAATTAAGTCAATTCCGACGATAATCAGGCCACACACGTGAAGGAATGTTCACACACGTGTGAGTGTGTTTTAAGTTAAACACGTGTGGTAGTCAAAAGGGGAAGTTAGGGCTGAAATAGTGTTTACGAAGGTGGTAAGTGGAAAGGAAGAGGAAAAAAAAAGGGAGGCAGCGGAAGTGAGGGAGGGAGACAGGCTGAAACTTGTGGGAAAGCAAGAAGGAATCGAAGAGAAGAAGAAGAAGGATAGATGTGTAGGGTACCTGATCTACCCAGAATAGAGCAGCGAAAAGGGGTCAAACTCAGATCTGGCTGCACGTCTTGGAGGCGGAAACTCGAGCAGCAGATGGGAAGACCAATAGCAACGAAAGTTTGGGATAAAGCCCAAACTGCAGCGGGGGTATCCTCTTGAGATTAGGCCCAAGGCGGAGAGGAAGATGCTGGATCTGGCCAGCCACAATGATAACCTACAACAAGGCAGCACAACAGTAATAAACAGGGATAATAGTCCTTCGACTAGTTCAAGATTTTCGGAAATAAAGGTGTGTCTTTCTTCACCTTTCGAATCTTATTTATAACTCAAGCTACTGACTATTACAAGACTCCTAAACTGACTGAAATTCCACCTAAGGTGGACTTCTAACTCCAGAAGTTTCTTATGACTTCCACATTAGATTCCTACTAAAACTAGAATTCCAAAATAGGATTAACATACTAAATAAAAGTAAAATAGCAATTAAAATATTAGGACATGGACCCAATTCGGGAATAAGCTTGTGGGCCTAGCGACTTGTCGACTCGTCGTACGTCTTTAAGAATTTATCGGCCACCTGTTCTACATCAAAGAGAATGCTCCCCAAAATCAGCACTTAACATATTCCCCAACACTTTAAAGCTCCGAGGAATTACTCTTTCTGCTTGTAGGAGTGTTTGCCTTTACATTAAAAAATTCCTCACTATTTCTGATTCTCCCAACAACAAAAACGCATAGCTGCTGGGGAAAAAAACTCTTATAAACACCTACGATATTTATTCATTAGTGTTATGGAGCAGAAATCTTTCTCACAGGATCTACGTTCACACATTTTTGTCCAACAAAATAATAGGAATGGTACCTGATTATAGTTAACTTCATCTTCAGAGGAATATAAAGCAGCCGTAGTTTCAACAGATTTCTCATTAAAATACACAGTAGAATGATCCAGGGCATTCCATGCTTCATCCATGATTGGATCAGTTTTTTCTTCTTTTTTTCAATACCATGGGAGTATCAGAGATATCAATAGAAATGACAGAATCTGCAATTCGAGAATTGGGGATTTAGATTCTAAGAAATGCAAATGTTCGTTCTCATACAATGAAGATTTCTCACTTCCCATCAATTTCCATAAAAGTAGGAAAAAAATCCAAGAAGAAAGGAAGCATTGGAAAAAATGGATCAAAGAAGAAAAGGGTTGTTAAACCCATTTTTTCATATCATATCCAGGGAGGAAAAAAAAAAGGAACCATAGTCATTGTACAGAATATCGAACACCAGTTCAAACAAAGAGCCATAGTCAGTGGCCTATAGAATACCAATTCAAACAAAAAGCCATAGTCAGTGGCCCAGAACACAATGCCCTGCATCTTTCTCCATTTCTAAGATTACATGAATTAGATTTCAAGAAATGCAAATGTCAGTTCACATAACAACGAAGATTTCTAAATTTCCATATGTTTTAAAATCATTAAAATAAAAGTAGAAGAAAAACCTCGGCCGTTGGTCGAGTGTCGGTCCTCTTCTTCTAATGAAAGGAAGGGATCAAAGAAGAATAAGGTCTTTAAACCCATTTTTTTCATATCATATCAAGCAAGAAAAAAAAAGGAACCATTTGAAGAAAAAGATCGGGTGGTTAAACCCATTTTTTCATATCATATCCAGGGAGAAAAAAAAAAACCATAGTCATTGTTCATACAAAGAGCCATAGTCAGTGGCCTAGAACACAATGCTTTGCATATTTCTAAGAAAAATATGTTTTCTCCTCTTATTCTAATGAAAGAAACAGGTAAAAAAAGGCCGTTGAGCTTTAAGGTGTTAGAGAATCCAGGTGGTTCTCAAATGGTAAGTGTTGATTTTGGGGTAGTAGGTGTTGCCCCCATTGATTGTTTGTGGTGGATTATCTTAGTAGGTGCATTTTACGAGAAGAGCGACAATAAATTATTTGTGGGAACACCAGATTGCCAAGAAGTCATTCGCTGTTTTCTGGATTTAGGTCTAACACATGGCTTTGACACATCCCCTACTCTGTTCTGTCCTCTTGGAGCCTCTATGATTGAAAGTACAATGATGAGTTTCTATTTTTTATTTGTAGCTTGCTTTAGCTGAGAATAGGGATTTTGTTTATTGGACTATGCTTTATTCAAGTTAATTTTTTGTAGAGAGTTATCTTACTTTTTTGCTATAATTTCTGTTGCAGTGAGTCTCTACATAAAATTAACTTGAAGAAAGCATAGTCTAATAAACAAAATCCATATTCTCAGCTAAAGTAAGCTACAAATAAAAAATAGAAACTCATCATTGTACTGTCAATCATAGAGGCTCCAGGAGGACAGAACAGAGTAGGGGATGTGACAAAACCCTGTGTTAGACATAAAGCCAGAATACGGAGAATGACTTCTTGGCAATCTGGCGTTCCCACAAATAATTTATCGCCGCTCTTCTCATAAAACGCATGTACTAAGATAATCTACCACAAACAATAATCAATTGGGGCAACACCTCCTACTCCAAAATCAGCACTTACCGTTTGAGAACCACCTGGATTCTCTAACACCTTAAAGCTCAACGGCGTTAATCCTTCTCCTGTTTGTAGGAGGAGAGTTTCCATTAAAAAATTCTTAACTATATCTGTCTCTCCCAACATCAAAGACGCAAAGGCGCTAGGAACAAACTCTCTTACAAACACCTTCGAAATCACCAGAAAAAAAAATTAATTAGTTCATTAGACCCTATTGCTAGTTAAAATTGTTATGGAGAAGAAATCTTTCCCACAGGATCCATCTTCACACATTTTTGTCCAACAAAATAATATGAATGATACATCATCATTGTTAACTTCATTTTAGAAGAATCTAGAGCAGCGGCAGTTCCAACTGATTTATGTTCAAATGACACTTCAGAATGATGGAGGGCATCAAATGCTGCATCGAACTCGGCTTTCCTCTTTTTCAAGAACATGGAAGTGTTAGAGTTATCTATAGAAATGGCAGAATCTGCAATCTAAGAACAGGAGATTTAGATTTCAAGCCAGTTCTCATAACAATGAAGAATTCTAACTTCTTAATCTCCACATGTTTTAAAATCAGTAAAATAATCGTACCCAATACTTTTAAAAGTAAGGGAAAAAAAAAACAAAAGAAAGGATTAGAAAAAACGGATCAAAGAAGAAAAGGGTTGTTAAACCCATTTTCTCCTATCATATCCAGGGAGAAGAGAAAAAAAAAAGGAAACAAAGAGCCATAGTCAGTGGCCTAGAACACAATGCCCTTCATCTTTCTCCATTTCTTAGATTGCAATAATTAGATTTCAAGAAATGCAAATTCACATTACAATAAAGATTTCTAAAAAGAAAAACCTCGGCCGTTGGTCGAGCGAGAATAAAAAAAATTTCGGATCTGGTGGTTAAACCCATTTTTTTGGAGAAAAAAAAAACTATACTCATCGTGCAGAATACCAGTTCAAACAGAGCCAGTGGCCTAGAACACATCATTCTAACACGCATTCGCCGCATTCCGTACCCGAACATTTGACAGAGAAGTAGTGCGAGTAAGTGTGTGCTGAAATCGGTGGTAAGTCCCCTCACCCGTGTGCGCGTTGCTAAAATCCAAAGGAAGAAAATGGATCCACTGGTTTGAAGAAAGTTCAATCTGTTGAAATGAGAGCACAATAATAAGTGACTGGGCAAAACGGGTCAAAATAAGTTTGGACTACAAACGGGCCCGAAAACGAGTCAAGTCCAAATCGAACTGAAGTGGGCCGAAAAATGAAACTAGGTCCAAAATCTGGAAATTGAGTTTGAAATTGGGTCGGGTTCGAAATTGGGTCGAATCGAGTCGGGCCGAAGGTGGGCTGGACCGAACCAAGTCTAGCGAGCTGGGTCGGGCCCTTAGGCCCACTGGGCTACACAACGACTGGGCCTGCGTTGCTGAGAACTGAACTCAGCCGAGTCAACTCGGTGACTCGATCGAGTTGACTCAGCAGTCCAGTTGGGAAAACTGAGGGAAAAAGAGGGAAAGAGGGGGAAAAGAAGGGAAAGCAGGGAAAATAGGGGAAAGAAGGAAAACAGGGAAGTACCTCAGATCGGACTCTGACAGCGGCGAAGAGATCTGGAATCAAGCAGATCTAAAGGAACTGGGGCTGCTCGGGCCGAGGTGGGGAGAGCGGAGGTGGAGGAACGGGGTTAGAGATTTGGCCGACAGAGAGACACCGAGAGGAGAAGAGAAGATCGAGAGAGAAAAAAGAGAAGAGGAGAGGGGCGGTGGCTGCAAGGCCTTAGGGTTTTCGAGAGAAGGGAAGGAGAGAGGAGAAATCAGGGAGAGGGATTGAGAGAGAAAAGAGAGAATCGAGAGGGAGAGAGATGAGAGCGGCGGCGGCTTGAGGGAGGGGAGTGAGAGAGCTTAGTGTTAGGGTTTGGGTGAGGAAGAGGAGGGTGAGATGAGGGAGAGAGTGGGTAGAGGGGGGAGACGGGAGAGAGATGCAGCGCCAGCACTATAGCCTCGTGCTACAATGCTTCGTGGATGAAGGGTGGGGTATGGTGGGTCGTTGGTTGGTTTAAAGGGTTAGGGTTTAGACAGGTTTTTATGGTTTTAGGTTTTATGTTATTTACTTTATATTTTAAAAAAAATCATAATTAAATAAAAATTTAAAGTCTTAAATTTTCAAGAATAAGTTAAAACCCGTTAAAATCAAGTGCAGAATGTCGATGGGGGAAAATCGTATAATTTTCAAACATTTTAAATGACGAAATATTTAATAATTCAAAATTACTAAAATGTCCTCTCAGTGGCTTAACTCGAAACCAAGTAAACTAGGACCTACACTCTCTCTACTGCTACCAAAATTCTAAAACTCCAAAAAAATAGGGTCGGGTTGTTACAAAAGTTGCATTCGAGTTCCAGTCGGAGTCCGCTTCTACATTAGTTACCTTCTATCGAAAAATACTCTTCAATGGCCAATGATCTGATTTGGTTTCGTAATAAGGTAATACTTTTCTAGTTTCTATGAGGCATTTTTGGGATTTTCTAAATTTTTTTTTCCACAGGCCTTACCTTCCTTTAGGAACATGTACCCCTAAAATATAAATGAGCAAAAGATTTTCGTATTTTAGTTGAAATTTATCAGATTTTAGAAGTGACAATATGTAAATATCATAAAATATTGAAATTTTTCCATAGAGAAATGGACAGAAACCTAATTGCCCATTTAAGAGTATGATATATCAGATTCGACTGCCATTTCAAAGTTAGATTAACTATCTAATACAATGTTATCAGAACTGGACCGTCTATCAAGTTGTCTCAGGGGAAAGTTCGATTAACTAAAGTTCAACCTGGTTGAAGTATAGTCAAACTCTGTCAAACCCATGTCTTCAATATAATAATATTAAATTATTAATTACAGTTTAATTGATAGGTTGAAATAAAATTTTTAGAATTTTTTTTATTTAAAAAACATATTTGAATTTTTTGGAAAAATAAAAAATAATTTTTTATTTTATAATTTTTGAAAAAAAATTTTAATTAATCACAGTTCACGATTTTTTAATAGGATAATATCTATAATTATTAATAATAACTATATGATTGTCTTTAAAAAATAACATTAATATTAAGCCTTAACATAAAAAAGTATTAATGAAGATTTTTTTCTAAATAACAAAACTAAAATTATTTATATTTATTTATTATAACTTATCACAACCCTAATGTCCCGTTAAAACATCTTTAAATTTCTTATAACACGTAATTTCTTCAAAATTAAAAACTTTAATTTCGAACTAAAGTTCTAACGTGCCTTACTGCAATTTTCAATTTTTTCAACTTTATTTGTTGAAGTTAAAAAATTTAATTAGATGACTTCTTCTATGATTAAATAAATAACGACTTTATTTGTTAAGTTAATTAGATGTTAAGATTAAATAAATAAAATATACATCAATATGACATTTTTAAATATATAAAAAAATATATCAGTGTGATATGATCTCTTAAGTTGCTTAATTGTTATATTTGTAGACATTATTCAAGATTAACGGAACAACTCAGCTAGATAATCATGTAACAATGCATAACTTAGAAGACCAATATTTTTGAAAATTGAATTGATGAATAAAAGAAACTGAACTTGAGTGGAACTAAGTACGAATAATAAAAAAATTAAGATTCAAAAAATTCTTTATAAAAATCTAAGATTTTGGCGACTAAATCGATAAGCGAGTGCAAGCAGAGTAATCAAAGATCTATATCATTTGAGTATATTTGTAATTTCAAAGTTCAAATTAATAAGTTGTTTGGGACTTTGGGGAGGGAAAAAATGCTCAGCACCATATTTTTTTTCTCGAAAAAGGAAAATGAAACAGCCGGTCATGAAATGACCTCTCTCTCTCTCTCTCTACGTGTACTCCCACCCAATTATGTATTCTCTCCGTCTCTCTTTCTAAGTTTCACATGAAGAAGAAGAAAACCGAAGTGAGATCATGAAGATGAAGAAAATTAGTATGAAAGTTTTATCTTTCTATCCTTTTATTCTTCAATGTCCTCTATGTTTTTTTTTCTCCTCTTTCCCTCCCGATTTCTTCTCTATGAAACTTTTTTTTTTCTCCCAACTGTTGTTTTCCAAACGCGATGTGACCCGCAGGTCACGGCTCACGATTTTATTAATTAAACCGTATTGGCCCACGAGTTATAACAGTTTTTTGCAGTCTAACTCATACGATTTTCTTTCAGAATCGAACGTTAGAATTGAAACATAGACATGTTGGTCACGGTAGTACCGGAGGTTCAATTCTGATAACAGTGAATGTATCTTTGTCCATATGTGACCCTCAGCTTTATACGTTAATGTAAAACTACAAACTACAAACTACACCATGTTTTCTATTGTGTTTTTCGGGAGCACTTACACACACCCGGATTTTCTGCATCTACACACCCCTTTCTGAAATTTTGGGTGAAATTACGATTTTACCCTCCGATTTTCATTCATTCGAATGAATGCCCAGTTCATTTTGGCATTCATTCGAATGAATCATTCATTCGAATGAATGCCCGTGTGTAATTTCAATTCATTCGAATGAATGGGCTGAGCAGTAACACGGAATACTGTTCAGCCCATTCATTCGAATGAATGAGGCTCATTCATTCGAATGAATGGGTCATTCGAATGAATGGCTCATTCATTCGAATGATTTAAATATCAAGATTTATTTTAAAACTTTACACTTATTTTTTAAACACTGTGTATTTCCAAAATTTCTCAAATTGAATATCTAGACTAATTAAAATAATCTGATAAAAATACCTTAAGACTTTAAGGTCTTTTGACACTCCTAAATATTTAAAACACAGTATTTTACAAATAGGGGTATCCCTAGGGTGTGTCAAAAAGCACATTTGGAAGTGTCAAAAGACCTTGAAGTCTTAAGGTATTTTTATCAGGTTATTTTAGTCTAGATATTCAATTTGAGAAATTTTAAAAATACACAGTGTTTAAAAATAGCTGTCTATATTTTAAAACATACACCGTTATTTTTTAAGCACTGTGTATTTTCAAAATTTTTCAAATTGAATATCTAAACTAATTAAAATAACCCGATAAAAATACCTTAAGACTTCAAGGTCTTTTGACACTTCCAAATGTGTTTTTGACACACCCTAGAGATACCCTTATTTGTAAAATACTGTGTTTTAAATATTTAGGAGTGTCAAAAGACCTTGAAGTCTTAAGGTATTTTTATCAGGTTATTTTAATTAGTTTAGATATTCAATTTGAGAAATTTTGGAAATACACAGTGCTTAAAAAATAAGTTTAAAATTTTAAAAAGATTTAAATAACTGTAATAAATACTGTAACCTGTAATTCATGAATCATTCGAATGATTCATCTCATTCGTGATGAATCATTAGAATGATTCATCTTATTCGTGAATTCATTTGAATGAACCGACCGTTCATTCGAATGAATGTTCAGAACGATTGATTTATTCATTCATTCGAATGAACACGGACGGAATGAGACGAAGATGTTCTTAGATGAATCATTCGAATGATTCATGAATTACAGGTTGCAGTATTTATTACAGTTATTTAAATCTTTTTAAAATTTTAAACTTATTTTTTAAGCACTGTGTATTTCTAAAATTGAATATCTAAACTAATTAAAATAACCTGATAAAAATACCTTAAGACTTCAAGGTCTTTTGACACTCCTAAATATTTAAAACACAGTATTTTACAAATAAGGGTATCTCTAGGGTGTGTCAAAAACACATTTGGAAGTGTCAAAAGACCTTGAAGTCTTAAGGTATTTTTATCGGGTTATTTTAATTAGTTTAGATATTCAATTTGAAAAATTTTGAAAATACACAGTGCTTAAAAAATAACGGTGTATGATTTAAAATATAGACAGCTATTTTTAAACACTGTGTATTTTCAAAATTTCTCAAATTGAATATCTAGACTAATTAAAATAACCTGATAAAAATAACTTAAGACTTCAAGGTCTTTTGACACTTCCAAATGTGTTTTTGACACACCCTAGGGATACCCCTGTTTGTAAAATACTGTGTTTTAAATATTTAGGAGTGTCAAAAGACCTTAAAGTCTTAAGGTATTTTTATCAGATTATTTTAATTAGTCTAGATATTCAATTTGAGAAATTTTGGAAATACACAGTGTTTAAAAAATAAGTGTAAAGTTTTAAAATAAATCTTGATATTTAAATCATTCGAATGAATGAGCCTCATTCATTCGAATGAATGAGCCTCATTCATTCGAATGAATGGGCTGAACAGTATTCCGTGTTACTGCTCAGCCCATTCATTCGAATGAATTGAAATTACACACGGGCATTCATTCGAATGAATGCCAAAATGAACTGGGCATTCATTCGAATGAATGAAAATCAGGGGGTAAAATCGTAATTTCACCCAAAATTTCAGAAACGGGTGTGTAGAGGCAGGAAATCCGGGTGTGTGTAAGTGCTCCCGTGTTTTTCATTCCAAAGACAAATTCTCTGCTCCATAACTCCTTGTCCCTTTTACAAAATTCTAAAAGGAAGAGATTAAACAATTTTCTTCAATCTAAAAATGTATTGTCTATCATGTTCAGCATCTATCATTTGTCAAAATCTTATTTATCTGAAATTAACTTTATAAATTCTACTTCTCCATTTTACTCTCGTTAACTATAAAATCATTCACTCCACTATTTGTCATATCCATTATGTTATTCATTCCATAAATATATTCTCCACCCCATAATCAAATAAATGGTCAAATACCTAATTATACTAGTGGTCTCCCAGTTATGATCATATTAATGATTATCATAATTACCATTATTAAAGCAACAAGTCTCATATAATCACGTTAATCTGATCCAATGATTGTCGAAGAATCGCCCCACCTACAAATAATGCCTAAATTGTTCATATATAACCCGTAGAGATTATTGATTATTCAAAGAAATAGAAGAAAACATCTCTTTCATTTATAATAATCAAACTTATACCAAACCCACAAGCGATGACTTCGCTCTCACTCAAATTTTAAAGGCCCCACAAATTCTCCTCAAATGGCAATGTCACGAATACAGATCTTTGAGTAATTACCGAAAAATGGGGATATTTTCAAATTTAGAGTTTCTATACGATATTATCAGAAAAATCTCAGGCAATACAATATCTGAAAAACAATAATAAAGTGCACAAATAATATAAAAATGAAACCACCACCAAAAGTTGATTTAACCATAACGCTGGCTTTGGGTAGACAACCGGAAAAGGTGGGAAATAAAGAACGGATGAAATGATGCTTGGAATTGGTTAAGGACATCACATAATAACGAGAAATCCAAAAATAAAATAAAAAAATCTGACAATAACTACAATAAAAACAAAAATGGTCGATATTTTGTAGTTACTGTGGTAACTCAAAATTATAATCAGCAGACAATAAAATCATTAGAGAAACAAAAAAAATGCTGTTATTTATTACATTCGCGATCAAGTGAGGGTGAAGTTTCACCTGCCCTCACCCAACCCATGAATCATAAAAAAAAAAAAAAAAAATTCTCATGCATTCATAACACAGGTGGCTTCAATCTTCAAATATAACTCCTTTCTGTACATCCATCTTATATTTTTTTTTTACTTATCACTTTTCTAAGCAATATTTTCTCGTAAACATTCAAATAAATATCTCCCACTATTTTCAGAGATAGTACTTCATACTATAGTGGCTACGAATTATGATATCTAGACACATCAAAGTACGGAGTGTTTTTAACTGGCATCAACCGAAAGTCAGGTCTTGAGATACTCTCCTGCTTAAGATTGGGTGAAAGGGCCATCTGTCACTCAGTAGCACCTCGTCTGACTAAAGATTGGGAATTAGACTCGGTAACACTTAATATGTGCGTAATTAGAACTTGTCCTTACTTTGGTGTTGAAATCAAAAGAAGGTGTTGAAATCAAAATCCACCATTCTGTCCACGGAGACTCTAGAATGAAGAATATTAGTAGTTCTCGTCCCTTTCAATATGCAACAACAGCAGAAAAAGAGGAAAAAGTATTATATTTATCTTAGAATGATCACAAGAAGCATGGAAAAGGGAAAAAGAATGCAATGAACCCCACTTCCCAACAAAACCCCAAGAAGGTGTCTGGTGCATGTCTCAAACAATTCTACCCAAATCACCGTTCTTTACACAAATACACTAGACTCATTATGATTGTCAGCACTTTAACCCTCTTATCTCAATAAGCCATCTCCAATAGAATATACATTAGTCATTTTTCTTCTTGCTTTGATGACCAAATATCAGGTTGGTGATGTATGGTAACAGCTAATGCAGGGAAACTCTTTTGAACAGTAGTCTCGGAATGAAAAATAGTAATAAGCTTGATAAAAAAATTATCAAACCTATTATGATCCACAGTCACCGCATGTATCAGAGACCTGTTTAGTCGTAATCAATTGGAATTACTACTCACCACCCAAAGAAGATTCCACCTTAAAGATATGATGGATGACATTTGGAGATGAAGCAGCATATTACCTTGGTTCCAGTGGATTAAGCAGCTCTCACTAGAAGCTCGATGTCAGATCCGACTTCAACAATCTTTGTTTCCCTTGAAGATTTTGCATCTCTGGCAATGCTCTGAACATCAAAGTCGATAGCAATGCTTTTCACAAGACCCTCAAGCATCTATTTTAGAATTTAGATCAAGGAAAAAAACTCAAGGAAGCAGTTCAAGTTCAAAAACACCATATGAAAAGGGCATTGAACTGAATTTAGCTGCAGTCTCAAAAACACGGATGCGTTGACACGAACATCCCAAAAAATAGTGACGATGATCATCATCAGCCAAGTGATACACATTCTCATTGCTTGTTTAACAAAATTGGTTGCGCCTTGCAAGAGAACATGTAGCTGAGAAATATCAAAAGAATGAAATTAATACTAATACAATCAAGAAGAAAAAGATTGTCATAGGCAGGATCCAGCATTGAAGTGACCAATCAATATTTGAGGCAAATTTATTCCATCAATTTGGACTTGGCCTTATATTTGAGTTTGGCAAATTGTTTCCATAAGCTGATTGCCTAAAGGTTGTAACAATGAACCCTTACCACTAGTGCTACAGATTCTTGTCAAAATAGTCATACAATATCCACTTAATATTGAAAGAAACTCAAAGAATTGCTGAAATTATTATTTCTAAGATATCTTTTATGTAATTTCATATCTTAAATATTTTTGAGAAAAAACACTTAAATCTTTCAATCTCTGTTTTACAATACATGATCTGCGGTTCAAGACATTATAATAATTTCACAATACAATTTGATCTTCACAACATTGGAAATGACAAAGTACCCATAAATGGGATCGACTCCCTGGCTTAAAAATCAAGTGTAGAAAGTCATCAAGTAGGCCACATAATGCATGAAATAATGCCATTTAAGAGAATAAATCCAATGGTCCACAGTCAATATAAATTGGCCTAACCTGTTTCAGTAGCCTATACAGACCAGGAATCCTAAAGGAGCCTGATAGTCAGCTTGAATAGTATGAATGGGTGACACTTTCTTGGGAAGGTGTTGCAAAAAGGGAAGAGAAGTTTGTCATCCATACCTTTCAATAAGGTTGTGCATGTAAGAATGTTTTGTATATCATGACCTTGAGGCATTTAGTAAGCTTAAAATTCCATGCACCACCTTAATTTTTAAAGGATACCAGTGACCCAATGGCAACAAGAGCACGGAATCTTGAATCGGCATCTTGATTTACCTCTTCAGCAATCTGCAAACCATAAAGAACATCAGGATCAATATTCTCAAGAGTAGACATGAAATATATAGATAACTTATTAAAAATATTAAAAAAATGGTCTTATTCTTTAGGAACTGAATCTTCACATCTTAAAACAAGATGACCTACTTCTAGAGCTGCCGAGAGCACTTGAGCTTGGCCTTCTTGATCCTTTTTCTCAATCAATAACACTGCATAGCTGCAAATGATTGTTTTAGAGAATAATGCAAAGACAGCAGGTAAGTAGAAATGACTTTATCATTGTTGCATACACATCATCATCATTTTTTTTTTGTGAACTGGTCATCATCGTAACAGTTTATCCCATCTATTTTGGGTCTACCTTTCTGAGTATCATCTAATTTATCATCTTTGGATAAATAACTTCTTACAGTTACTAATCATCATGAAATGTGTGTTTACTCATAGCAATTCAAGAAATCAAAGTTCAAAATTCATGAAAATAAATGTGGCTGCATTTTCTGTTATGGACCAATGCAAACTTCATCACATCAAATGCTACTGATCATTGAAATGAAAATTCAACCACAGTGATCATGGTGAGTCATATGGATAATAGATAACTAGACGGCCCATGAAAACAATTTACCAAATCCTATTATGATTGCATACTCCAAATAGAAAGGATAGGTGGCTTCGATGATGACAACGGTGATGATCATGTATAAAATTCACATACCAAAACAAGAACTGTAATTGGGGAACAAATAATGTATACTTACTTGAGCAGCAATGTTGAATAGGATAAATGCACATTCTTATTGGTAGATTTAGAACAACTTGAGAGTGCATCGAGAATCTACAAGCACAAGAAAGAGACAAATGTTACTAGGATGTGATCATATATCAATCAAACATTCAGAAATAGGGATGAAAATTTGATCTCAAGGCCCAAGGCCCAAAAAGCCCGAGGATCCCAGCACACAAAATAAAGTTTTGTGCAGGTCAAGCATGGACAGAGCCCAGTCCACCCAATTTGTAGGGTGGGAATTTGGGCTGAAAGCCCAAAAGTCATGCCTCAAAAAATAAAGGCTTCAGATGGCCAAGATCAAGTGAACCTCTTTCCCTCGGTCACAATCAATGTTTTAGCTAACACCTATTGTGATCTAAGAACTACAGACCTCAATGCGATGTGATTGTAACCACTGGTGAAAAGACGGATTCTTGAAGAGATTTGTCACAATGCGAATGCTAGTTAAAAGATTTGCAGGCAATGCAGGAGGCGCTGTAGCTCTATTAAATGCCTCCATTAATATATCTGTATAGCACAATAGACTTGACGGTGATTATCAAATTCTCACCAAAGATTATAAAGAAGCAATACAACTCATCAAAAATAATAACACCAAAAGCAACTAAACTCTTATGGCTAAATAAAGCATGCCATGGCACACCGACTCCTTGGTCATGGCATGAAACTAAAAAATGCTCAGCCCGCTGCCTGTGTAGGTCTTTGGGCCCATCCAAACCACAAACCACTCTAAGTGTCATTTTCATTTAGATTTATATCCAACTTGGATTGATGTCCATATGATGTGCTCTCACCATTAAATTGAACACCATAGGTATTATTTATCCAATGGTTTTATTTTGATTTTTTACAGGGCCTAAGATGACTCAATGGGCCTCATTTTGGACAATTACATGGACCCATGATAATCTATCCACGCAAACAATTTTCTTGATCATATCATGGGACTCATCCTTTGATGTGGCCCATCAAAGAACAGACTATGCCTATTAGACCTCCACTTGGTCATGCTAGTAAAATGGGCAATTTTAAAATCAAGAAACATTGATACTCAATACTTAATATGTTATATTAAGTCTTGGCCAAATGGAGCCCACTATGGATCCCATGATGATACCCAAGCATCCAATTCTTTAAGGTGGGCCCCATCTTTGACGTGGCCCATCAGAGTACCAGGCTACGTCTGGTAGACCTACCTTGGTCATGCTAGTAAAATGGGCAATTTTAAAAGCTAGGAAACCTTGATAATCAAATACTTTATACATTATATTACACTCACTAGAGCAAATGGATCCAACCTCAAATGAAAATTTAAGAAACACAACCCCACTTATCTCATAAAGGTGATTTTGTATAGGAACCCTGTTTAAGACTTTTCCAACTAACCCATCCATGTGGGCCCAAAATATTGTTATCTAAGACCTGACCCTAGGTGATATATGTGTGTGTATGTTTATATGGAATTGGAAATGAGAGTATTAAAGGGAAAGTATAAGTTTCTCAAATAGAAGAAAAGATCAACAAATGTCATTGAAGAAGGTTCAAGCACTGAAAAATTGACCAAATATGGCACAATACCAATAACCAAAGGGTTTCTAGTAGAAGGAACTAGATGAAAAGGGGGGAGCTATAAAGATTTGAATTTACGTGGTAAGGAAGGACATATTAGATTTTGGAAGTACAAAGAACAATGGAGTGACAAAGGTTATGGTTCATGAAAGAGTAAAAAAACGAAGTATAGCTAAAAATCCAGCCCCAATTAGGTGGGAAATGGAATAACTACAAAGAACAAGATTTTCTAGTAGACAAATAAAACTCAAAAAGATGTTCATAGATAGGTTGGAACAGCTTAAATGCTATTATATTCATCTAGAACCCACTGCAACATATGCTTGCTCAGGATATCATTCAAGTTGTGCCAAATGGCCCCCACTTTATCCTATTTGACTTGTTCTAGACTAACAAATCGGTGTAAAGGGAAAAGGGGGACCACTCAAATCACTCTCCCCCACCCCTAGTTAAAAAGAAGGTTTGAATTGTCATGTCTGCCCCCTTACCAGATTCCATAAGATAATCCACATCGTTGGATTTTAAACGTTCATTTTTATCCCTCAAAACTTTGGGGAACCTATAGGATCATGCTCGGGATGATTGGTAGCCCCAAACTTTTAATAGCCACCTAGACCCTAAGATTGTGCACCAATCCAGCTAGGACATGTCCACTAGTCATTGGAAAATCCAAATGCATTACAAGCATGAGTACACAAGTGTATCGTGTGTCCACGAACAAGTTTAGTAAACTTTTGAACTAAACACACTCTACAAAAGGATGGGCCACACTCTATGACATGGAAAATTACACCTTTCAGTGGACCCGACAATCACCTTAATTAATGGACAAATATCAAATTCATCATATCACCCAGTCCAATATCAAACGTTGACCAAAAGAGCATCAAATTGGAGGGCTGCCAGTTCATAGGGGAGGGGTGGCTTTAAGGTTTATAAAATCTTTGGATATCATAAAAAATGACAGGGAAGTAATTCAAAAAATTTAAAATAAAGAAGTTAAATTTTACTAAAAGATATTGGGATCTTAACCATATTTTTGGAGAAAAGAAAGAGGGGGGGGGCAGAAAATAAATACCATTTCCATCTTTAATATGCTTTGTAAGCGTACTTGCCCCATCAGGATGCAGAACAATCATTCTTAAAATATCAATCACTGCAAAATAAAGAGATGGTATCACATCACATAACAATAGTTGAGGATACATTGACTTATACACTGGTATTAGTAGCTTATCTTAACAAGAAACATGGCAGTATGATAAGATTGTAATAGGTTGTTAAAGACCATAAATACTTGAAGAGATTTTTTTGGGGAAAATTATAAATACTTCAAGAGATAGTATTGACAGTTGCATTTAAAGAGACAACAGGGTGTCTCTTACAGATAAATTGTTTTTGAAAGATCAATTAGAATTAAGAGAACGAATAAGAGGATATGAAAAGAACTTTAGCTTTAAGCAAAAACCAAAGCCAATAAAATAAACGAAAGATTAAAACAGAAGTAAGCATCCCTGAATTTACTAGATGATCCATGTTTTTGTTTGCAGAATGATGAATCTTTCTCACTGGCAAACTTCTTGAAGAAATGATCTCTCTAATGTCAAAGATGGTCTGAAAATCTCTAATGAAAATGAAAGAGAGGAAATCCAACTAATTGCACTAGTGGAATTTCCTTCCACTTCAGCATTGAAGAAATCCATTTAGTCGAGCAATTATGCCCCCTTAATACACACAAAAGTCTAAATCTCAGGTAGGAGACTAGATGGGTATCTTCAATGCTGAAGTGGAAGGCAATTCCACGAGTGCAATTAGTTGGATTTCCTCTCTTTCATTTTCATTAGAGATTTTCAGACCATCTTTGACATTAGAGATATCATTTCTTCAAGAAGTTTGTCTGAGAAAGATTCATCATTCTGCAAACAAAAATGTGGATCATCTAGTAAATTCAAAGATGCTTACTTCTGTTTCTTAATCTTTCACTTATTTTATTGGCTTTGGTTTTTTCTTAAAGCTAAAGTTCTTTCATATCCTTTTATTCGTTCTCTTAGTTCTAATTTATCTTTCAAAAACAGTTACCTGTAGCAGTGCACTGGCACATGTTTGTTGCATTGGAGTTGGTAATGAATCCCATACAATTTTCATAGTAAATTGAACACTTTCTTGTAGGCAACCAACAGTTAGGGGAGAATGTACCATATCATGGGGCCATAATTAAACAAAAGATGCAAAAAAATAATGATGATGATGATGATGATAGGAACTTAGGAAGTATCTTTCCAAAAAGACAAAAAGATGGTCTTAAAAAAGAATTTCATAATCACAAAATTACAACAATGCATGGCCCTCTAACCTGGAAACATCATTGCAATGGGCCAACATTTCAACAATTTCACCAATAATGCAATGTCAACATCTGCAAATGTACTGCAGTGGTAATGTGATGTATCTTTTAATATCTTAACTATTGCAGCTAGCCTTGACAGCTCAAGCTCTGTGAGTGTTAAATCATGTTGCTCCTGGAAAAAATAATGCCAATTAGATGTGACAATAATATATGTACACAAAAGTCATGCAATTAACAAAGCATAAACCCATATAGAAATTTACCATATCAGTTGATAAAGAATTGTTGAACTCGGAAATCTTTTTGAGAATACCATCAAACTGAGCAACATCGAAGACAAGCATCCCTTTCTGAAAACAAAATGAAGATGCAAAAAGATAGGCAGTTAAAACCTAAGGAAGATGAAGTACACTTGCAGATTGCATACTGGACGTATAGTTGTTGTGCATTCAGCAGCTTCGGTACAATATAAATCGTTTGCATTACTTCTACCTTAATGATGCTTACCCTTATACAAAACCCACTGCTGTAAAGCATTTAAAAGGGTAGTTTTGAAATATACATGATATGATTCTTCAAGAATTAGTATCTTTCAAGCAAAGAGAATTCCATATTATTCAAGATGTGGGATTTTTCCCCTAACCTAAGGCATATAACACCCACTTGGTTTTAAAAAGGTCCTCCGGCTACAGATAAAGTGTGGTTCATTCAGAAGAAAACTGAACTTAATACAGACAATATAACTAACAAGAAAACTAAACTAAACTAAACACAGACATATAACTAGCATCAAGAAGAATCAACAATATGGACAGCTAGAAAATTAGCAAGAATTTACTAAATTGCATCAGATATCACTTAGACTATGCAACTTTTTAGTATGGACAAAGAACACATGCAAGCTTATACACACGTGTACACACACTAAATACTCTATATGTGGAAGTGCACACACACCCCTGCCCCTCCTCGCACACAAGCATGAATGCACATACATCAGTCAACCATCTAACAAAAACAGATGTTATATATATGTACCACTCAACCATTTTGCCACAACATGGTCTTTTAGTTCTTCACATTGATGCAGAGAAGTGGTCATGCGCAACTAAGAAGCTTGAGCAACTACCACAAAGAAATGAATGCACTGAGGAATTTTTGTAGGAAAAAAAGGGTAACCTGACTTTATCACAACTTTTTATGGCTGTAACAGCAAGCACTCACAAGACTGTTACTATAGGTTAATGGGTAAAATAAGCAAGTGTTTTGGATTCTGGGAAATAGGCTGTCCAATCCCCTTGTCCCATACACGTCCATGTTGCTATATTCATTCATGCATCATAGACAGATACTGTGAGTACAAGTTAACACAGTTTACTAGGGGTTCTTTCCTGGTGCCAGCAAGAGGAAAAGATAAAATATCATCATCAACTGCAAAAGGAATCCACCATTTCCACCCAACTACAGGTAAAAGGCAAAACCATAAACTAGTTAGATACATACTTTAAGCATACTAAAGAAAATTCAAGATTATCCACTAAAATTATATCACAATCAATAGAAAGATAATTTCTCATGTTGTGAATAAGGGACCCATACAATAAGAAATCGCAAACGAAAAAGAAAAGGACTAATTAAAGGAGAGTGAGTGAAAATGCTTGAACCAATTTTATCCAAAATGGAATTACACCAACTTCTAAAAAAATAAGTACAGGACATGCCCCTTCTTATCTTCAATTTCAGTTGGTTAAGTTATTCTTTACTGACCTAGCAAAAACAAACAACAAAAAATACAAAGAGCACATCCGTAACTTTATGCTCAATGGTGCAATGAGAAATAGAATACAAAACAAGCATTGATTAAGACATCCAGTTCATTCTTAAGCAGCAGATGATGTTGCAACGAAGTTGATAGTTGATATTCATTTAAATGGATTACTTTTTGTAATTTCTATCTCTTAGAAAATATATGCCCTTCAGTGTCCTCCGTACAAACAACCATTTATTTTCATAATATGTTGTGTATCAATGTAACCACTTTTTTGAAAAAAAGGACAAAAGAAAGTACCTTAGGGATATGCTTGAAAGTGGGCTTTTCTGAAACAACTGCCATGAACATGAAGAACATAAGACACTAGATAAGATCCAAATGTCTCATGCAGAGACTAGAAACATATGAAGAACATGACAAAGAAAATTGGACTAAAATTGAAACAAGCTAAGTTGACCATTCATCAGAAGAATGCTTGTAGTCACTTAGGGACTAAGTCATTCAGTATCTACTCCTTTTCAAACTGTGAACTACATACCTGATCGGTTTGAAGCTTCTCCTGGTATATAAGCACTAGCTGAAGCATGAAATGAAAAGTAGGAACTTATTATCACATCTGCGTATCAATTAGGATAACCTACCAAATCAATTTTCATTGTGATATCTTGCAGAACCCAAAACTTACTGCCAGTGTAAGGATCACGGAATGACGTATCAAGGGAAAAATCCTTTTGCCCAGAGTTTTGCAGTATAAACTCCACAACTTGCTGACGATAAGAAAGTGGAAGATTCTCTTTAAGAAGCCAGCTATCAGCAGTGCTATAAGGGTTATCTGAAAAAGTTGATCATGTTACATAAAACATGCATCTCACGTGAATCAACTTAAGCACCCAACACCTAGAAAGTAGTCTCACAAGAATAACAAGAGTTATATGCCAATCCAATTCACAAAATCAATAATTTCAGGGATAAAAAGAGCAATAGCATTTTGAGCTATAAAAAAGAAAAGGTCATCCTTCTATATATCTGAAGTAAATTTCAAGCCTTCTCAATCTTATGAGCAAATATTTAGTCACTAAAGGATGATGTAAAATCTTTTTTATTTTTTTTTGAGTGATGATCATGTAGAATCACTTCCCCTATAAAAGCAGCAGTGGATGAAATTGATTTAATGCAGAATAAGTTCAGAACAAAAATCAAAAGAAAATTAGAGAACATAAAGACTGAAAATAATTTGTGGTTTTATATAATCACACAAAAGCATACAATCAGAGAGATCAAAGACAAACCTGCTCGATTGTAAGGCAACTTGCGAATTGGCTCCCCATCTCCAATGTCAACATCAAATACTAACAAAGAAATATTTTCGAAATGTTAGAAAGAAAAAATGCATCATAGCTGAAACAGAAGTGATTTAGTTAAAGTGATTATGATAGAAGTAGTTTCACCATAGTCATATCGAACACCATCTAGAACAGCACCATTCATATTGTCCTCAGGCCCATCAACAACTTCACCAATCTAGGGGGGAAAAAATCCATAACATGATTGTAACCTTAGAAAAGAATTAGAAGACCAAAACCATAAAATGAAAACTAAACTTGAAGCTTGGAACTGTATAGCTCAAGTGACTGAGCCACAATACAATACATTATTGTCAAATTTATAATAATTTCAACTAAGAGACTTCCAACATACAGGTTGGAGATGGCAAAAATTGAGAATTAGGTCATTCTAAGTTTACAAATAATAGACAAAGCCAATTATAAATCTTGCCAATTCAAGGATAGAATGATGATAGCCAAATCTATTTCACGAGACAGATTAGTTGTAGTTAAAAAAAGCTACTTATAGAAGAACAGAAATACGAAAACCTAAGAACCCTTATGGGATCGATAAAAGTACTTGTGTAATAGTTTTGCGTTATAATTATTAAACAACAGAGGAACAACATAAATGAATAACTTTCAGAGGTATAACCAGGGCAGGCAATCACAGAGGAAACCCCACTCGAGGAGGAAGTCATCATTCCTTTTTCTACCATTTATTAGAGGAAAAAATAAACATAAGAAAAAAAGAATTTCTGGAGAGAACAAAAGAGGATCAACAAAGAAGTGAAAAAACTAAAAAAAAGGTTCCTCCTGGAATAGCCAAACGAATTAACTGCTAGTTTTGCAAGAATATCTGCAGCCCAAATTGATGCAGATAACCAGCCTGCAACTTGGTAGGAAGAAGAAGAAAGATAAAGGAAAAGATAGGAAAAAGGCTATGCCTTCAATAAATTTTATTCAATATCCATCGTGTGTCGTTTCTCTCAACCCATTACATGGCTTTTATATAAAAAAACTGAAAAAAGGAAATCTAGTCTTAAACCTACACGGGATTAGAATCCCACACAAACTAGGAACCTTCCTGATTATTCTAAAACGAAAATAACAACTTGCTAATTAAAAAAATAAGTAAATAAAAATAAATAGAAGTGGGGTTCACGTAGGATGAGAGTCTTCGTGTATTCTACATTAGTCCCCCGGTCTTGAAAAGAACTTGTCATCGAGTTGAAACCGGCAAGACTATAACAGCTATTGCAAGGCACCAAACAGAGATGAAGATCAAGGCCGTAGAGGGGAATGACGAAACTTGTAATTGCACAACTTGCAACGCACGGATGATGAGAGCTTTCCTTCTGTGGGGCAAAGAAGTCAAGGACCGCAAACAGGCTCAAGCATGGACAAACCAAGTTGATCGTGAAGGGGTCTTCATATGGCACTGGAGTGATGACACGGTTCTGAGGGTTTGTCGAACGAGGCACCAATGAGAGGATAGGAGGTGGACAGGATAATGTACGAATAACCATAGATGAATTCTTGGTGTCCGTAGTAGGATCGGGTTTGGGTATAGGAGAAGGTTGGGTAATTGCGGTGGCGGTTCGATACTTGTTGGTTGGATCGACTGTGGCACCGGCACCATAAGTGGCTCATGCTCCAACACAGGCACTATCTGTGAGGTCACAACTTCTACAGGAGCAAGCATGAACTCCAATGGTGACTCTGAAGAAGTGGGCACGCATCTCAATGATGTAGACATGTATGTCGACGAAACTGGCACACGTTCTGATGTCAACTTTTGCAACAAATCTTGAAAGGTAGATCGCAAATCAGACCGCAATTCGGATCGCAATTCAAATAGGAATTCTTTAAACTTAAACAGACTGATAAAATGATCACCATTGTTGTTGGATGCTACCAGGTCTCCATGATGCGGGTAATCAGATCGGAGTGCCACAGAGTCCAATATGCAGCGGTTGGATTGGTTCAGGGGTTGTAAATAATTGGGTGACTCGGGCGAATGGAAATAAAAAGGAACTGAGTGGGAGTGATAGGGTTCATTATATGGGTGAAATAGATAGGTGATAAGTGTAGAGGAGAGGTAGGAATGGGACTTGTTAAATGGTTTAATGGATGGGTGAGGTGGGACCCAAGGGTAGGGCATGGATTTTAAGGAATTGGTCAAACCCGACAAATATCGGGTCACACAAGTAAGTTGGATCACACATGTGGGAGTGACTTAACAATTGGGTTGCTGGCAAGTGGGAATAAAGGGATGAGTTGCGGCACGTGGATGTAAGGTAGGGTTCGATTCAATTAGAAAAGGGGTATTGCGAATGGGAGAGGACTAAAAGGGGTCTGTTGAGGGTGGCGAAAGGGGACAACGACAAAGCGGAAGAAGGATGGGAAAAGAAGAAGGAATCACGAAAGAGAGGAGGAAAAGAACCTGGGAAGTCTGGCTGGGCAATCTAGGAGAGGGTTAGAGAGCAGCAAGTGGTGACGGAACTAGTTTGCAGGCAAGGGTGAGACCAACGTGGAGTGGATCTGAAAGCGGAAGTTGGCTAGGCACGCCTGGGCATGCAATGGTGGACTTGGCAAAAGACGAGATCTGGGAGGGGTAGAGAAGAAGGGAGGGGAATGGCGATGGAGGGCTGCCTAGCGACAAGGGATACAGGACTGCAGAGCAGAAGCACGAGCAGGGCAGGGCGATCTCTTCAGCAACGAAGGCATGCAGAGGAGGTGAGACTGTACAGGTATGATGGGTTTTCAGAAACCCCTTTCTTTTTTCTTTTTCTTTTCTTTTTTTTCAAAACAAACGAATCGAGACCATGATCGTCCCTGATAATGCAGGGACATGTCTCCGAACAGGGTCGTCTCTATATAACATAAATACAAAGAACCTTACTCTGAACCAATTGATGCGGATAACCAGCTTGCAACTTGACTAGGAAGAAGAAGAAAGATAAAGGAAAAGATAGGAAAAAGGCTATGCCTTCAATAAATTTTATTCAATATCCATCGTGTGTTGCTTTTCTCAAACCATTACATGGCTTCTATATTTAAAAAAAAAAAAAAACGATAGAAGGAAATCTAGACTTAAGCCTACATGGGATTAGAATCCCACACAAACTAGGAAACTTCTCAATTATTCCAAAACGAAAATAACAACTAGCTAATTAAAAAAATAATAATAATAAGTAAATAAAAATAAATAGAAGTGGGGTCACGTAGGATGAGAGTCTTCAGTGTGTTCTACATCAGAAATGGTCCTCCTCATTCCTGTCAACAACCTGCTTCAGTCAACTGGCTCCTAGAACTAATCTAATCCCACAATTAGCACTGGTTAATTACTATTTTGCAAGAACATCTGCACACCATTTGCCTCACTCCAACAAGAAACCAGTCTCCACATTCCGACATAACAATATGCTTTCATCAAAAGATGAAAGCCAGTTTCAAGGTTCAATTCTCTGCTTATAGCATCTCCGAGAAGAAATTTTCATTAGAAAGAGTTCTCAATCACATTTGTCATAAGCAAGTCTTCCATGAAATCTCCATACCATTAGGAACATACATCAAAAAACCCCACAAAATGGAGCCCAAGCAACCATGCATATAGAGTCCCCAGATAGAGAAGAAGAAAAACAGTTAGAAACCATTTTAAATAAATTTAAGAGCAGCCTTATATGTTCTAAGAACTATGATAATCATAGTTTGCAGCATTTATAGTTGTGAAAGTACACAGCACATGCACAGGACTAGTAATACTGTACTTTATCCCATTTATTATCTCCTGAATTCCACGAGTAAGCCACACCATTGTCCCCTTCTCGTACAATTTTTGTCTGCCCATTACGACTCCCTGATTATGAGGAAAAAACTACATTTAAGAACAAGAAAAGAATATAATCTATATAAAATAAAATATGGATGAATTATTTGTAAAAGCAGTCAACCATTCAGCCTATAAACATTGAAACACCAAACTAAGGCAGGGGTGGGTGGGTGTACAAACAGGTCTCAGAAGCAGTCTAAAATTTAAAAAATAGGTTTCAGACGCACTTTAAAGAAGAGGAGAGATTATACAATGCAAGGCCAGTGCAAATCTATAGCTTGCTCCAGTCATGCACTCGTACAGCTGGGGTTTTAAATATACCTTAAATCTTACATAACCAAGGTCTCTAGTTTTCTTCTCTTATCTTAGCAGCTAAGTCAAATGAATAGACTGATTAATTAAAAATTGACCAAAAAATCAGAAAATAAAAAATAAACCAGGTTGTGAAAAAAAAAATGAAGGGATGAACAAACCAAACTTGGAGAGTTAAAAGCGAAGACTGTATCTATCATTAAGGTGACTTTGGTTACAAGCTCTGAGAAAGGATTGAGAACATGATAAAAACATAAATCTCCTAGCATATTAAAAAAAATTATAAATAACATCAAACCTGGCACTTGCAAAGCCTCCAGCCCAGGTAAATCTACCAACTTCAATCCACCAACTTTCTTCCTGATGCAAACAGGAAATAAGCATGATAATAAGCCAAAGGGACAAGCAACATACAATGTAGTAATTCCAATATCATCTTTGAGATTCTGTAACATATTAACCCTTATTTCCAATGTATGACATTTTAAATATACATTTTTTCTCTTTTTTTTGAAATATCATTATGTCTTTCTCTAACCACTAAAATTTCATTTACTTTAACCATAATGTAAGAGAAACTGCTTTGACGATCAAGGATAAAGAAATGAAAAGCTTGAGCTTTACTAGATACTTTACACGCCTGACATGAAAAATATGAAATGAGTAAGACGAGAGAAATCAATACTCAAACTAGTAAAACTATTTTGAATTCCATCCTTTTAGTTCAATAGTTGTTGCTTAAGACAAGTCAGATAATAATATAATATAGAAAAAACCATGTCCTTGCCCCCTCAATACAAACAATGACCCTTTTATTTGAGCATATATTGGTTCTCATTCATTACCACGCTAGGAATATAGATTTTCAATGATCAAGGCAACTTAAAAACGAAAAAAAAATTGAGAGGGAGGGAGAATTTTTTTTTTTTTTTTTGAATAGTTATCATATTAATAAAAGAAAGCACCAGAAGTGCAAGTACAAGAAAGAGAACAATGGGAGCCAAAACACAGAATATGGCTCAATCAGGAAAATAAAGTAAAAGCGTACATTGGATAGAGAAAATAAAAATAAAATATTTCCACTGGTAGAAATTGGCACAAGACAAACATACCGGCTGCACAGGTATTCAGAAAGTTGGGAAGTATATGATTCAAGTTGAAGTGGATCACAGGTCCGGTCTCTGTGTGTTGTCCATATCCGTACAACTCCATCAGAACAAGCGGTTACTATGTCCCCATTTTCCAGGAACTTGACATCCCAAACACAACCAGGGTGATTGATGCTTTGCATGCAAACTCCATCTGCTACACACTCTCCCAGGTGAAAGGCAAGCAAGATTTTTTTAGATAAAAACACTCACGGGTTTATTGAGGAAAAAAGCAAGTAAAATGAAAACAAAATTAGGCCATGTGAAGAAAAAACAATTACACAAAATTAGGGTGACTGAGATGTGCATGTTATGTTAGATAGTTTAACTCTGAAAGAAAGGGTTAGAAATCACCATGTTAGGAGTAGTTTAAAAATAGCCCCAATAGATGACAATTTGAGAGAAACGTGTTTAAGATGGTTTGTGCACGCTTCATAAAACATAGGAGACAAGCCCCAGTACATAGAGTTGGGAAGTTACAGGTTTTAGGCACTAGGAGGAGGGGTACACCAATACACATGGAGAGAAGGGATAAAAGAGACAATAGATGGTGGTGTGACAAACTAGATGGTTAATGATATGGTCAATGGCAAACTCAAAAGTTAATCTCAAATAGATCTGATTGTGCCTTTGGATGATGATGATGAATAAAAACAAATGCCTTCGATCAAAGAGATTGGGTAAATGGATGAGTTGCATAAGAAAATGTGCAACGATCGAAAAAACACTCAGTCTAAGCATGTAAGTCAAAAGTAATAAAAATGACAACAAAAAGCAGCTGATATTTGCAATAATGAAATTGTGTACATTAATAACATAAAATTTTAAAGGTTTTACACGTGAAAGACATTACCTATTATCACAGGTTCAATGGAATTCTAGTAATTATGAATGCCAAATAGACCAGCTTCAGTTATTTCACTAAAATTTAATTTCATAATCACCAACAATACAGATCTACCAGGTTCTGTGCAACATGCTATGGAGATGGGAGAACTCTCAAAATAAATAAACAAAGATAATTTGAAACAAGTAAATCTTCATGAAAATAGTTAGAGAATTTCCCATTTTCAAGGCCATCATGGGATGAGAGAGTCCCATTTTCAGGTAGGATCTTTTGCTCGTAAGTAACCAGTGCTTCTCAACATTGCAAGAGACCAATCGTACATGGTAGAACGGTATTAGAAAAGAGTTGTTGATGCTATCATCTGGACCCAAAACAAAGCGATGATATAAGGGTCTGGTAGCCAGATTATTGTGGCAAAGTCATAGTAAAATCCTACTTCAAGCTGATCGTATCTTGTCAAGACAAGCCAAGAGTGTAGAACAAGTAACTTGAAGACTCCAAGCCTTTGTATTGTGGCTTTCCACTAGATGGCGGCAGAAGACCAGATGCTATCAAGTATCAACCGCCTCCACAGTTGATGGAATATAATTATAGGTGCATCAGTTCATGCAACCTATGTTTAAGCCCAAAAAAAGTTGAGCATCTCCTTATCCACTATCCTTCCTCTCTAAGGTAGTTGTAATATGTTGGGCATTTCAATCAGGTAGTGAACTCACTCAGAGAATGCGAGAGTGAGATTTAAACTCTTCTTGAATACAATGTCACAAATAAAGTTCTCGGGATAATATTGGCTCCTGGTAATATCGGAATATTTTATTCTTGAGTTTCTACCGAGAAATTGCCAGGAAAATCTCATAATTGATTTGTGACTGAAGTGCAAATATACTATAGAAAATAATTTACTTCAGTAATTATCTAAAAAAGCAAAATATAATTCATGATAATTAGGGATTTAGAACGTAGAAGCCCATTCATAAGGTTCTGAACAACACTAGTAGCTTTTTGATAGAAAACTAAAATTAATAACAGCAATATACCACAATACATCGTTTTTATTGTGTTTTTACAGGTTTTTTACCGACAAAAAAAGAAAATGGCAGTAAATACCCGATAATATCGTGATAATGGTATTTTCCCGATAAGAACACAATAAAATTTGTTACTGCCCCGGTTTGACCATGTCACCATATTGTCAATTTCCTCATCAAGTCGATCCTTGCCTCTGGAAGACTGAAGATGATGCGTCAAAACTGATCAAAGACCAAAAGCAAGTTGCAGGCATCTCCATGTATTTGGCAACCGCGCAGGTAAAATGGCCCTAGTGGACACAAGGTTGAACCAAAACACTTTAGGCTAAAGGACCATAGTGTAGAAACTTTTGTGGAGCCAAAATATTTACGTTAAAATTAAGTGGTTGTAACTGTAGCTTAGAGGCCTCGATGCACTGTAGCATCTGAGAACAAATTTGTTTATAGTCAAAATTTATCAGCTCTTAGACTCGAGGCCTCAAGGCATTGTATCTTCGAGTACTTGAAGACTATCCGTTGGTTTAGCTGTACTAGCTGTTGTAAGCTCCTCAAGCCCTCGAGCTACAGTACTCGAGGCCTCGAAGACTAACCAGTTGTGAACAGTAAATCTATAAAATGGCTCGTCTCTAAGTAAAATTAGGTTGCTTAATTGTGAGATTTATTCTAAGCATCCCAAACCCTCTGACAAGGTTCTAAACCTTTGGAAATCAAGAAGAACCTTTAATTATCTTCTTTAATCACCATCAAACATCAATGGAGTGGTATTAAAAGCTATTTTAACTTTTCATTAGTGTGATTAAGGAGATTATCCTTTAAGGGAAATACTGTAGCATCTTAACCCTATCCTAGATCCAGCCTCTCCTACAGTTGTGTAATCATTGGAGCATTTCAAGCATCAAGAACCGAAGCAAGGAGGCATCTTTCAAGAACACTATCAAGATCGTTTGAGAGCTACAAAGACAAGTGTTCTTGTATTTTCACTTATTATTCTTGTAAGGTGGATTAGACCTTTGTGATCAAACCACCATAAAAAATAGGTGTCAAGGAGTAGACCTCTGTAGGTTGAACCTTTCAAAACTAGGAGTGTATTGATAGGGTAGTTTACCCTTTCATAGTGTGTTTCGAATATCCCAAGGTTGGGTGAGTCCAATAATAGATGTAGGTTGATTAACTGAACCACTATAAATCTATGTGCATATGTGGTTTGCTCTATTGCTTGGTTATTTGCACTTTCTATTATGTTGTTGCACGTTGATTAATTAATTGGTTAATAAATGAGCATTTGATTTAAATAATTTAAAAGGTTAATAAAAATTAGAGCTGGTCCTATTCCCCCCCTTTCCCTCCCTCCCCTCCCTCTAGGACCGTCATTGTTCTAGCCCGGACTTGCAAAATTTAATTCACCGCCAATATTTGTTACACTGCTTTAATATCTATTTGTCACACACTGGTGGCTTCGGGCAGAACAAAACAATAGAAACTCTAGCATAATTTGTTCATCTAGGGAAGAAGTTTCAGCTGAGTGAGAATGCATCTATGTGGGTGTGTGTGTGTTTTACAAAACAATTCAAGAAAAGATGATATATGTACATATAGATGAGTGCACCCGAGATGCATATAAATCCCAGTAATATACATATTTAAAGTCAACTATAAATTAAAACATCTAAGGAAAATCAGCAAAAACACTACTCCTTGAAATCACGGCTTTGGTAAAAATTTGAAATTCCATAACATTAGCAGATTTTAATAAATTTAAATAAATATTCAGATTCTAATAAATTCAAATAAATACTTTCTTGAAAATAATTATAACTTGTAAAATAAACAACTAATAAAATTGTATGCAAACTTTAGAAGGGCATGTATAAAAATAGAACCATTATAGTTTACATGTGAACAGTGCTAGGAGAAGAGGGAGACCTTTGAAGAGTTAGATTGATAGTAAGAATGGAAATGAGAGATTGTCGACAGAAAATATGATTTTCACATGTAGAATGGAAACTTAGGACTCAAAAGACAAAATTAGATAGAAGGAAATTGATGACGACAATGATGGCAACGACCACGATGATTATGACACAAATCAAATGATAAATCTTTCTTCAGAATAGTTTTCTTAAAGTAGGTGTGATGATATCTTTGTTATCATAAACATAATTTTAAGGAAGTACAAGAAGAATCTCCACAACATTCACGAGAGAGAGAGAGAGAGAGAGAGAGATTTTATTTTATCATCGCATTCACGAGTAAAATAACAAATGAAAACAAAATTCAACTACTTTTTTAGTTATAAGAGAAAATTTATGACTGTAGAGACAAAAAAAAAACATTTGATTTCCATCCATTGATTCAAAATAGAAAGCCATAGTGTCAACCTAGAGAAATTATGTGAGACAAGAATAACCTTTCCATATCTTAACAGAACAATCTTCACTGCCACTTGCAATAAGTCCAGACAAATGCGCATCCACAGAAAAAACAAGAGAAGTATGACCAACCATCTCCATCAAGAGTTGACCTGTCAATGCCCATAGCCTGATAGAACTGCCATTCACAACTACCCCAATACTTTAGGAATCATATCAACTCAAGAAACATGAAAAATGAACAGCAAGCATCAGTGGCAGCAATGATATAATATGACAACTTAGAAAAGCTATTATTGACTTACACTGCTAAGATATTTATATTTTTCATCAATTAAATGTGAGTATGAAAATAAGGATGTGTTTCACAGCCTTCAAATTCAGAGCCGAGAGATCTTGAGCTTAACAGATGAGGAAAAAAAAAATGTAACCGCGGAAAAAAATTGTTGCTTGGTAATTGTTGAACAGGTCAGATTAAAATATTATTATTGGATAAAGGTTCTCAAGTTAAAACAATGATATGTTTCAAAATATCTTGTAACATAAATAAAAATACTGTATTTTAAATATAATATAAATTAATTTTCAAAGTGACAAAAGTTTAGGGGTTAAAAAATAATTAAAAGTCGTTAAAAAGGGCTTAAAAACATGATTTAACTAATCGTACCGAAGTTATTTGTGGTGAACCTAATACTAAAGCAAAGACTTTTCTATCAAAGATATTTTTGTAGGTGCAATAAGTTTGTAAAACCCACAAAGCCTAGAAATTAGATACATAATTTAAAGTGGCCTATTTCCAAAGGGTTTACAAAACATGACTTAACCGATTAAATCGAGGTGATTTTTGGTGAGCCCCATATTCAAGCATAAACCTTTTTTATCAAGGTACTTTAGTGGCCACATGTTCATAAAGGCTCAAAAATTTAGGGATAAAAGAACAACATAAAGCAATCAAAATTTAGACTGAAAAATGGCTTGATTGATTCAATTGAGGTGATTTTTAATGGAACCTATATTCAAGCTAGAGAGCACCAGTAAATTGCACTTTGAGAATCACCTTTTACTTCTGCACTATTGAAACCCATATAATCAAGCATACCCTTTGAGGAGCGAATTAACTTCTAACTCGTTTGCACTAACTGTGGAGAAAGGTTCCAAAAATTATGCAAGAACTGTAGAAGAACTATCACAAATGAAGCCACCTATACCTTCTCTAATCTCTTCATGACAGAAACTACCATCAATATTAAGTTTCATCATTCCCAAGACAGGAAGCTTCCAATGAGAAACAACAGAATTAGACTGAGATATGGGTGTCGATTTCAAAGGAAGTGTGATTTAGATAAACCAAAAACCTATGGAGAAGATAACGTTCAAGAGATAACCATGTGCTCAGCTAGCAAGACCACTTGATTAGGAGAAGAAGCCTTGCTATTAAATGCTTGATTATTGCACTCCTTCCAAAGAGACCAGAGAATAGTTGCTAACGACATTTTCCAAACCTCACATCATTTCGATGAGCCAGAGCCATAGCACCAAAAATTAATAACATATCCAAGCAAGTTGGCATGACCCACATCGAACCAAACAGCCCAAAGACGAATTGGGCAGATTTGCCTAGAAATGCCTCACTGAGGAAAAGGTGATTAAAAGTCCTGGCATCTTGAGGCAAAATAGCAAGCATTCACCAAAGGGAGGCTTTGCTTATAAAGATGATCCTTCTCTAGGATTCAACTGAGACCAACCCCTAATCCCTTTCATGCACTAATTTAATTCTAGATTCACTTGTTCAAGGGGCATTCCATGTATGATAAGATAATCGCGTAAGTTATACAAACTTTTTCCCCTCGAAATGGTTTAATCACATAAAAATTAGAGCCATATTGTGTTTACAAGAATGTTATGAACATAAAATGATACAGATACACTCTAAAGATATTTAAGAAAATAACTAGTTTTTTCCAATTCAAGACACAAGAAAAATACACTTACCCATCATGTGATGCCGAAAGAATCCCTAGCGTAGGCAACTGTCCCAAGCCTCGCACAGTATCTGCACAGGCCCAACATGGTCAGAAATAAAGTGGTCCAGAATTATCGAAAAAAGTTACCGCAAAAGTACATGTGCATTTTATGGCAACACAAAGTTTATGAAACCCACACAATTTAATAAAATATCCCTTCTTTGAAAGAGGTCATAAGCATTCCTTTATTGCAAATTTATGCAACACCTCTTCCAAAGCATCTACATTAGATAATTGTGGCCATAAATTGGAAGCCATTTTCTCAAATCTCAATACCTGACAATCATCATTCAGAATACAAACTGCACTGAGGACACTACCAAGGAGCCAAAATATGTGTATCAAGTAAGTCCATAGTTTAGATTGGAGGATTCGATGGTGGAAGTTTGGTTGGCGTTAATGGATCAACTAAGTAGTGTTTATTTTTTGGGAAATGGTGAAGATAGACGAATTTGGGAACCAGACCCTCATGGGATTTTTTCAGTTAAATCCTTTTGTAATAAGTTGTTTTTTGTTGGGGAAGTGCCTAGGGTGAGTTTGAAAATTTGTAAGCAGGTTGCCCTTTCAAGGTGAAGGTGTTTGGGTGGTTGGCTAGTCTGGAGAAAATTCTGACTATAGACAACTTGCAGATACGTCGTATGCTCATTTTTAATGCTTGCCCTATGTGTTTGGCAAATGAGGAGTCTGTCAATCATCTTCTAGTGCACTATAGTTTTGTGTATCAGATTAGGTGCTTCTTTTTTCAGCTTTTGGGGTTGGATTTTTGCATGCCTGAGTCTTGATTAGATGTATTTAATGAAGAAGTTTTGTTTGGGCAGCTATAGTTTTGAGTATTGTATGGTCTGTTTGGTTGGAGAGAAATTCCAGGATTTTTAAAGGGAGAGAGTGCTCTGTTACCCACCTTGTTGAAGTTATTAAGAGCAGAGTGGCTTAGTGGATGGTGGGTTTTGAAAAAATTCGGGAAGTTACGATATCAGATATCTGTCGATCTCGAAACTTGGTGGACCATTTGTTGCCTCAGTCAGCTCCGGTCAGGCCAGTGGCTTGGTCCCCTCCTGCGGTGGGTCTGCTTAAACTTAATTTTGATCGAAATTGTGTACAAGAGGCTTGTTTAGCAGGCTATGGAGGCCTTATTTGGAATGGGTCTGATGGCACAATGTTATCTTTTGCGGGACCTTTACATAATGGTCTTGTTTGTTCAGTTATATGCTTTGTGGAGGGGTGTTTTGGCGTTGGATGAGTTAGGAGCAATTGGCAGTATCTTAGAAGGTGATTCTAAGATTATTATTAATTGGGCTGCAAGGTCTCTTGCTCTGCTAATTCAGAGTTGGTGTTATCTTGAAAAAATAGACAGGATTCATCATTTCATGGTATCTTACGGATATTCGATGTCTTGGTTTCCTCGCTCCGCTAATTCAGAGGCAGATGACTTGACTCATCAGGGTGTTTCTCATTATTCAGAGATTGTAAACAATTTGATGTAATTTTGGGGTTGTTTCCTCAAGTTGGTTTGCTTCTGGGCTGCTTGTGTTTTGTGCTTGCTCCCTTTTATTGATGTTTTCCTTTTTTCTTGATTAATGAAGTTGACTTTCAAAAAAAAAAAAGTGAGTCTTCTCTGTGTAGTCACCAATGAAAGACTGGGAGAACAATATGGTAAACAAATCAACAAAGTGCACCCACCTATTTTTTTGTATCTTCAGTACAAATAAAAAGCAAAGACTTGAATACATTGTGAATACAGTCAAAGTATCTGCCTGAACTCTTCTGTTTCAGATCAATAACTATTGACTATAGTTCACACCATCACATCTAAATGCAACAGCAAGTCATACAAGAGAGACCTCTCTGAACTCCCAGGCCACTAAATAATGAAAACGACAATATTATAAATATAAAGACAAACCTGTATGCCCAAGAAAAGTATGTATACAAGTTTTCCCCTTCCAAAGCTTAAGAGTTCCATCACTAGAACCTAAAATTCCGCATGAATAAAACCAACAACATTAAGAAATTGACACCAAATGCCACTCTTGCTTTGGCGTGAAATATAACAAGCTATTTGCAAATGAATATCTTGGGCACAAACTACAAACAATCAAGTCAACAATCTACTCAGTTGACATAGATGACGCTTTGATCAAATTCTCAAGGTGAGAAATTCATCTTTTATGGAATTACAGCAGGCATGGCCAGATGTCAGCATAGGACAAGCAGAAGTAATATAAAAGGCACCAAGCTACTTTTAATCAGTATATTGGTTGTAAACAACAAAAACCAAATGAACAATCTGAGTAGTGAGCACCGAAGTGCTTTTAATATATCAACAAACCAATCAAGGAAGAAATGAATCTTTGAAAGAATTACAGATAATCATTTGAGTGCAGCATAAGACAAGCAGAAATGTTGAGGTGGAACAGCTAAACACAAAAAGGGGGAAAAAAACCCTCGTACCATAGATGTTAATGAACAACTATGTAAAAATCTGATACTATACCTCATTCATATAGATGGGGATGGCAATGGGCCAGGCTTATGTTGTGCCCAGCCAAAGCTCAATTTATACAAAACAAGCCTAAGCCCGTTACGAGCTTGAAATGCATGCTGAAGCCTGAGCTCAACATAAAGCTAGAGAGCTTATTTGTATTTTCAAAATAAAAAATAAAATAATTTCATATAGAGGAAAGAGAAAAAAACAATAAAAATTTAGAAAAAATATGACAGAAAATCTCATAAAATAAAATTTTAAATCTATAAAACTGAATAAAAATTAAAGAAATGAGAATAAAAAAAAAGAATGAAATGAAATTTCTTTCATTTCTGTAATGACCCAAGTCAACAAAATGGTTATGGGAACAAGAGGATATATAAATCGTACGATTTTATGATTTTCGATTCAAACCCCTAAACCAATTTCGATACGATTCGAGTTTGATAACATTGGATAAAATTGGAGAATGGCATACACTTAGAGCATTGGGAATATTTGTAAAATTCCATGCTCACAAGGTGTGTGATAATATGTTTGAGTGAATGTTGCCTTGTGCACATTCCAATGCATAGTTGGGTAAGGTTATGGTTTGACCTCTTTATACCTATGCATGATTGATGTGAATATATTGTATCAGATATATATGTATGAGTTTCTCAAGTTCCCTATGATTAGATGTTTGTTGTAATTGAGAATTCATAGATTTGTGATGTGTTAAAATGTGATAGAATGTATGATAAGTCAAGATTGCCCAAGATGTGTAATGTAGGGCCTTGATAACCTTCCCATACTTGTGTATGGTTATGAGTAATGTATATATCAAATGAATTCTCATGATTGTGAATTCTTAGATGGGTAACTCATATAATAAGCATGATGAATGTGATTTAATGCCATGCTTAGATTAATTGATGATGTGTACATCACTAGTGAGTACCTATGTTGATAATGGTTGTGGTGGATCGACCTAACCATGTGTAGAATGAATTTCCATGATTTGAAGAAGAACTTGGTAAAGGATTAGACTAAGTGATATGCATGAGTTAAGGTCAAGTATCTTAGAACCCAAGGGAGTTAACTTGTGCTACAATGGGGATGAGCTAGCATGATTGAGAATGCATAGAATGCAATGTAAATACTAAAAAAAGCCTTGTTTGATTTCCCCACAGTAAAAGTATGACCACTCCCCAATGTCTAACCCAAATGTGTAAATAATGAACTACGGTTGATCTGATCCACTATGTGGTACGTAGGCAACTGAGAGTATTGTGCCTCAGCTCGATCAAAAGATGCATTGTGTCATCCATTTATATTAAGGATGATGTATGATGTTGAGCAAATGTGAAGGGTAGAAAGGGATTGGTAGGATATACCTTCCCTAATATAGACCCTAAAGCTAGCTGCTGGATCCCTTGAAGGCGGCCAGAAGAGGTTATGATGCCTTGGGAGTCCCGATATGATGAGACATATATGTTTGTTACTCGAGTAGAGTCTAGAGTCGCTAGAGAACTGCGAAAATTCTTAAGATGGACAGATGAGGACTTTGGCACTGAAATGTATATGACTAGATCACTTGATTATATTGAGATGTGGTATGGGTACATCCCTCACGTGATAATTACATTGAGACATGGTATGGGTGTAGCCCCTCACGTGATATTGATGATTGAGATGTGGTATGGGTGCGTCCCTCAAGTGATATTGATTATATTAAGACGTGGTATGGGTACGTCCCTCATGTGATGATTATATTGAGACGTGGTATGGGTGTATCCCTCACGTGATATTGATTACATTGAGGCATGGTATGGGTGCGTCCCTCACGTGATATTGATTATATTGAGACGTGCTATGGGTACGTCCCTCACGTGATGATTATATTGAGACGTGGTATGGGTATGTCCCTCACGTGATATTGATTACATTGAGGCGTGACATGGGTGCATCCCTCACGTGATATTGATGATTGAGACGTGGTATCGGTATGTCCCTCACTGTGATATTGATAACGTTATGCCTCAGTCTGTTGAAAAAGGAAATTGTCCTATTAGTAGATCATTGTCTCACCTTTGTATAGTTAAAATGATGAGATAAGTATATAAATTCCATAAGTAAGCCTAGAGTAGCCGTGAGACCGCGGGAGCCTCGATATGAACATACAGAGATTGTGGCATTGAGATGTATATGTGACTTGGTCACTTGATATTGAGACATGGTATGGGTACATCCCTCACATGATTATGATGGTTGACTGACCGTTCCAGAGAGAGATTCAGGACGGTGGGGTCGGCTACGGAGACTTGGTCCCGTAGGGTTGCCGTCGAGGAGTAGGTCCCTCACATGCTATGCGCTGGAGGGCGCTCTCACGGTTATTTAGCACACTTAATGTGATTTGATGCGCAGAGCTAGATACTATTTTACCCTATGGGGATGGTGCTAGCTTCGTTAGACGCGGTCCGACCTCCTTAGAGCTTGACTAAATCACTCATAAGGTGAAGGGATGCAGGGCGAGGTAGACTTAATGACGCTAGTGGTGGGGTAGACTTAATGACGCTAGTGGTGGGTCTCCCGCTTAGTAAGTCATGGGCCCTAAGTTTTGCTAGGGGTCGTGGTATATTTATGATATGATATGATGATTTGATATTGTTGCCACAGTCATGTAGTGATTTATTCGAGTGTTGTTCCTACGGATAGAAGATCTCATGGTAGATGATATGCCCCTAGATTAGTTATGTCCATGGATGGATTATACCCATAGAGGGATTATATTCATGGATGGTTATTACCCATGGATAGATGGTACTCACTGATAGAGTGTTACCCGGGATGGATGTGTATACCCATGGATGATGGTTCCCATGGTGGTTTGGATTCATGCCTGGATGTTGGTCTTATGGTAGACTTGTTGCTCTCATAGTAGACACAATAGTCTTATATTAGACATATTGGTCTCATAGTAGACATATTGGTCCCATGGTAGACATGTTGGTCTCATAGTAGACATATTGGTCCTATAGTAGACATGTTAGTCTCATGGTAGACGTATTGGTATTATGGTGGACATGTTGGTCCCATAGTAGACGTATTGGCCTTATGTTAGACATGTTGCTCCTATGATAGACATATTGGTTCTACGAATGTATGAGTTATGTCCATTGATGGATTATACTCATGGAGTGATTATATTTATCGATGGTTATTACCCATGGATAGATGATACTCACTGATGGAGAGTTACTAGGGATGGATGATGAATCCTATAGATGTTGTTCCTATGGTAGATATATTGGATTCATGTCTAGATATTGATTATATGGTGGGCATATTGATCCCATGGAAGATATTGTGGTCCCATGGTAGACGTATTGGTCTTATGGTGGACGTGACGGTTCTATGGATAGATATTATTTTCCTATGGATAGTTATTCTCATGGAAGGCTTTGTGCTCATGGATGAGTATTGTATACCGTAGATAGATATTCCCACGAAGGGCATTGATTCCATAGAAGATTGGACCCATATTTAGAGTATTGTCCCCGAGAAGGGATGTATTTATGTTCGGGTATAGGTCTCATCGATTGAGGTTTATCCCATGTATGACATTGACCCTATGGTTGACAGTGTTCTCCATGGTTGGTATAGACCCGTGATTGGCTAGACCCGTGATAGATGAGATCTATTCTATTGATGAGGCACACGATAGGGTAATTAGAATGTCTTGATGTGACATCATGACTAGCACGGGATTAGTGCCATGAAATAATTGAATTGAGAACTACGCAGGATCTGATCTCCATTGGAGTACGTAGGCAGCTGATAATTCAGTTCGATCAAATTAAGGGTCCAATAAGTCCTTAAATCAGTAGGGATCTCGCAACACGTATAGGTGTCACGTGTTTGGACTATGAGTTGTACATGCTTCAGAGTTGAAAAAAAAATATTATATATATATATATATATATATATATATTATTGTTTCTCACGTGTCCTTTTTGGTCGGGCCGTGACAATTTCCATAACTAAAAAAAAAGAGAAAACCTAAAGAAAGTTTATAATAAAAATAAGGAAAACTCAGATCTGAAAAAAAAAAAAATTTAGAAGAGGGTAAAAAAGAAGACAATAATCTCTAAAATAGAGAAAAAAAAAAAAAAAGGAAAAGAGAGATCAACAAAAATTGCAGAAGAGGTATCTTTCAAAAAATCTGAAAAAAAAAAAAAAAAAAAGGAAATAAAAGTCCTACCCTTATTCAAATCTTGATCTAGGATGAACTTTCATTAGATTCTACAGTAAAAAAATGGAAAAAGAAAAAATGAAATGGAATGACATTGAAGAAATCCATCTGAAAATAATAATAGATTGAGGGGGAGAGATAGATGGTGCCTTAGTGGGTGTGAATGGAGGGTAAAAGGGGTATGGGGATATGCATAGGTAGGAAAGGCCTAGGGAAATGGGAAATGGGAAATGGGGATAGAGTCTTGGGAAAAGAAAATGGGGTTAGTCTTTTGCTTGCTAAATTGAAAGCGGAAAGAGATTAGTCTTTTGTTGGTTTTTTGTAGTTCTACTTGCTTTGTTTCTATTGGTTCTTTCTCAATATAGATCTGCCATGTCGATGGAGATTGTTTCTGAACTTTGAGGTACTCCAGTTTTTTTTTTAATGAAATTTTCATCATTGTTTCAACAAAAAAGGGAAGTGAACACTTCTCAATTCTTTCCTAGCCAATGACCACTTTGCCAACTATTCTAGCTAGATCCAAGACCTCTTGACAAGTAGTATCCTTATTCAGCATTGCCCCATTGACTAATCGATGATAGTAGCAATGTTTTAAAGACTCATGTATTGAACCAACTTAGAAGAAGGATGGGTTAGACAGGTTGAACAAAGGTTCAATCATGGTCAAATTCAATCAAACCTGTGACATCAACATGATGTCTTATAAAATATTAATTAACCAATTGATAAATTAAGTAAAATAAATAAGCTAAAAATATAATAATATTTAAATAGCTGTAAAATGTAAAATAGCTAATAATTACATTTTCATAAAAATGTCTTGTACACACTAATTACAATTATAAATAACAAAATAGTCTAACAATCCAACATAATGAGTTACCTTTCAAAAAATCCAACATAATGTGTTCCGAACCTTATGGGGGTTATTAAGGATCAACCGTCCCAAACCTTTTGAACAGCTGATCCTTAAGCGTTTTAAAGGGTTTGAACTTAGAAAAGGTTTTAAAGATAACAGGACAACATTTGGTAAAACTCAGGGTTGAACCTAGGTCAACCGGTGGGAAGGGTGGGGGTTTAAAACATTAGATAACAGATACTTTGCTACCACAAAATTTTAATAGATGTAAAATACTAATAGTTGCAAAAGTTAAACCTCTAGTAGTGTCAATTGTTTATCTTATTTTTCAATTTTTTATATTTATAACAGTCAAATAAGATAAGTAAATGATTTCTTAAAGCCCATCCAAAGTCACAATTGTAGACTACAATCCAAATAGTAAATAATAAGTCAGTGAGCAATGTAGAACCGCATCTTTAGAGGTCGTTTGTCTATTTCCTTGAGGAAAAAGCAACGGAAAAAATTATATTTAGGTTCAATTCATGTCATTCAATGGGTGCTACGAAATCCAATTCATGTCAGGATATGGAAACCCAACGTTTAGTTGTTTGTCAAAATATTTATTTTTGTTGAAAATGACTATCCCCTCTATGAGACATGGATTCATTGGAAAAAAAAAGGGAATATGTCTCATTTTTTGTGTTCTTGGCAAAGAACCCTTATTCCATAGAAGAAGAAAGAAGGGTCTTATTTTGCATGCTTTCCATAAGTGGAAAATGACAAACAGCTCATTAGCGTACAAGTATAAGCTCATTGGAAATAATTTCATAAACCAAACAGAAAAAACATGTCAAAAGAGTTATCACATTCCTCAAGGACCCAATTTGGAACTACTTCAAATGGAATCCAAACATAAAAATCAACAATTCAGAAAAATACAAAGCAATACTAAAATTAATAACCTGTAACAAGATCGCCTGTAGGTAGCTTCAAAATTGCTTGGACAGCAGCCTTATGAGCCTCCCAAGATTCAACTGCTTGCCCTTCCCTCCATCGTCTTACAGTACTACAACACACTTAACACAAAGAAATAATCCAAATCCACTGCCAACTTCCTTCAGAACAAATATAGATTTCCTCACTACTACAGAAATATTTAAGATACTAAGAACTATTGGTAACCAGTACAGTTACCAAACACAATAAAAAACATACTTTGGCATACATCCATTCAAGTATTAAACCAGTTGGTAGCATTTTCTGATGCAAATGTAATGCAAATAGAAAGATGACGGAAAAAAAAAAAAGAGAGGAAAAATCAAGAAGTGGTAATTGACCTATTTTGGTCAACCAACCTAACTTATTTCCTTGAAGTATACAAGTTTGTAGTCTTGATTTCATCAGTGAGATAAAACCCTTTTGAACAGACATGGAGACATTTGTAGAGAAGCCAATTTTAATCTGTTATTTCTAAAATTTGGCCTTCAACATGAATGTCATAGAAAGGATTTCCAATGTCATAGCCTCTTCTTTATCAACTCAGCAGATGAGTATTGACTTTTGAGATTATAAACTCCCAGATCAAAAGGAATCCAGGATTTTCATAGGACATGGATTAGCAACATTCACATTTTTTACTAAGGGGCCCAGGAATACAGAAGGCTATCAGAATGCTTTAAAAGAACTAGAACACCATAAACGATCAGGGTGATGGACAGAAGCATTGTCCGGTTCTGGCAGGATCTTTGGATCAGAGAACTCAGTGTGTCACATGTACGTTTCATGTCCAGGTCTCTTTTCCAGATGGTGATAACATCTGAAATTTGAGATATCAGGGTGTTCGGTAATTTTGGATCCTTCAATCAGATGTGAGCTGAAAAAGGAGGAACCTTGGCTTTGCCTGGGCCCAACAAGCTTGGGTGGAATTTGAAGAGGACTACAAAGATATAAGGATGTTCAGAAAATCCCTCATTCCAATCATCAGTGCTTTGTGGGATGGGCCATTCAAAATCAATAGCTTATACTTATCAAATTTTCAAGGTCCAAAATCACAAGGTCGGATTCACGCTCAACTCCAATGAAGGGCCACTCCCTATAGACTTACCCGGTGTATGTGGATTGAGACGTTTTCACATGCCCCGAAGGACTAGTCAAGTGAGACGCCTAGGACACCTTCGGTCTTTAAAAAAATCACAAGGTTGGGATGATTAGATATGACTGAAATTTTACCCACTCGTTGTCCATGGACCCCAAACACATGAAATTGACAGATGGTATTCCTAATTGGAGGCTTAGAGCTTCTCCTCGGAGTTTTTAATCTTCCATTTGCTGGTTCATACTAGATGAAGTTCAATGAACCCACTCATGTCCTGCCCATTTGCTGGACACAGTTTTGGAAAGGCATTAAAGATGATAACCTACCGAGCCATAAGCCCATTACTGAAAATCCTTGTTTGTTATGGTGGAGAAGCATAGAATGGGTGGAACACCAGTTATAGGTTGAAGGTTACATTAGCCATTTCATCTTATTTTTTGTGCCCTTTTGAGGTGAGATGGTCTATGGTGAAGTCCCTGTTTCAGAACAAAAATCAGAGTACAGATTTCAGTTCGGTAGATGTGTAGACCGGTGAAAAGAAGACCTATCTTCGGTTGTCTTGACTGGTTGAATGTAATTGTCAATTCCATTCTAATCTGTCCAAAATGACTGGAATGTTCGATTACAATACTGAAATATACTTCAACAATTGGAGTACAGATTTCATATTGGTAGACGTCTAGCCCAGTGAAAAGAAGGCCACTGGTTGTCTTCACTGTTTGGAATTTAGTTGCCAATTCCATTCTAATCTGTCTAAATGACTGGACTGTTTCATTCCAATAACCAAACAGTAATAGGAACAGGTAATGAAGCATTCTGGCCCCCGTTACAGTATGTTTCATCGTTTCAATCTCAACTTCAGTCCTGTCTCAGCCAATGTTTCAAGGACAAAATTTTATTTATTTCTTAATTCTGAACCTTTATATTTATCATATACTTAAGGAAATTTGAGTCAGAAACGTCCTCCCATTTTAATTTGATCATATTGGAAACTTATAAGCAAAACAGTTAAATGTACAAAAGCTCACTTAAAAGGCAAAATAACATACTTAATATTTAAAAAAAAAAAAACCATTTTTAGTGAGAACCAAAAAAAACATTTTGCTAATAAGCTTTTTTTGTGGGTTTCCCCCCAAAAAAGGGCAAATCAACAGGTTTGGATTACCTTATCAGAAGTATATGACACAATCATATCCTACGATCCCAAAAGATATTTTGTATACTCAGCATTTATTAATATTTTGCATCATCATTATCATCAAAGTCATTTGTCTTATCTAGTTTGAAGTCAACTCTCCAAGATCTATGTCCAACGTTTAAGTAAGAACTCATATTTGGATTTGACAAAAAGTTTTCCATCGGACGACATGCCTTCTAACACCCACGACAACTCTCCAATTATCATGGCTTCACACAAGCACATGATGGAATACCAATATCTGGTGGACTCCAGATGTTCAAACACTTCTTGATCACTAATTCCACTCTAGTTTATTTTATTCTGATACAAGTAAAAACTAGTGTTACAAACAAGCCAAGCAAACTTTCAAACTAGCTTAAATCCACTCGATTAAACTTGAGCACAAGCTCACTTGTGTTGAATAAACAAGCCAAGCTCAAGCTAGGCCCAAACAAGGTCAATTGATAAGCGCAAACGTAAACTTGGTGCTTGAATAAACAACACAAGCTCCAGCTAGAACCTGCTCGGCACGATTCAACTAGAGCTCAACTTGTCTGAAGGTTCAAGCTCAAGCTCTTCTTGCTTGGAACTTATATATGCATGTATGCATATGTGTTCATGCATGTATATGTATTTATATTGTATATTGCTTGAACCAAAACTTATGTCCATGCTTGATCAACATTGCTAAGAGAGATGAATATGGACAATGTCTGACTTGATTTCCAAGCAAAATCAAATATGATCTGCCAAATAAATATTGACAAGCCAAGCTAGAGATTTGCCCCAAGTTCAACTTGAGCTTGACGGACTAGGCTTGAACTTGGTTTTACAAACAATCAAGCCAAGCTCAAGCTGGCCCCAGCTCAGCTTGTTTACAAGCCTAGATAGAATTGTCTTACATTGGATGGACACTCATACCAGCATCGGGTCCGTTTTCTTTTGAAGTGCCATTTCACACCCATGCTACCATATCTATATCTGTATCCTAACATAAAATGTATGACTCTTAACAGTAACGATTTAACCCTTAATTTAGAAGAATTTTTGTTGATTCCATTTACATAACTGGTGAAGAAAATACCAATCAACTGATGAGGAAATGACGTCTCCATTGTCATCTACAGTGAGACCTGTGACTTGGAGTTGATGTCCTTTCATTGTTTGCACACTTTGCCCTGTTTTCAAGTCCCAAAGCAACAGAAGTGTATCCATCCCACCAGATACAATCCTACCTTCTGGGAAGCTTTCACTAGGAGCAATCCAAGCCAATGGGCCCACAAAACTGGTATGCCCCACCAATGTTTTTGACAACACATAATTGTGTTTTTTCTCTTGGCCAGGAGACCAAAACCTAACAGTTCTGTCTCGCGAAGAGGTTGCAATTCCAGCATCACCACATATACAAATTCCACGAACCTAACATGAATAACAAATAAGATCAGAGTCAATGAACATATATTGTTGGTTGGAGCCTAGAGCTATAGCAGCTACTGTTGGAGGTTTGTGGCTACCCAAACCATAATTTAAACAAATACCATTAATTTTGTTGGAGTAAACAAAAAGTGCATGCAAACATCAAAATTGTCGACTTCGATCAGTTGAATTATGCATAAAATCTTAGGAAAAATATATCACAGCACAAACATAATGCTTGGATGTGCCCTCAATCACATGAAATTGAAATGTTTTGAAGGATAGCTACCCATCCAGTCATACATTCAGGGTTAAAGGAAAATCATTAAACACAATGGATGGGATATTACTTTCCAATTTTATACCCAAGTCAAATCAGCAAACCAGTACTGATAATAAAACACGATAACTCACCAGTCACTTCTCCTGCACTACCCCAGGAAACTTGTTTCCTCTCTCAAATGCCTACAACCCCATTTGGTATTGATTTCTCTCTAATGACTTGGGGAAAAACCAACCTTGATCTCTTGTGGCTTGAATGGCTTAGGAAGGAATTAGATACATAGTTTAAAACTCGAAACTCAAACTTGACTCAAAATTCAATCTAGTAGAATAACTCAGTGAATTTTTTGAGTTTTCAAAAACTCAGAAAAACTTACAAACTCTATTGTCTTGAAATCCAATTGAATCAAGTATACTCAGAATAAATTGTCCAAGTTTTCTTAAGTTTTTAAATTGTGATGGGAGGAGAGTGACTAAAGGGGATGGCTACCAACCAAATGGGGTGCGTGGGGAAAGAACAATTTCTAATTATAAAAGAGCATCTTTAGCAATGGCTCGGGTAAGACATTCTCGTGAGCCATCACTTTTTGTACCAAACATGTCTTGGATCTAGTGCGATATAGTATTTTTTTGGAAGGATGATGATAATTTATTGAAAAAGAAGCTGGCAGAGATACAACAAAAATACGCAAAAGGACTAAAAACAATGAGAGGGGCATAGAACAGGCCCAACCTAAGAAAATAGGCCCCAAGGCCAAGAAGTGAACACTTCTAACAGAAAGAAAAAACTACAAAAAGATCAAAAAAATTGGCATTTCCCGTTTCTTGAATCAATGCGACACCAATGCAGTTATGGTAAAATTTTGGCATTTTGCATTTTTTGTATTCAGTTCCCATTTCTACATAAATACCATTCAAATGCAAAGAGGAGCATTTTGTATATCCAATTCCAGCATCCATTTCTCATCCTACCAAAAGCAGGCAAGCCACTGCTGCTTTATCTAATAAAAATAAAAATTCTCTTTCCAGCCTGACCCAATAACAAACTTTGAAGATAATAAGAACAATGACAACAAGGACATTACGAATATAATTTCTTAAAAATAGACCAAAAAATGACAGCAATATCATGTTGATTTGCAATTTCAGTATTACGCAGCAAGTATGGAAAATGAATAAGTAGAATTTCTAGGGTTGGTAACAAATGCAGGGTATGGAAATGAATGAGTGAAATTTCTAGAAAACGGAATACACATAAAAGAGTAGAATATTTTTTTTTAGTGGAAAATAAATGCCCACTTCAAATACCAAAAACTCGCCAAGAACCACTAAATCTCATGCAAGATCGGCACATTCTTTCATGCACGCAAGATGCCTAACATAGATATATTCCTGAATTCCTGAATGGATACAGCCCACAATGCACACGAGGCTACGTCTTGCCACCGATACACTGGACTCAGCAGTACCTTTGAAGACCCGATTATCACGTTCCCCCCAAGACTCCAAACAGTGGCAAAAAGGGATAGCTGCCACAGTGCAGAGCATTTAGGCGAGACAGCGATAATGTTCTACGCAAGGTCAACTCCGCCAGCGATGCAAGCATAAACCACGCCATACCAAACTGATCTAATACAGCGTTCCACACTTTGGAAGAGCAGAAAAGAGTAGAATTTCTAGGGCAGACAAATCATCTGCCACTTTATCCGATTAAAATATATTTTCCAACCAGAGCCAACAAGGAATTTCGAAAAGAAGAAAACAAAAAGAAATGTATTTTCGAGAGCGAAGAAATGACAGCAACGTTATATTTGAGTCGCAATTCTAGTATTCGACTGCGACCATGGAAAATGAATGAGAAGAGTTTCTAGAGATCGGTAACAAAATGAAGGATACGGAAAATGAATGAGTGGAATTTCTAGAAAAGGGAATTCCAGGAAAAAGAAGTAGAGATTGGAACTTACGTCGTCTTCGTGGCCTCGAAGCTCGCAGCTTAAACGGTATGCGGTGAAATCGATCTCCACCGCCATCGCTTTCTCCGATATCTTCTCCGAGGAGGAATTTAGGCAGCAGTGTGGAAGGAGGACAAGGAGATTCTTTTTTCCAAAGAGAATGTATAAAGACTCATGAATGTGATCAGGCCAGGTTCGGGTCTGGTTTTGCATGTTCCGAGCCCTATTATAGCGGGCCGGGAACTTCAGGCTTTTTGGGCTATTAATGGGCTTTTATAGTTGTGCTGGACATGGAATGCTCCAAGTCTTATTAATTGATTTAATTCTAAGAAAGACATTTTGGGCCCTTGGACTTTTGGGCCTTTAGTTACAATTTTTTGCTTACTAAAGCGGGCTAACATCTTTGGGCTTTTGGGAAAGTTCTAGCCAGAGTACCTAGCATTGGCCAAGCCCTATTAATCTCATGCAGGAGAAGGACATTTCGGACGCTTGTGCTTTCAGGCCCTCAGTTACAAATTTGGAACAAAATCTATTAAAGGGGGACGGGAACATCAGGCTTTCAAATTTGGGCCAGACACGGCATGCACCAAATCCTATTTAAAATCTTTGGATTTTCAGGCTTTTAGTTACCAGCCTAAATGCCTAAAATTTTCATACATGGCCTAGACTAAAATATGCGTTTTTTTTTTTCATTGGCTGAAATATTTTAGGCTTTCAGAATTTAAATTTTCATATTCCAATATGTTTTTTATTATTTTTGTGAAAAACTCATGAATATTGAAAAATAGATGGACCTACTAAGGACTACAAAATTTTCCATTAGAATTCAAATGGATTTACTAAAGTCCACCCAGTTCCATATCGACCCATTAAATAATCCATTTAAACAGGCCTTTGAACGATTCACCTTATTAACATTCTTAAAAATTCTCTTAATATTCATTACCAACTGCTATAAAACACCCATGCCCCCTGCTATCATGGGTTCAAACCCGATCCAAGTCTGACTTGAACATGTTGTATATGAATGGGCCTGAACATGTTATTAGGTTGATGGGCTGGACTCGATATTGTTAGGCTGCTTAAGAAACTATATAATTTATATATCAGATATACATAAAAATAATTGTGGGTGTGGGGCGTCCTCCCAAGGGATTTTGGAGTGGTTGTTGCCAAAGAAGTAAGTTGGGGTAGGGTCAGGAGTTTCCCCTTGGTCTCAAAAAAAAAATTATTATTTTTATTGTAGTACTTTACTATTGCTTAGGCCCTATAAATTTAATCCCTTCCCCTACTCAAGATCATATTAAATCGAATCAACTTTTAACAACTCATCCGATCTTGTCAAGTTTTTGAGTTATTTCATATAACCCTTCCTTCTCTATGTTTACGCCAATGGACTTGCTTTGGGTTCCATTAAGGGTCACAATTTCTAATTGACCTCCCATTCTGACCTAGTATATCCAGGATCTCATTCAGATGTCAATCCATTACAAAATTTTAGGATTTGGTTGAGTTGTTTAATAATTGGGCTGCACAAGACCATAACTTTCTAAACCAACCCAGTAATTCCGGCTTTGGATTAGTATTTTCAACTTCATAATTGAGTCTATCAATTCGACCATTTAATAACTAAGTTGATCCAATACCCATTTTGGTCATCAGTGGTGGACCCAGTCCATTGTCAACTATATGTTTAATTGGGCCTGGTCCCATGGACTTGAACCTACCACTTGAACTAGGATAATGGGCTCAACTGGCCAACACCAAAAAGTAGCAGGCCCTCAGTTCAACATTTAGGCCAAAAACCAAAATTTGGGCCTCGGCCAGGCTTATAAACTTCTAGATACAATTTTTGTGAAATGATCACCGTCACACTATTGTGCATGGTATTATCTCACCAATCTAAACATGAGACTCAAAAAATTGGGTAACGATGGATCTATTAAAAATGTCTTTATTTCGCGATAGGAGATTTGCAAAAAATTATCTTGATCTGATCAATCATATTTTGAATTATCCAATTTACAGAGATTGAAAATTATGAAATTTGGAGACTCCGAGTGCCCAAATGAACAAAGTTTAAATCCTTATCGTAATTGTGGCATGTTTCCATCACATTGATGTCAAATGAGTTGTCGGAGTTTACACCGAACATGTATATGAATGGGGTCCAATGGATATTGACCTACATCGAAGTTTTTAAGATCCAGTTAAATTACATGATATGCTCAAATAGGATTTTCTTTTTAGTGTATGTTTAAGATCCAGTTAAATTACATGATATGCTCAAATAGGATTTTCTTTTTAATGTATAACATACTTTTATTATCCAATTGTGTTTTTTCTCTTTTCCCACAACATTAAATGATAATACAATCAAATTTATCGTACCATATCATTTTTCTCTTTCTATATTTATATATGTATATAGAAAGTATTGAACTTTGAAGGCCAATAAACCTTTAATTCATCCGTTGAAATTATTTTACGGTTATGAGCCAAATATCGACTGATATTTTTTACAATATCAACCTTTTAAAAATCTCCATATTAAATTCGAAGAATATCTACAATTCAAAATCAAATAAAATGTGATCACCGACGTATTAGGTAGGTGTGGGTGACTGGAAACCAGACATATGAAACCATTCTATCAGTGGAGATAATTTGAATATCACCATCACCAAATAAACAAGGGGATGGATGTGTTCAGGATTTCAAAGAACACCATTGTGTGGTGTTGGGACTTGGAGGAGGGCAGGGTAGGGTAGGATAGGGCCAAGAAAGTTGGGGTGTATTTTAGCTCAAAATAAATGCCAACACCCCTTGTGTGGGTCACTCATATTTACTTTGGTTTGGGCCATGCCAAGCCCTGAAGGAAAATGGAAGATGGCAGAGCTGGAAAGGGAAGTGAAGTGAAAGAAAAGGGGAGTGAAGTAAGAGAAAGTTTCATTATCCATCATGTCATCTCATGTGCGTGTGAACATGTCTTTATCTTATTCAGACATATCTATTATCTGAAATTAAATAATTTTGAATGTAAATTTCATGTCTATTTAAAATTTTGAATTGATACGTAACTTAAAGTTAAAATCCCTTAGTATTTCAAATGGGTTCTCAACGCTTACAAATTATGTTATGTTTCATCTAATAACAAGTTGTTTTACATTAATTTTGCAATTGAAATTGCGAGGATTGACCTCTCCCATGCCAATGAAACTAACAGATGGTCGCTTCTTTTAACTTACTTAAAAAGTCACTATGACATCAAATAGATTGTATTACTGTATCATTCAATATATTATCTAATTTTTAAATTATTTTAAAGATTAAAAAAATTGTGTCATATTTAATGTATGATTGTGCATTTACATATATATAGTGATAAGTATCGATAGATATGTTACATAGTTATTAATGTTTTAAATAGTAATTTGAATTAAATATTTATTAAATTAAAATTCATTTAACTTAGATGTGATTAGATTCACTCAATCATATTTTGGTAGATTCTAAGAACCTTAATTCTTATGTGTTGATAGGTGAACTCCATCGTAACGAACTCTTTTTTATTTCTTTTTTTAAATTTGTATATAAGACAGACAAAATAGGATTTATGTGAATGACGGGGGAAAACGATTGGCAATCAAAATCGTAATAAGAAAACCGGTAATCCCGCGTTTTTATGGGTCACCTACCTTAAATCCTTGGTGGCTTAATCCCCTATGAGATTCTGAGCGATAAATTATAAAATTATTTTACACAAAAATACAACTACGTTTAGCATTTTTAGAGCTTATCTCACTGTAGAGGAAACCGTTTAACTTTGGACTGATCATATAATAAGAATAAGTTTAAAGAAATTGGTAAAATTGTATCCAATAGTTAACTTAAGGATTTTTGCTAAATTTAATGATGATCACGTTTCACGGGAAACTGAAAATATTAACATAATAGAGATTTTATTTTTTAGTTTCTCGTTTGGATGATAATGGATGAGACCGGATCGGATCCAATTATTCAAATAACAGGAAAGTACATATTTAAATAGAAAACAAATCAACTAAACTTGGCAACACTCCACATATAAATACAAGACGCCTATTCAAAAATTCAACTCACTCTCTCTCTCAAACTTCTCTCAACGATGGCGATTCTTGGAAAAAGGCTGTTCTTCCTTCTAACGTCTCTCTTCTTAGGTGTGTTTTTTTAATTCTTCGTCTTCTCTTCTTTTCTTAAATTTGCAGCATTTATCTGCAGAAACGAGACATTCTTAAGAGTTGTGTCTTTTCACCAATGTTCTTTCGGCCTAGATTTGCATTTGTCCAACGTTTAATTTTCCTTGTCTCAAATCGCAGGAACTACAGCGTCGGCCACCGTCTTCACCCTCAAGAACCACTGCAACTACACCGTCTGGCCTGGAACGATAACTGGAAATGGCCCATCACTCGCCGATGGCGGTTTTCCATTGGACCCAAGTGTATCGAAATCTTTCTCAGCCCCGGCCGGTTGGTCGGGCCGCTTCTGGGGCCGCACCGGTTGCAACTTCGACTCCTCTGGCAACGGTAACTGCACCACCGGTGACTGTGGGGGCTCGCTGAAGTGCCTAGGCGGTGGAGCACCACCTGTCTCCCTCGCCGAATTCACACTCAACGGCAGTGGCGGACAGGACTTCTACGACGTAAGTCTTGTGGACGGCTACAATGTCGGCATCGGCATCAATCCGTCAGGTGGAACCGGCAACTGCCAGTACGCAGGTTGCCACACCGATCTGAACAAACATTGCCCACCGGAACTTCAGGTAGTGTCCTCAGGGGCGGTGGTTGCCTGCAAGAGTGCTTGTGCGGCATTCGACAAGCCGGAGTACTGTTGCACCGGCGATCATGGGTCGCCATCAACGTGCTCGCCAACTCAATACTCTTTCCTGTTCAAGCAGGCTTGCCCCACTGCTTATAGCTATGCGTATGACGATGCGTCGAGCACTTGCACATGTACCGGCACCGACTACTTGATCACGTTCTGCCCCTCCGCCTAGCCTGCCTGCTTACTGATACGATACTGAAAATACAGAAACTTAAAAGAAAAATACTGATTTGAATTTGAATGTCTAATCAGATAGATGCTTATTAGAAATATGGCATGTTTTAGCTATTAATTTAATAAATTCATGGACCGCTACTGCGGAATACAATGTATTTAGTTGATTTATTAAAGGAAAGTCTTTGACTATTACCAAGTGAATATTTTCTTATTTCCCTGATCATAAGATTTTAGATTGATTTTGATTGATTATCTTCCCTATTTAAGAATGGTAACATATATATATATATATATATATGGGCATTGATACAGTAAATACAAGTCATTTTTCCAAATCTCTTGATGATTCATTCAAATGATTTGGAATTTCGTGTTGTCAATTCATTGGCTATATTGTCATTCTATCGTTCTTAATTGAAGACAGAGGAAAGATCGAAGTTCACATATCCTGTTATTTTGTCTGTGGTAAAAAAATAATGAATTATAGCATAAGAGCTTTGGTTAGAGACGAGATGAATTAATAGGGACAGTGATATTTTTTTATAATAAAAGACACTAATATACCTCTTAAATATAATAATAAAAACTTAATCTTCTGGGTTGCTCTCCCATGGTTTGATTTTGTATATATCATTTAAATATATATTTTTATAATAAAAGACACTAATATACCTCCTTTGAATGATACTTACTCTACGTTCAAAAAAAATATATATTTAAATGGTAAAATGGATAAAAGAACACTTTAGTGTCTCTTGTTATAAAAAAAAAAAAATCCATATTCATATCCATGGAATGGATATGAAGTAATATACAATCATTTCTCAATCACCACTTCACATTTAACATTCAACTTTTGAAAAAAATAAAGAATGCTAGCGATGCGAAGTAGAAAATTTTATGATTGGAGCTCAATATTGAGAGGGGATATGATAATATTTCTTTGTATGTTCGTAGATATGTTACGGTAGGTTCTCATTCATTTGCTTTCTTTTGCCATTTGGACCTTTTGTCATTCTCCATTTATTTGATTCAAATTAAACTGAGATGGAACGATGTGTCAGAGAGCGAGAACTGAGATGAAGGGAGAGATCTGGGAGCATTTGTTCGATCCGGAGAGGGGTGCTCTTGAGTCTTGATCGCATAACCAAATCTGGGTGATTACCTTATTAGAAAGATGAGAGAAATAACAAAATTCACTGAATATTTTGTGTGTATTATTCCATTGAATGACATGCATGTATGTATAATAAATCAAGATACTCTCTCCGTCTCATTTTAATTGTCTCATTTAAAATATTTGTATTTTTAAAGAACTCTCCATATAAAGATACCACTGCATGTGATCTCATCCATTTCAACACACTTTATACTATTCCAATATAAATAAGACAACTATTTTTAGACAATTCTAAAATCCATACAGGACACTGATTTAGAGAGTTTTACTTATCTAATTGAGAGATACCTCTAAATTTATTTCAATCAATCATAATCTTTATATTATCCTAAGATATCTTAAGATAGTATTTATTATGCATGGTACAACAGCATGTTTTGGAAGTTAGGCTCCCCATTTTTTGAGAACTTGATTAATTCCATCTTACATATGAAAACTTCTGAGAATCTCATATCACATGCACATGTTTTATCCCATGAGATTTCTATTCATAATATAAAGTAAAAAGCTTGAGTCAATCCAAATTGACTTTATTGAATAGAATCTTGAACTAGCGAGTCAGCAAGTTTAGCTTGATCAACTCAATTGGAGTTCAAGCTTTTAAAGTATGTGTCAATTCATGGAACAAAAAGAGTTTATATGTGATTTGGAAGAGAGAAACTAGGTCCATAATTTCCCAAATAGAAGCATGCTATCTACAACCTTTTTTTTACAATCACAACTATCTCACTCTCCAGAACATACCAGAAAAAGGTGAAAAAAAAAAAATGAGAAGAGAGTAACAACAATTTGCCCATCAAAGGGGGGAAAAAAAAGTAAATGGAATTAGGAAAATAGGTAGAAAGTAATTACAATGAAAAGGGCCTTAGCCAACTTCCCCTTTCCCTCGTCTTAACAAGCCCCCCTTTTTTTCCCACATTTTTACTATCAGGACCTAATCTTGAAAAGCCCCAACTCGAGTAAACCGAACACCCAAATCCTTCTTTAAGGAATTTGAGCATGGTTAGAAGAGAACCCTACACGGGTTGTACGTGTCACACGTGCAACCTTGCCTACAATGAAAAAACCCTAGAAAAAAATACAGGGATGATATTTTAAAAAAAAAATTACAAAACGACATATTTTACAGAAATTTTTTCTTTTTCTTTTGCTTTTTCTCCCCAAGGTATTCTATGATTGTCAGGATGAGTAGAGACTCTTTATGCCACGTAGCCACCATGGCCGAGTCTCGCCGTATCCAGTACACTGCCCCTCGCCTTCCTCCTCACTGCTAAAGAGGGTCTGATCTGAGCAATCGAGGGATGCACCACATGCTGCATTGTATGACCTGCATGCTGAGTGACACACCCGCAGCCGATTGTCGCCATCCTTGTCACACCTTTGTATGGAGATCTGTTCATAAGGTTAATGAGTGGCTCTAAAATAAAGTGAATCTTGCGAACAGAACTAAAATAAAGTGAAGATGTAAATCACTGTCTAATAAACCACCAACCAGTAGTAGCTTGATCATAAATAGTTACGAGTATCTTCACATACAATAATTATGAATTTGCCAAAATGATTTTGAAACTCTTCAACAACCCTTGTTAGTTTTATTTCATTTAATTATGAATTAATGACTGAGGTCGTATTAAATGGCACACATGATGCAGACCAAAAAGGTAGAAAAGAATAGAGAGATCCTTGTAACCTCCCTTCAACCCATATATGACAGATAAAGAAGATGGACAACTAAGACAAACAGAGAAATAAGGCAGAACATCATCAAACAAAAGCAGTACAATATTGAAATACCCCATTTTTTATGAGGCCATCAAGAGCTCAATCAAAGATAGTATAAAGATTGAAGATGAAGCTTCCATCTCTCAACCACCCAAGATTTTGAATGCAAGAAGAATTGAAGACTTCATCAATTTTATGCATGAATTTTCAGATCAATTTCATCAATCGAGCTACCACCATAGAGACTTTAGCCTTGAAAGTTCTCAATTAGCCTTAAATTAACATGATAAATCCAATGGCATCCAAGACCCGCATCCACAAGCCCAAAAGCCAACCCATTTGGGCCAAAATTGCCCGAAGATCATTACATATGAGACCTATACGTCAATTTCACCTATATCAACCCCAATTGGTGAGTTTTGCTACCGTAAACCTACCCAAAACCCTTTTACACGGGATTGTAGCCCACATGCTTGGAAGGAATAAGAATTTGGCAAGGAAAGGAGCTTAGAAGGTAGGAGTAATGGGGAAGCAACAAGGAAGGTTGACCACCTACATTGCAATGTAGGAAAGTTGTAATTTAGCAGATTGAACGTGTGGTTGAGATTTCATTGCAACTACATAGGTGTGTCCAAGGGTAACAAGGATGTCTAGTTTGGTAATTTACCTTAGGCTAATTAGTGTATAAATAAAGGTGCCATGCCATTTTCCATCTTTGCTCTTCTAGTTCAAGTGTGTGTTCTAGTTGACTGTGATTTTGGTTCTTCTAGTTGTTGAGTATTGAAGATTCTTAGTTCAGGAAGAAGTACTGCAAAATTCATCCTACCCTAGGAGATTTTGCCTGATCCTCAATTGAATTTCTAAAGAATTCAATCCTTGGCTCTAGGGTTCCTTCTACCCCCTTTGGAGCAATTGTACTGCCAATTGTCCATAGGAGGAGTTCCGGCCTCATCTCCTAATCCGGTGAGTATTAGGAGGTTTTGGCTCGCTTCCGAAGTTGCCTCTCAGTTCGATTGGTGATCAGGAGCACATCTGGTCGAAGTTGGTCCGAGGATCTTCTTAGATGACTTTGATCTTTGGAACCGGCACAACTCGGGGTTGTGCCGAATTCCCAAGCCAGTGTTCGAAGGCTTTTTTTTATTTTCGAAGGTGAAGGGCTAGGTAGGCTTTATCCCCATTCCTACTCTACATCACTTTTCTACCCAAAAAGAAGAAATAAAAAATCCTGTTTAATATTGTAGGATAAAGATGACCGATGATTCAATTATTCAGCTGCAAATTGGTCCCATATACTACTGATTTTTCTTAGATGGGTCATCCCAAACCCAACTTGATTATTAAATGGATCAACATTCTCTAAATCAATCCCTTAGTACCAAGTGGTTTGGGATGAAGTAAACATTTGATACCTTTTCCACCTTTTCAGTGATGCCCTAGTTTCTTCGTATTGAACAAACATGAGCACTTGAGCACTTGTGCACTTGAGCTATTTAATGCTCTTCAAAGGATTTCAGCCATACATGCTACTAGAACAAGCTTCATAGAGACAGGCAGAACTTACCCAGCAGGCCAGCCGCTTCGCAGCTGCTGCACAGTAGCCATTGTCAAGTATACTGAACAAGGTTCGGCTGCCTGGTATCAAGCGGTTGTAGTTGGGCAGAACCACAGCAACTTCAAGTTGTTGCAATATGCTTGATTCACTAGGAGCACAGTGTTGCCCAGCCGCATCTCTGTCGAGCACATCCCCACAAACAGAGAGGCTAGGGAACAGCATAGAGCTGTTTTGGCATGTGTAACCTGCATAGTCAGAACAGCGGAACTCGCACACACCATTATCGCAAACTCCACCATGTAGGCTGCATTGCTCATCACAAACAGCTGCACATTGAGAGGAAAATCTAAGTAATCTATCTTATAAATCATTCAGAGGATACTAAAACTTTAGGAGGAGAATGGATGCCTTGCACACTCAGGCCAATGTCGATGATAATCTAATTAGGGCAAAATGGTCAAAGACTCGAACCATTATCTGCCCCAAAAAGACAATGCATGTGGCAGAGACCACCACTATCAAGGACTAATAGGGCCACAAGTACCAGGAAAGAATGTAATACAAAATTTTCTCAAAAAGCAATATGGATTATAGCTACTATGCTGATGAATGAAATAGGCAACAGCCATGAAAAATGCTCTAATAAACCAATGAGCAACTACGCAACACCCTCTAACTTGATTAAATATTGTACTTGACAGAACATGTCACAATACCTGTAGAGCAGTCAATTCCTGTGTGTCCATTCTCACACTCACAGATACCATTCGAGATACACTTGCCATGTCCACTGCAATCATTGGGACAAGAGCCTGCAGAAGAAAGCAGATACATTTGAAATCTCGTAAAAGAGAGACTACACAAATTTATACGAGTGAGTCCATATAAACTAAAAATAAAGGTAACATATGTACTTCAGAAAATCTAGTATTTTTCCTTTCGGTGAAGATGCATTTGGATGTAAAGTAGTTGCAAAACTAATTAACTATTATGGCAGAATAGATGAGTTACTGTTCTAATGAGTTTTAGTGGTACAGAATCGGAAACAAAAGTAAGTAAATGGTATTTGTCTTTAATCAATATCATTATCAGGTAGCACTGACACTAATATTGAACAGGTCAGATATGAGAACTATCCCATCCAGCCAAAACATTTATTTTCTACACTGCAAGAAAAGCATGGCATTAGGCAGTCGCAACCATCCTATCATCATCATCATCCATGCTGCCAAATATTCAAATTGATGACTATCCATTCATTAATACTATTAGGCAGCTAATCGCCCCTAAAGCACTGTGGAGCCAATATAAACCTATCCAGCAAATGTACAATCTGACATTAACAGGGAGACTATAGCATACAAAAAAAAAATCCTTAAATTTGAGAGGTTCTAGAAATATAATCTAGTACACAAGAGCAAGGTCCTTTGGTTGGCACTCACGCTGACTGCAGTCATGCCCATTAAACCCAAGAAAGCAATGGCACTTCCTGTTGATGCAGTCACCATTGAAATTACATGAGCTAGGGCACTGGCCATATATGGGCAATTGCAAGGCACCACACAGTTCATGATAAACAGGACAGATAAGTTCACCTACAGCACAGAAACAAATGGAGCCTCTCAACATCAAAAAGAAAATAAATGTTTTTTTAGGGTCAAGAAAGAAAAATAAATACTTGTTGTGAATAGATATAAGACCCATTTCAACACACATATATGTTCGCATGCATGTATGTGTGTGTATGTACATGTGTTTGTGCGCGTGTTATAGATTAAGATACCATCAGCTATTACCATCTTATTTATTTTTTACAGAAATTATACCATTGAAACCAGGAAATTGTAGTGGTCCACCGGCTTCAGAACACACTTTCCAGATCCCATCAACAGCAACCTAAAAAATGTCCAACAAAAGGAAAAAAAAAATTAGAGCTTGAGAATATTCAAACCAGGCTACTTTAACAAGATTGATTAAGTGTAAACCAAGCTATAAATATCATGCTTTAACAACCATGCACACATGCAAAGATGTAGACTAACAAAACTTTTTTCTGTTAGTAATCATGTGCACATGCAAAGATTCCAATCACACAATCCTTCAGCTCTACAACAAGCCTATCTAGATTGATATCTAAAGATTTCAATAAAGAATTTAAAAGATAAGCAGTGCTCTGGCAGGAATTCACCTAACCTAAATAGGGAAGGGGTCAGCTGGTTATGCTGTTAAGTGATAGGACTGGTATATCATCATCATCAAAGCTACTAATCTCAACCATCTGAGTTCAGCTTTGTGTTTTCTGCCATCCAACAATAGGGCTAATGCATCACGCTTCTATAAATAGCCTGGCACAAACTCAGCTTGCTACCTAGGCCTGAAAGATAAACAAAGTGCGCCACCAACAAGGTTTTACATCGTTCTTTTAGGGCCCATTTAACATAATCACTATAGACACCAGCCCCTCTATATATGTTGGCTATTTGAGTTTTACTCTTCCAACTGATCCTATTAGAATCATATCCTCCTATATCCATAATCTATCAAAATCCTTCTTTATCATTTCAATCCAGGTATTTAATGGCCTCCCTCTCCTCTCTTCTATTTGGAGTCTTTCAAGTTTCAGTTTCCAGTCTTCTACAAGTGTGGAAACACCTTAAATTGTTTTCCCTCATTTTCTTCTCTATTGTGCTATTTTGAAGGGTCTCCTTTATGTGGTCAATTCCAAGCTTAAAAGAAGGCCCATTGTAGAAGTCCAGCAAAGGCCTGAATCAATACCAGATAAATGATAAAAACAGACGGACACAGGGTAACCTAGGTTGGATTGAAACTAACATCTTCACACCCATTTGGTTTGAAGGCAACTATTCACAAAGGACTCACTAAAGCAACAATATTACATTTTCAACACATGACAATAGTAGATAACACAACCACTGAAAAACCAGATTCTAATCACAATTTTAGCCATATAGATCCAAGCAATCACAATCATTGGTCAAATTTAAACCAGTAAACAGATCCACGGAATGACTAATATCAGATGGACAGTAATGTCCATCAAATCTTATTTTTGGTCAACATAATCCAAAACCCCTCCTTATATTTGGTGGTTTCAATGGTTCTACCCATAGCTCGAAAAACAGAAAACTCGAGTCAAAAAGTCAAAACTTGATCAAACATATTAAAATAATAGTATTTTAATATGTTAATATACAAAAAAAATTAAAAAATGTAGGCTGAATTGGTCTTTAATAAAAGAAAAAAATAAAATATGTGCCAGAAAAGGAGAAATAAAAGAGGAAAAAAAAAAAGGAAAGCTAAGAAATAGAAACGAAAAAATAGAAAAATAAATACTAAAGAGGGAAAACAGAGAAAAAGACAGGAAATAGAAGATAGAAACCATGATGATAAATTGGAAATTTGAATAAAGAAAAGGGGGAAAATAAAAGAAAAGTAAAAAAAAAAAAAAAAGGAAACCAAAATGGGAAAAGAAAAAGGCAAAAACTGAAATAATGAGAAAATATAGGAAAATAAAAAAATAGAATAATTGAAATTAAAAAAATAAAAGAAACAATGAAGAAAAAGAAATTAAAAAAAAAATGTAGAGAAATAACAGACCAAAGAAACCAAGATAGAAAACTATTTTTCCTTTTGTTTTTTAAATAGAAAGGATGAAAGAAGGAAAAAAAAGAAAGAAGGCATTTCCTACCTTTCTCTCTCCATCTCCACTTCTTTCTCTAGTCTCAACTCACTCTCACGAAAGAGTAAACATGCAGAATTGGAAAGAGCAATTAGGTTTCCATTTCAACATTCATATCAAACCCTGCTTTTCTAATTTTACCCCCTAAACAGGCTTTATTACTTGTGTCTCAGACTCTCTCCTCACAAACAAACAAGTTAGCCAAACTCATAATGAAATGAGTCTCCTCGACTTGCCTGAGTGACTCGCCAAGTCACACAAAACTCGTAAGTCTACTGAGTTTTTAGAGAACTACTCATTTTTTCAAATGGGTTGAGCTGACTCGACCGAGTCAGCCAAGTCAAAAATGAGTTTTCAAACTATGGTTCAACCACATGCACGTGTCCAATATATAGGACTGTTTGTGTTAACTATTAGGGAGCAAAAAAGGGAAATTTTCCAATAAAAAATTAGGAAAAAGACAAGTTTTCTCAAGAATAAACAGGTATATTATATCACACATGATGCAAATAATACCCCTCTCAAAAGGCAGTCAAAGGCAGCTTTCTTCTTGAGGCTACCAAAATAAAAAGGCAACAATCATCTACAAAAGAGTGATGTCACAACCTGACACAAGCTTTTGGATTTTACAGCTTGGAAAAAAATTGATTTAAGACATTTTTCCTTTTTATTCACCAATATATTACTATGACACCAAATTTTTGGTAAAGAAAATAACCATTATTCGAGAATATGGACTCCATCAGATGATATCACAATTTATGTCTCGGCCCATTCTCATATGGTCAAATCCTTCATTTTGGGACCTGTTCCATTTGGTTGGAAATGGATTTCAGGGCCCTTGGCCCTTGGTTGATCATGAATCCAAGGACATGTATTTGATAACCACTCAGCTGATCAGTCTCTCACCCAGACACTTTCCACTATAATTCTCAAATGAGATGATAACTCCAGATAACTGATGTTATCCATGAGAATGGGTTGGTAGATGTTCAGTCATGCCTTCCAGATCAACCAAATAAACTCTACACTGGGTTCAGAAACAATTTATAAATAGTTGTCGATGATGATGAGAGTAGAAGTTATTGGAAATATACCTCTAATCTGTTGTTTATGCATCGATGCTGATAACAACCATTCCCTTGGGTCATGGATCCCCGAACAAACCCAGTACGCACCAATGATGAAGCCATACACCTGAACAAGCAGACATCATCAGTCAATGACAAGACTGGTAACAACACTCCTACAATTCAGAACTATCAATTTTTTTTGACCTTGAACTGCTTCCTCGGACTTCTCCTAGCATTCTGTCAGGTGCTCGTGCACTATTTGTGTCTGTGCATGAGCCATCAGAATAGGCAACAAAATATGTGCAATAATCAGCTAACGATGACTGCCCACCTGCATTAGCAAAGAAATGTAGTGGTTTAATAAGGAAGATTTTACATTAAACAAGAATGATGCTAACAAGCCATGGAGCTGCCTGCAGCAAAATGACAAAAACCAACTGATAACACAGAGAATACAGTAAACTGCAAGCAACCTTAATTAATACAAGTGAACTTTCAGAGTATCCTTGCCGTATTTTCAAAGTCAATTGAATTTTTTGAAGACCAAACACATAACCTAATGTGGATATAGAATACTGCAGTGTACTTCCTTATTTTTTTACTTCTATGCCCAAATCAATAAAATGATCAATGATGATGATATGGGATAGAAAATTAGAAATGAAAAACAAATTATCACAAATTTTGGTCTCCAATTTGTGAATCACCTTCAGTACAATAGAACAGAAAACCATCTGCTCAAAGTAATCAAAACACTTTGATCAAGGAAAGACACCAAACAAGCATTTTGTGGTAGATGATATGCACAAAAGGACAATTTTATTACCGTCTATCCTTCTTGCATTTTTGCTTTTTACTACATGGTTTTATGTCAAAATGTCTGCAAAATACTAACTGAATAGAACACAAACACACCTTTATTTGCTTGTGGGAAGTAGCGAGCCCACTGCGGCAGGTCAGCACTGTAGCTGACAATTGGACAGTACCCTTCTGCCTCTCTATTATATGTACAGCCTGACAACTGTGTTGTATTGCAGTGATATGCTCCCTTCCATTGATTACAAGGAAATGTTACAAACTCTGTTCCCTGATTGCGACCCCAATCGAGGTGGTCTGCCATGCTATAATTAGCTTGGTACCATCCACTATCCTCCAACAAAGCTAGAGTCATTTTTGAAACTACTGATCTTGTATCCACAGACCCCGTCATGATCTCATTCATCAAAAGTCTTTTCTCCCAATGCGATCCTATAAGTACACATGCAATGTGCATTTAATTGACAAAAAAGAGCAACATTGAAGAGTGGTGTAGCAACTCTATACTAAGAATCCAGTGTTACATGTATAACTTAGTTACAACCAGCCAAACGTGTACAAGATATGATTGGTTCATCTATTGGGACATCACAAATTTAATGTATGCAAAAGCACTGGTTGGATGATCCTAATGGGATATTGGAAGGCTCTGAAAGAAATGAGCAATTACACTTTTTTATGAAATTTAGAAACTGCATTGATGATGGCTATATTTAAAAAGGAATTAAAAAAATCTCTGATCAATGGTCTACCTGGAAACTAGAGTTGTCCACTGATGTGATTTTGTGGTATAAATATCCCAAGGCCAAAATAGGGCCCAAAAGATGAGTGCTTTAGATCTTGTACATCAGTGACATGTAACAGAGACTGGTTAAAACTTTTTTTTTTGATGACCAAAGGCGTCTAGGTATCTCGCCCTACTAATCCTTCGGGGCTTCAGGGCATGTGCACGCCTCCCTACACACACATGCCGGGTTCAAGCGGTGGGACCTTACTCTGTACATATCCCACAGAGAGTGGCCCTTCATTGGAGTTAGCAGGGATTGAAGAGACAGGTTAATTTAAAGGGAGATTAAAAAAAAAATCCCTCAGACCTCAGATTTTTGCTTAATCTGAAAGAAAAAAAAACCCTATTCTTTTTCTATGTTCTGAATAAATCCCCAATCTTTTCACACGTTTGAAGAAAGCCTTTTCTATTCAGTATAAGTGCTACACAAAATTTAATATAGCATTTCTAAATTGGAGTAGGACATGGCAATAAGCCCCATCCAAATGAAAGAAATGAAAGGAGACCTCTAGCTAAAAGATAAAAAATCAGTCATATACGAATTTTAGCCATCTAATCTAAGGCCATGTAATAAATGACTTAATTTGAAATATTAAATGTCTAGAGATAGTAAACACTGCTGACATTTTGTATTTTGGCTAATCTAGAGGTAACTTCTCATTTTGTAAGATTGGATACACAACCATGCCATACTCCATATTGGACATGCTACATTGAATGCATTCGGCATATGTTGGATGGGTACAAAAGGGGCTTTTTCAGACAGCTTAGACAAAGATTGGGCCTTTTTCATGATAAAAAAAAAAAGAGTGGATTTTTTTAATATTAAGTAAAATGATTGGGGCTTCTTTCAAAAGATCCTTAATTTAATCAATTGCTTTGCATCCTTTTGCATAAAACAATAGTACCAAGTCCACAAAGACGATACCTGATGTACCCCGCCCACCACCATCTTCCAGCTCTAAGCCAGTAAAGTTTTCAGAAAAAGCCTGGTAATGAAAGGATCATCATTAATGCACTTCATGAAGCATGAAACTTTTTTCAGAAACTATAACTTTCTTTTCTTCCTACTTCCTTTTATGCATGGTACTTGTGGGTAGGAAGCCCCTATATGGGTCTAGGACTAGTTACGTACCCCATAATGATATCTCGCATGCATGGCCACGCGTGGCAGCACCACACGTGTCACTGTCCGACCTAACTTTTCATCCATAGCTTGCACAGTAACCTGTAAATGTAGAAATGAGATAGGATACCACAAACAAACATATGTGCCCTGAACTAAAATTACAACCATATCAAAGTTCTACTTTAGCTTTAAGGATGACAGTATACCGGTAGGTGATTCATTATTACATGACACCAAGATCAACATGAATAAGTCATTGTTTAAAGCAACTATTTTTTTTTTGAATGGTTAATATATTAAAATTATTTAAAGCAAATATGACCCGGCTTCAAAATCAATCTCAACTGGTGCTGGCCTTTTGGACAATATAACTTCATTCGTATTGAACTATCGTTTTGGAAACATTGAAACATGATAATTTGAATCTTCTCCGTCTTTTTATTAAGCACTTTGAGGAACCATCTTTTTATTAACCACTTTGAGGAAGGCAATGAAAACAACTTCAAGAACACATGATGAGATTGCAAATTAGCATTAAAAAATAAACAAATAACTCAGTTTCAAAGTAGAAAGCATCTGTCCTAATCATCACAACTGATTTTACATAACAATGGATCCTGAGATGCCACCATTAGCTCCAGCTTGTGCACAATAAGACTTTGAATTATAGAGTGAAAGTAAATGGGATCTCAGAAAATGGAAACAATGCACTGTCCAATTCATGCATCACACTGGCTGACAATTGGCAGCTAAAAGATGTAATTTAAACAGTGATTACCTGGTTACGCCTTCTTTTCCTCTCATCCCTGAAATGTGCGAAGGCATGAGGATCAAAACCTAGAACGTGCATCACCTAGAAAAAGAAACATCGTGGGTTAGACAAAATATCAAAAGTTCTTTATGATGATACTGTTGTTGTTATTGTTATTATTGAGAGATAAAAATTGCAAGTCATTTGTTCACGATGGAAATCTACCAACCTCATGTATCAAAGTTGCTGAAAGTAAAGTCTCTGCTTCTGCTGTCAAGTGACGAGGAGCAACATTCACGTGCCCTGTACACAGCACAGTAATGTTACAGGAACAACTTTCAATCAACGTGAGTTGGCACAAAAGTGGTCAACAGAAAAATTAACAAACTAAAATAAAATAAAAGCACAGAACCTACCAGCAATTGCACGGCCCCATTGATCACGCTCACATGCCACCGCCCAAGCAAGAGTATTACCTGTTGTGGGTCTTGTGGTTACTAAAAGAACTAGATCGGCAGCAGCAACACCCTCTGCAAAGAAATGATATGATTGGAGTCGTTCACAAAATATGACCACCCAAATTAGGATAAATGGCACGGCATGACTTTAACTAGATCTCTCTCTCTCTCTCTCTCTCTCTCTCTCTCTCTCTCATCAGTCAAAAGTAGTATAAAATATCAAAAAAGTATATTGGTTAATCCAGATTAACATGATTAGATCAGATGTCATGCTGGTCAGTGTCAAGTAGGTGTCACTGATTAAGCAATTACTAAATTGATTATCCTTCAACCATAACAGTTTCATAACAGATGATTGTCTAACATACTAATTTACCTTCTACATATTCGCGTGGAAGCTGCACCCCACCATCCTGTCCACATGCAGAATACCCACTCAAACGCAGGTTCCCTTTCACAGGCTCCACGGCTAAGGCTCTCCTAAACCAGTCTGCAGTTTGCCCCAGAGCCTGCTCAAAATATTTTAAGCAACAACCTGAATGAGTAATAGCATGCTAATCCACCAACAACACTAATTGAAAATAACATAAATTAACCATCTTTGATTTTGTTGTAAAATATAGCCAATCCATATAGACTTTGATACTGCTGATGATAATCTACAACAGTTTTATTGTGCAATTCATTTAACATTCAAGGCTGTGTGTGGAAGTAAGGGACTTCACTTAATGGAGCCAAAATTTTCAGAACAGGAAATGGATATTCATTTTGCACTTTCCACCCATTAAAGTATCTTACAAGTGTCAGGTGTCACTTGAAAGATGTCAAACATAATCTGCACATAAAAGGTATGACTCCCACCCCATTTCCATGAGACATCCAAATACACCATTGTATAATGTAGCATTTCAGATCTACATGATTCTAATATATGGGTGACACTCGGAGCAAATAAATTACATCACAATTAGTTCTAAATTTGACTACTATGGCACTCATGTTTAATAGGTTTAAGACATATGCAAACCTATGAAGCTAACATCAACAAGTCAGCTTCTTTTTTATTGAAAAGGGGGAAAACATAAAATTAACACCTTGCGAAGACGATGCTTCTTGTCTTCTCCAGCTATGTCTTCCAATGTACAATTATACCAGCAATCTCCAAAAACTGGAGGATCACCATGAGGATTACATGCAGGCGAACCAGGTATAGAAGTCACAGGAGGCTCTCCAAGCTGAAAAGAAATAAATGGCAAATGAAAATTGCACTCGATCCAATTCCATGACATACACGAGCAGCAGAAATACCATTTAATCCAACCACCTACCTTCACGACATCTCCAACATTTCGACAATCTCTATCATGAGAGTGCCCAACAGCATCATAATTTAGAAAAATTCTAATTGGCTCCCTAGCATCCTTTTGCACTTCCAATGACTGGGAAATTCCAAGCAATGCCCGTCCTTTCCGTTGATGTGTTCCTAAGAAATTAGCCTCCTTGTAAACTTGAGGAGTAACGGAGTACTCTTTTAGACCAGGACGTCGTCTTTGATCGAGAATCTGATCATGGATGCAAGAATGAGAGAGAATGTCCTTTCCACTTGGCTCATGAACTTGCCAATGTCGCCTTTCTTGGGATATTGCATCGGTTCTTTCAATACAGACGAGCAGCAACACAATCTATTATTTTTAAAAAACAAAATAGAAGGAAATGATAAATAAACAAACATAATAATGAAGAAAGTGGACCAACAAACTTCACAGAAACTACTTTTACGAAAACAAAGCATGTATCCATAAAATAAGAAACCACAACATCCAAAATTTTGAACTCCTTATAACCCTAGATGAACAAAAAATTACTAAGACTCATCCTTTTTTTTCCAATTTTCCTCTACAAAGATTTTTAAGGCAAAAATATTAAGGAACTCTAAAAGGCCCTTTTGGATGTACCACAAATTGCAATCAGATTTAGGAGGCACAAATGGTACTCTGTACATTAGAGAGACTGAAAACAACCACACTGGGCAGGAAAATGTATTTTCTGTATTCACACAAATCAACATCCATTGTATGGAAAATAATACCAGGAACGGAAACAGATACGGGAAGCAGAGTGCCAATTTACTACAGAAAATGCTGCATTTTTTTAAATTTGAATTAGTAAAAAGTGTGAAACAGGACATGGGATATCTAGACAGTTGAGCGGGTAAGTGAGTTTCCAAAACAATAGCATTTTTTTAAACCTTCAACAGATGTACTGATTTAGGTAAAAATTAACGACACCATTCACACTGACAAAACGTATACAAATGAAAACCTGTCTAAGTCAATTTAAAATTTATAGGAGAAATTTCGATAGAAGAAAGAAAATCAATCCAGCCTGGCGTTAGAGACCAAATCCTAAACCCAAAATTAAAGGACAGCTCTTCTCTACAGATTCAACCAAAAACATCAAATATCCAAAAATATGGCCACCAATGTTATAAGTAAATTGAAACTATTTTCAAGGTACAGTTATAGTAGTATAAGTCCTGAAACAAAAAATCAGAAACATTCGAACAGATAAGCAAAATACAAAAAACCACTTATTCCAACAAATTCAACAAAATCTCTGCTTTTTCCAATTCAAACGAAATGTGAGCAGCAACAACTAGAAAACACCCAAATCAAGACTTTGTTTTCTCCAACTGTGATCAAACCCATCTATCAAAAGCAAAAAAGTAAAATTTCAAAGAAATGCAACATATCAGCAAAACCCTAGGTCCCAATGACAAAAAGGGCCAGACGAGATAGAGGAAAAGGGACTATGAAGATCTCTGTATTTCTCTAATTCCAATTGAATTTATACTGCTCAAAAAGACCTAATAAAACCCACATTCCCATGCGTGAGTTAGCAAAATTGAACCAAATTCTAATGGATCAGTGAACTCAAGGAGACCATAATACCCAATCAAATCAACAGCTGTCCAGCATTGTTCTATTTCCACCAAGATTCTTTCCCAAATTAGGAAATAGAAATGCCCCAAAATTGCAAACCCAATCTTTAACGAGAAAAACTCTAATAGCAAGAAATAACAACAGATCACGCACCCTGAAGAACTGATCACTCCCAAAAAAAAACCCAATTTTCTTTGTCGATTCCAAAGTACTACTCCCACAAACTAATAATAGACAAACCAAATCCAACACCTAAAATCCTTCTTTTAATAAGCTCATAATATAAGTAATGTAAAAGCCAACAGATAATAAACCCTAAAGTGTTAATTCCTTTTAGGCTCTGTTTGGAGGTATGGTAATGCAAGTACTTCGTTGGAAAATAACAAGTTTCAACTTTCAACAACAAAATAAATGGATTCAGCTGTCTTCGGTTAACGATGGCTATTTTCAAGGAAACTGCTTTCCTTTCAATGCATCAAAACAGGGCGTAACAATAGTGGAAGCAATTTCACAATCCTAACAAATCCATACTACAAAAAATCCAAACTTTCTTCGAATTCTACATGAAATAAATGGGAAATCCAGCAAAATATCAACAGATAAAAAAACCCATGAAAGGTTCTAATTTGTACTGAAAATCCCACTCCCCAAAGACACGCATTAAAAACCCAATTCTGAAATCTCGTTGCAATTTCACATTCCTACCAAATCCCATACTAAAAAAATTGAGACTTCCTCTCTTTTCTACACGAAAGGAGAATGGGAAATCCAAAAGATATAGTAAATGAACCACTGTCCAAAGCCAGACAAATCCCAAAAAAAAAAAAAATTGGAATCTCATTACAATTTGACATTCCTACAAAACCTATACAAAAAATTAAAAAAAAAAAAACCAAACTTTCTTTCGTTTCTACATAAAAAAAAAAAAAAGTAACAATAGAAAATCCAAAATAGTAAATCAACAAAACCATAAAATTTCCATTTTCACTGAAATTCCAACTCACAAAAAGAAAAAACCTCAAATCCCTAATATCCAGAAACGTAAAGAAAAACCGAGAAATTTCAAGAAATTAAGAGCGCCCACCTGATAAACAAGCACTGCAAAAAGAAACCACGTCCGAAATAACGTTCTTGACGAAACTCGACACGGCACTGTTGTCTTCACCTCCATCTAACTGAAGAAAACAGCAAGCGACGACGACGCAGAAAAAGTGGACCCAAAAGCCGCTCTCCATCAAACGCGCAGCGGCTTTCCCATCGGCTTCAGTTCTTCAAAAATCCCCCGATTTTAACACATTTCGTGTAACAGGTTGATGGGAAATTCGTCCCTCGCTGCCAAGATCGGATCTTTCTACACCAGAAGAAAGAAAAATGAGAAACCCTTTCTCAGGATCTGAAGGAAACTTTTTTCTCTAGTAATTTCAGCGCAGATTTTTGTACGGAGATGGAAACCGCTACAGTGCTTAAGAAAGCGGTTTTTTAAATGAGAACAGCGGTTTTTAGAGTGAAGTGGTCATAGGAGCAGCAGAGTAAATAATGGCAGCAAGACGCGGATGTGATTTTATTGATATTTTCATTTTATTATTTTATCTAATACTATTTTTTAATACAGACTTACAGAGCGAGAGTGGTGAAAATCGTACTGAAATAATTAAATTACGAACAAGTTCTCGCTATTTAATTTTTGTTTCAATTATAAACTAAAAATTGTTGATAAATCGATTACAGAAAAGAGTTTCACTTAAATTTTTTATTCATTCAGTTTAAGCAAATCAATTGATTGTTAAGAGGAATCTCTCCTTCAATCACCTATATTACTTAATTAAAATTAGAAAAATATACATACTAATAAGACAAAATTATTCTGAATGTTTACATCGATATTTTCTATTTAATTTTATAAAGTCATTAAACTCAGGTTATTTTCAAATATTACTTAAACTCAGTTATGTCGGTTTAATGGGTGTTAAGAAATAAAAAAAAACTTGGATTGAGGTTTTTTTTCTTTAAATGCCACAGTTGTCGACTTCACAACTGTGATAAAGGATAATGTTTATTGCTAAAATAAGAAGGGAATGTGTCCGCTAAAATTAAGAAAGGTATTAGATGATTATCCAAAATCTAGAAGCTTTTAAATGTTTAATTTGTTAAAAAGGAATATTTTAAATTTAGGTTCGTATTTCTTCAGATGAAATACTTGGTTTATATTGAATGACAGATGTACTCAAGTATTTTGACAACATTCATACATGTCATCATTCAAGAGATAAAAAGCTAATTCCTTTTTTAATTGAAAGTTAGCGTATTCAAATTGTTCGCTTTGAATAATTTCATGCAATTTTGAGATTTTTATCTTATGCCTGTTAAGCAAAGCCCACGTTGGATCAAACTCTGATTCTAAGTGACGCTTTCTGACCTTCTTACCTTTTTTAAGTTTTCACTCACAAAGAGCCCAAGTTGTTCCAAATCCATACTTCAATGGCCAAAGACTTAACCCAAGAACATTATGAAGATCTCGAGCTTGGTGGGTTGAATTTTAATAAATTCAATCTTAATTTATATAGAAAAAACTATTGAGTATGATTCAACTCGATTTGAATTGATGGTATGAAGTGTTCAATCCGACCCAACTTGAGTTGCTGACTCGATTCAATGTGTTATTGGACTTAAGATCCATTTTTTAATCTAAATTTGAAAAAAAAAAACCAACAATATTTTTTTTATATATTTCTTGAAACTCAAATCCTACTCTAAATTTACAAATACATAGTTCAATCCATTGATTTTTCAGATCGGATCATGCGGGTCAAGTTAAGATTTGACCCAAATTTCACCCTTAAGATCTACAGGTCTATCTAGGTTTATGTTTAATTTGTGATTGTCAGGGGTGAAACTTGAGACATGTTTTAATATGAGTCACATGATCCAATCTGAGAAATCAATAGACTAGGGTTATGTATTTGCAAATTTAAGGTCGGGTCAAGTTGGGCTCAAAACTTTAAAATTAATCCAACTCGAGCTGAGTAATTCGAGGACCAGTAATTCGAGGTCAAGTCAGACCCAACTTGTACTCATTAAGATTTGGTCGTGTTATCAAGCCAACAACTTCAGGTCGGGTTGAATTGAACTCAATAATTTTTTATATTAGTTGAATTGATTTTATTAAAACTTGACCTAATTTAAGTAGCTCCAGTTGCCCCAATTGGTCAAGCTCAAGTCAGACCAACTTGTACTCATCAAGCTTGTACCCAAATTTTTATCAGGCTTAAGTTGGGCTTAAACTAGATTAACTTGTCAAATATTCTCAAAAATATAAATTATGTATTGATGCATTTATATATAATAACTGCTGAAGTATTTCAAATTTGGATGTAACAAAGCTTGACTGACTTTTAATGGGCAATATTATGCATCGTAGTTGATACAATATTATACGTACATGATAAAAGTAAAGTGATTTAAAAAAAAAAAAAAAGTGCATATGTCCAAATGGTTTTCATTGAAATCCAAATGATGTGGAGATGGAAAAAGTTTTTTTTAAAAAAAAAAAATTAAATCTTTTACAATAGTAGACTGAGATTAATTTAAAATTTACATATGGTGGCGTATTTTGTAATAACTCCAAAACCCAAATGCAATTCATAATACCTTGATTATTAATATTATTATACATGAAAAATGACCAAATCCAAATGAGAGAGATTGGAACAATTCCAGTTTTGAGGTGTGAGGAAAACAAAGAGAGAAGGCAAAGTAAATTCTTAAGACATTAATGTTGTCTACTTCCCTCATTTAGTACGACATTGTACAAACGTTTGGTATTTTCATCCTCGAAGAAAAGAAAGCTTCAAATCTTGACTTGAATGCCTTTTGTCTGTCTTCCAATTGGGCTTTTTAAATTTAAACGTCATCAACGTCTCTTTTCGTTAAGCTTACCAATGTCAAGTTTAAATACATTTCAAACCCCAGTTAGTTAGGTACAAGTCATCTACATCTACCTATAAATAATATTATTATTTCCTTTATTTTTAGCTATTGTTTAAGTAAGTGCAACCAAGCTAGGGTGGGGCTAAGCCACCAAAACCTTAATTGCTGATAGTGGGACCCACTCGTTGGCAAGTGGGTTGGGTCACCGAAACATCACTATCATCACCTCCTTTGCCTATTTTTTGATACGTGGGGACCATGTACCTCCCCCATTTTAACATATGGTTTATCCATCATATGACATGACCACGCAAACATTTATTATTTGAGCACATAAATTTAATTGAATGGCTATCCCAATACGAAAAAACTCTTTTAACAAACACGGGTTTGAGTGAATTTCTCATTTCACCTCAATCTGCCCGTACAGATTTTTTTTTTTTAAGAAATAATCAAATATTTAAAAATCGATGCACCGATCGAATCACTTTTCAATGAATCGGTGCACCGATTTGTGACTGACAGCAGAGAATTGGGAATAGAAATTTAAGGAGACGTGAGAGGATTCGATGGTTCGTGATTTCTTGAGACGTGAAAGAGTTCAAATCGGTGCCTCGATTCACTGAAAAATGATTCGATCGGTGTATCGATTTTTGAATGTTTGATTTTTTAAATTTTTTATACGAACGAATGGAGGTAAAGTGAAAAGTCCAGAAAAATCCTTGTATTTTAAAAGACTATTCCCATGTTAAAATGGCCATCCATTCTATTTTTTCAGCTGAAATTGAATAATAATTACTGTACTTTCAATTTCATAAATTTTAACCACTCAATCTAAAAAATATTAGCTTAGTGTTCAATATACCAACTGTTATTTCAGTGAGAGCATAGATGTGTAGAGTTTCTTTTCCTCTATTTTTTAAATGAATAAAAAGTCACACACATGAATTTTTACTTTGATGCAACGACTATTATTTGGCCTCCCATTTTGACCCCGATCACACTCCTTCCCTCCTGAATTAAATTCTTATTTAATTTAACTTCAAACCAAGTTAGATACACCATTAAACTGACCCTACAAAGTTTACACCTCCAGATAAAAAGAATCATTGAAACCTTAAAAAAAAATAACTTCTAATTGGTTAAAATATTTTTTTATGAGCATTGTATTCAAAACATCTATGTTAAATCTTTATTATATTGTTTATGTAGAGGTAAATTAAAAACATAGTTGTATTAGGTGGGATTTTGGTCCACTTTGATGATGATGCACGGTCCACTTGGTTGGTCATCAAAGATCGCCTTTGTGTGTGTCCCGCATGGCATCTGTCTAATGACCACATGGACCCGTTATCCCCCAACTGACCCCCCAACATGTTCATCCAAAGTAGGTCTCACGTCATCATCAATGTTAGCTCGAATTCCACCTAATATAATGGTTCAGATGTAACCATGAATTAACAGTTTGTTTCTACGCATCCAAATTACAGTGTTTGACCCATTAGATCTACTTGAACTGGCTCTGTCTTTGAATTATCTAGAAAACTCTTAAAACGTGGATTTAAGTGATCTTCATTGTTAAATTTAATACATTTATTATAAAGATTAAAATTTGAAATGTTAAGATAAAAAAAAAGAATGAATTGAAAGATCCTTTTCATACAAGCATCTGTTAACCTTTTCAACACATCCCATGTATCAATTATAGAGAGATGTTTAGATTTTGAAAGGGAGGGGAAAAAAATTCTATATAGTTAGTTCCTTTGCATCGAAGCATTCATCAAAAACAGTAGTTCGTGGGTTGGCGAACTGGGTATAGCATAAAGAACTCACATGGCATAGTTCAATTAGTTGCCTCTTGTTTTAGGAAGTGGAAAGTTGCGAGTTCGAATTCTATAGTTTAACTTTAGTGTGCTCTAAGAGTATGGACTCACCAGTGAGAGTTTTACTCTGAATATCACACAATTTTCCACACATAATCTTTTTTTAAAAAAAGGAAAAGTCTCTAACTCTCTTATGGTCTTATACTCTTACTCAGGGGTTTAAAAATCGGTATCGGCCGATACGATATGTCGACCGATATATCGTTATCGGCCAATATATCGACCGATATTTTTCTCTTTCTTCCTTGTTTTTTTTAAATATCGGCCGATATCGGCCGATGTCAAGGCCGATATTATGAATATCGGCCGATACGATACATATCGGCCGATATTCACATATCCAAAACCGATATATATCGGCTGATACGATACGTATCATCCGATATTTCAACCCCTGCTCTTACTGTCTCTTAATCTAACCTCTTAATAACAAAAGATATTGAATTTTTTTTTTTTTATACATGTACCCATTTAAAAGGTGAAAGCAATTGAGTACGTCTTAGCTTTGTATAATTTAATTATTTTAGACCCATTGAAAGTCATATCATTAAAAATAAAAGTCATATCTGAGCTCTGACGTGTGTTTATTTATTTAAGTATTATGGACTGACGTTTCGTTGAAGCTGTGAAATTTCATATAAACCAAAAACAATATAAATTATGTGAATGATTTTAATTGGGCATTTCTTCATATCGTACTGTGGAATAGATTGTGGCGTATTTTTTAGTCTTTATAGTCAGATAGATTTCAATAATCTGCCTGGGAAAGTCAAATAAAAGATGATTAATTTATCATTTGCATGATTTCAATAATTTTTATCCACTAAAGTTTAGGTGAGATTAGTTGTTCAACGGTGGGATGCTGACGTTCAAATGCTTTCAAAGTTTATCCAATTAATTAAAATATAATCAATTTCCGCCTATTTGGATTCACCCAATTGGGTAAGATTGAGAGTCCACTTTTAATTTATTCATATTAGATTCAGATTATTACTACTTGATTTAATTCATATTTAAATTCTCTTTTACCCTGTCTATATCAAATACATTTTTAAATCTTCAATTTATTTTTAATTTAAACCAACTAATTTAGATTGAGTGAAATGAAGCTACAGATCAACTGCATTAACATGCTTTAAATAAGTAAGCATCTACAAAAAACAAGTCTCAAGTGATTCAATTGGGTCAAATTATACAGATAGATTATGAGTTTAAATTAATTTTAAAATGAGTAAAAAAAAAAAATGGCTGGCAAAAATAGTTTTAGAGGGAAGTGGTCCCAAACTCTTTGAACTTTTGTTTTCTCTGATCATCATCCCTTTAAAGTTATTGTCTCCTCTGTTTAGAAATTAGAATCAAGCGCTTTAAGTTACACACTTCCATCTTTGTTACTTCATTATTTTCATTGCGGTGACTGGTGAGCATTCTCCTTTTTATCTTTTTAGAAAAACTGATCTAATTTATTACGAAGAAAACAATTTTAAAGCACATTTAATATTTTTCTTATCATAATTATAATGATTGTTCTAGATTTTAAATTGTTGGGCTAAATTTCCTAAAGTATAATAGATAGGCCTGCTTAGAGTTAGTCAATGAGTAGGTTTTCCATTAATTTGAAAATATATGGTGGGTCCCCAAGGAACCCCACCTTGGAAAAATCCACGTGACTCTGATAATACCTATGGAGTGGTTAAAATAACTTAGTATGTGAGGAAGCCAACTCGTTCCTCCTATTCCTACCTTATTATCTTTCACCTGGCCTGTATTCAAAAGGTGGCCGAATGAACTTTGACAAGTGTCCAAATTCCAAACTAAAAGGGTCTCTCAAATAAAATTTTCAAATTTGTTCGAAATTTAAAGAAAAATATTTTTTTTTCTAAAAACTGAGTCATATTGTATATTCTTATTTGAGTTTAAATCAATCTGTAAAAGGCGTGCATCAGCAATAATTTAAAGTTTTTTTATTTTAATTTAATTACTTTTTCTCATGCTCTAGAATGAAAAATAATCTCTCTCTGATGATTGTTAATATTATAAAAAATGATAGCGATCTTCACACGGAATTTTTATATAATCAGACATAGGAATTAGAGGATTTCCCACTTTACCATTCCAATGCAGTATAAATCGGCTCAATGACAGACTCACTGAACCTTCCACTACGGTATAAATTGATTTACTGACTGGCTTAGTGAAATTTATCCAAGTGAGACTAATTTTTTCATACAGAACAGCAAATCAGAGCACTGACCAGCTCACTGACTGGATCATTATTTTTTTTAAATGCTTTCGTACGACCAGAGATGTAAAAATTAGTATCAGTCGATATGATACGACCGAGATATCGGCCGGTATGATGCGGTTTCAAAACTGTATCATATCGGCCGATACGATACGTATTGACCGATATTTGCACCCCTGCGTACGACGGTGGAATAGTAAAATAGATAATACCTTAAAATCCGTGTCTCATAACAGAAAGTACCCATGATAGAATCACTACCCTTATAAAAAAAATAGATAATTGATTAATAAAGTCATAAAAATGGGTCCCACTCATAGAAGAATAAGTTTGAAATGAATTAATTTTATAAAATTTTGAGATGAGCGAATTAATAAATATTTACTAAATTTATTTTTAATTGAATTGTTAAAACGATTCGATTGCAAGGCTAAATCTAAGTCTTGTAATGTAAACTTTAATTGAAGTGGAAAGTGAGTGAGGCTTACTTCTATAAGCAACAAGGCAACAAATACAAGTATACTACGGCACTACAATGAGATTCACCGTACACAGTCATACTTAAAAGCGGCTTTGCATTCATTGATCCAATTCTTTGTTAATCTGTTGCGCGACAAGACAAATTAGACAGGTGTTAAATTGTTGAAGACCTTCACTCGTTATCTACACTTCCTTTTAAATTTACAAATATAATTCCGATTATACCCCTGCTTCGAATTTTCCAAGTCTCTGCGACTCGTTTCTGCTCTGTTGAGGTAACTGGCTCTAATTCCCCAAACTGAAAAGGGTCATCGACTGTATGTGCGCTACAACCAGAAAGTTGACTCAGTGAGGGAGTCAAGGTATAAGGTACCGATTATTTAATACATTCTAATTAGGATTGTGGGTTGTGCTTAGGACTCCTAATTACATAGGACTGACCAACTGGCTGGACGATGATATGTTCAACTGAGACACGAACTCTGCACCAAACACGACAGTGAAACAGCACTCAGAGTGGAAGTATCTGAGTCAATGGAGGTTGGATATGGATATATATCCTAGAGGGTGTAAAGGATCTGGATCATACACGACATGGAGTGAGTAGAACTGCAGAGACGTGTGTGGCCTAGCATACAGAGAAGAGGAAAGTCTGTAAAGAGTGGGACACAGCAGTCTTCCTTACACGGGCATGGAACACACACAATAGATGGGATCCTAGTTCTAGTGGGACTCCATATCTCAACAGCTGGACGGTCTTAGATCTTCAGACTATGAACAGAGCAGCAACGAGTTGAAGATGCAGGAGTTTCCACGCTGCAATCCGCATAGAAACAAGAAAGAGAAAGGGGTACAAGAGAGGGGAGGGAAGAGAGAGAAGAAGATAATAGAAGAGGAAATAAGGTAGATGGCGTAGATAGGGAGAAGGCAGCAGAGGCTGCTTAATCAAAAGAGGTAGAGGAGAAGAGAGAGCGTGGGATGCACGAATGAAGATAGAGAGGTGGGAGGAAAATCCAAAGCAGGGGTATAATCGGAATTGTATTTGTAAATTTAAGAGGGGTGTATATAAAAACAAAAAGGGGTGTATATAACATTACCCATTTTTAAAGGGTATTGATTAGCGAGGCTCAAATTGGAAAAATGAAAATAATTGTATGGGATGAATAAATTTTATGGTATAAAAATCAATATCCTTTTTAAAAGCTATTAGAATATCTAAATTAAAAATTTAAAGAATTTTTTAGTCATCAGATTTAGATAAATCATAATCATGGTAATTAATTTTGATACATTTCAATTGAATTATTAACAAATACTTTTAATCTCAATTTTGAATTTAAGAGATTATAAATTCTATATTTAATTTTTTAAGACCATAATTCTATATTTAATACAGTGAATGTGTGAAAAAGGCTAAACTTTTTTAATCATGAGTGTAGTTTAACTGGTTGCCTCCAACTCATGAAGCGGGTGGTTACAGGTTGGAGCCTCCGTGACCTAGCTTTGGTATGCCCTAGAGGTAGTAAGTTCACCTGTGGGAGTTTTACGCTTGGTATCCCTAGTTTCTGTAATTATCCGTCCTGCTAGCGCACAGATCCACATGGCTTTGTTTTGACGAGCCAACTCACTGTTACTCCTAAAAAGTTTTGTGTTAGAAGGAGGAAGGCTACCACTTATATACCAAGGAACTTCTAATACAACTAACAATATAAGATTTTTTGTCCCCCACACTATAAACCTCCTCTGGAGTGGGGTATCATAGTTTCTTACATGTAAATAATTAAAAAAAAGTGTGAAAAGACCAAACTTTTTTAATAAAACATAGACAAGAAATAATTCATTAATGAGAAACGAGGTACAAGAGCACGAGCGATTATGTATAAGATAGTTATACATGATGGTCAACTAAAAAAAAGAAATGTAAATAGAGACTAGATGCTATGAAAAAACAAATACTTGGTCTCACACAATTCAAAATATCATTAGAGACGTGGTTCGAACTCAGACCTCTATTTCTTATAATGATTTAGGATAAAACACTTCAATTTACCTGTTGAGATTTATACAATCTGACTTTAGCTAAGAAGTTAGCAACACTATTTATTGAGGATTAATATGTTTGAAACAGATCGCACCATTTATACATAATCTCTTAATATTCATAATAATATTGACTAATTTAGGATTTTTCATTCCATTATCCTAAATTAGCTCTAACACATTTTTAGAAGATTAACAATATATCATAGTGTAGGTAGTTCAACTGATTGCCTCTTCCCTTAAAAAATAAGAGGTTGCATGTTCGATTCCCATTACTTATTCCACAATTTTCTAAATGTAAATTAAAAAAAAGAAAAATCTATTATTTGATATCATGAAACACACCCTCCAGTCTTTGACAAGTTTGCCTCGGTCCGTACCATCTAACTTTAAATTTATAAAAGTCTCTCCAAGCTTCACTCGTTCTACGCTGGGTTTATAGGTTATTTTACCAACTGATGCAAAAAGACTAACTCACTTGATATCTTGTATCAAAGTTCTTTTTTTAAATCGTTTAATTTATTTATTTTCAAAATCGTTCAAAAAAAGTATTTTTTTTATATTATCTTATTCAGGAAGCTCCTATTTTTCATCATTCATGCATGTGGAGAGGCCAGTGGCATCACACATTCACACTTATAAAATGTGCAAAGTTTAAGATGTCAGTATATATTTCAATTATTTAAAATATTACTTTTTTATTATTAAATACAATCGATGTTTCATAAGTAAAAATATTTATTTAATATTAAAAATTAAAGAGTATTCTATTTTGAATAGTTGTGCTGGTATCATCTCATCATCTGATGATGAGATTCGACGTCTCTCTTAGGTCTGCTGAATAAATTTCAGTTGTGACTCGCTTTAATTGCCATAAAAATGGAAAATCATAAAAATTCTGATTATTTAAGGGACAACATTTTGAACATTAGGCGCATCATCAAATTTAATGTCTATCATTTAAAAATTCATAGTATTTCATACCATACGAATAACTGTATTAATAATTGAAGTTATTAAAGTCAAAACCACTGCTCCCTTGTGATTTGTGACTTGTCACTTTGTACTTCAGATTTGAAATCCAATGAAACTTCTCTCTGCCGACATCTTTTCACTTTTTTTTTTGCAACCAATGGAGACGATAAACATTTATAAAATTTTAAATGCTGGTCCTGATTTTCTCATTAGCCTATATTAGGGATCAAACGTTGAATTGGATGCAGTAATATCAGCGATGCTGTCGGCATTTAAGGAGGATTACATGGTAGAATCAGCAAATCTTTTTAAAAAATTTAGAAATGTAAAAATAGAAAAAAATTTGTATTACGAGCATGCTTTGATTAAAAGTATAGTCGTTCTGATATAAAACATCATATTCTTGAAAATAAAATCTAAAATAGGGATTTTCTTAAAATAATAAAAATATCTTGAACTGGAGAAACCCAAAAGAAAAATGAGATTGAAATGAAAAATATTTTTTAAAATTGAAGAATGTAGATCTTTTTAAAATCATACTCAAGACCAGAGGTGATAATATCGACCGATACGAAACGTATCGGCCAATATAATATGGTTTTTCAGTATCGTATGATACGGCCGATACGTATTGTATTGGTCATACACGGTAGTTCTCGACCGATATGGCCAATAAATGGACGATATATATCGGTCCGATATAGGTCAATTTTCATAATATCGGCCTTTAAAAAAAAAAAAATCAAAACAATGGTGGGTCTGAGTTGTTATTTCGGCCGATATTGAACCAATATCGGCTAAAAAATCGGCCAATATTTTCGTTTTAATTTTTTTTTTAAATCCAACTTTTTTTGGGTTATTTATTTATTTTTTAATTCAGAAAAAATAAAATAATAAAAAATAGCGATATTTAAAAAAAATAAAAGAGGTGAAAGAAATTCATCGGCCGATATCTCTTCCTGTGCGTATTTTTTCACCTCTCCTCGAGACAAAATTTAAAGTGAAAAGTAATAAAGTAGATTATTTTACTATGCAGTGTCATAAAATGCGGATAGATTGTTGTTATCATTTTTTATTTATTTAAAATTAATAATCTTTTAAATACCATTCAAATACAAAATTTAAAGTGAAAAATACCATTCAAATACCCCTATCCTTATACATCAGAGCCCATATGGGTAGACTCTACTAGTCCTAGATGGATTGCTCATGGGGCCATTTTTATATTATCTGAGGTTACAGTTGTAACTCATATGGGTTGAGCTGAGTTTTGGGTTTGCCCAACCTCAAATAAAATCACAACTAAATGGCTTGGGTTGACCCAAATTGAATCATCCGAGTTGATTTAACCCCTTAATTGACCGTTGGTTTTTAAAACTTTAAAAATCATGACTTTTCAAATGTAGGGAACTTGATTTATTTTTTAACAACATCATCTAATAAATACCATTCAAATACACCTATCTCTATATATTAGAGCAGAGATATAAATATTGGTATCGATCGATATCTGAATATCGGCCGATATATTTTAATCTCTCTTATTTTTTTTACAAAACCCATCAATATTGGTTGATATTGTAAATATTGACCGATACGTATCATATTAGCTGATATATAAAAGTTTTCTTATCGGCTGATATTTATTCCCTACGTTGAAGCGGTGGAGCCCATATGGGTGATGGGTGGGCTCTACAAGTATTGATGGTTTTGTTCTTCATGGGCTAGGTTGCCGAGGCAAAAGCCATTCCATAGGCTCGACTGAGTTTTAGATCTGTGCAAGCTCAAACTTGATTTACAATTAAATGGTTTGGGTTAATCACAATTAGTCCAATTTGAGCCTAGAATACTAATTTTGAGCTCGAAATGCACACACGTGCTGATTAGGGTTTGAACTTCTTTGCGCGTAGTATATAAATTTTTAATACTTTACAAAAATTCAAATTATATATTACTTAATTTTATATTTATGTACAATATCAGTGAAATAAAATAAAATTTTATAAATTCTAATTTGAATTCAAATTTTATATTGAACTCAGGTTTTTATGTCATAGGTCCCATCTATTTTAAATTCTAATTTGAACTTATATGTAAACTCAACTTGATTTTTGTATGAGAATTTTCATGGGACTCAATTTTTTTAATAATCCCTCCCTCCTTTTTCAATAAAAGTAGATGCTTTCTAACTTTGCACAGCATCCAATTTTTAAGAGCAACTTGACAATTGTTCAAAGTTCAAACTTAAAAGAACTGACAAACCTCGAGATTCAAAATCCTTTACTATAATGACCTTCTATTTTATCCACACCTTCATTATTTGAATGGATTCTTCTCAGATCCATAATTAATAATTAACTTTCTTCAGATAAACCAAATCTCTCCAATTAATTTACTAGTGTAAATATCCAAATCATGTGATTATATCATGTCTAAATATAGTAAGAAATAATCATGTCAAACCTCAAGCCAAAGACAAAAAACAAAACACGAAGAATCTATTACAATATGAAAACCTTAATCCTCATGTATAGTGGCATCAGTTCACTACAATTGGGACGTACTTTTGTGATAATCACAATCTAACATTCATCTATTTTATAAATTTTATTCATATTTAAATTTAAATTTATTTTAAGTTGATTTTACTATTAATAAAACATTTATCTAAAATGAAGGTGAGCTATATAGACACTCGATTTAAAAAAATTGGATAAATTTACCATTCTACCCCTCTGTGTTTTATCATCCGAACGAACTGTCAGTTCATTTTTTGTTCGTTTAGATGAGTGTCAGTGTAAATTTCGTTCGTTCGGACGAGTGAACTTATATATGTTCATTCATTCGAATGATCACTTAGGATCATTCGAACGAATGTGCTTTCTCATTCACTCCCTTAAGTTTGCGCTCTTCATACTTGGCCGATGTTTTGGCTACATTCCCATATTCAAATGCTTTCCTTTGAGATTTGTCAGCAAACATGCCACTGCTTTCCTTTTTCAAGACATAATCCAAAATAACATACCAAGAACCTGTACTGAAGGAGTTGCCAAAATTACTTTGAGGAATTACTGATTTATACTTGGTATCTCCAGAACTAGTTTTCCATTGTGTGTCTTGTGCAACACATTTATTCCAGCATTCTTTGACATTTACTAAGTCATATTGTTTACTCATCAAAAGAACATACTATTATTAGGATGTATCCAAATTGATCATTCGAACGAATGAACATATATAAGTTCATTCGTCCGAATGAACTGAAATTGCATTGTTCTGTTCGTTCGGATGAGTATATTCGTCTTAACGAATTGAAATTATACTGATCTGTTCGTTCGGATGATAAAACACAGAGAGGTAAAATGGTAATTTTTTTTAAATTAGATGTGTAGAGACAGAAAAACTGAATGTATCTATGGATCACCAAAATGAATCTATTTTAATGATTGAGCTTTAAATCTTTAAAGATAAATAAAGTTGACTCTCTATAAAAAAACATCATTCTAAAAATATATTTTAAATCCAGTGCATCAGACTCTATTTTTATAGTCCTCAAAGGACTCATGACAGACTACAGACTATTGCTTATAAACAGCGTCGTAACCCCATAGTTTACTTGGGACCGTTAGATAGCTTCGATCAATCAAAATCCTACTTCATGTAAAACTATAAAGAACTCATTCCATAATCATACTTGTCACCTAACTCCAGTAGACTTACCTTCTCCAGTACAAGATCATCATGCCATAAAAAAATCATGCCAGAGACTTTTTCATTTTTTATGCAAACATGCAACTACTTCTCCACTTCATTTTCATATTTCAAGTATCGGCCAAATATTGAGTTTTGACTTGGGGGTATAACGAGTTAGGATTTAAGGTCATCTGAGCCCAGGCTTAGATTAACCTCAATTAATTGAACTCTAGCTCAACCTGGGTTGTGTTTATAGGACCCGAGCTTGATTTTAAGCCCGAAATGCCTATCAGGGCTTACATGAACTTGGGTTTAAAATAGACTTTCGTTTGTATTTTTTTGTTATAAAATATTAATTATATTTTACATAAAATATATATTGTGTTCAATATCAATTAAAAAAGATTTGATATGATTTTATAAATGCGGCTCATTCAGGTTTTCAGTACAATCTTCGGCATCCGTGTATGAGTCATAGTCCGATTGAAATTCTAATTCGGGCCCAATATTTTGGACCCAAGCTTGGACCAACCAGAGGTAAAAAAGTTAGTAATTATTTAGTTTTCTTAGATTTTTTTTTTTTTCAAAAATGACATAGGCCATTTGAGTTTTATTTATTAAGATAAAAACATTGGGCCTGAAATGACCAAACTGAAAAATAAAAAATTGACAACATTTAAAATTTAATTTTCATCTAAATTTTGTAGAACATGAAAATATGGTCTTCTATTGCTCTGTTTCATTTTCATTGAAATAGCAAAAGGCAAAGTTTGGTGATGATGACTGATGTTGTTTGCTTCTTGGTATGGAATATGGATAGCTCCTTTCGTGATTTTTAATTTTTTATAGGTACGCCGGAAAAAAGGTGTAGGCCAGTAAGAAATCGCTTTCAAATTCATGAGAATGGAACAAAATCATAGCATGCCAATTTTCCTTTAAGAGAAGACAAGTAGTGGGATGGTCTTCCAAACTTTGTATTAAACTCTTTTTTCTTTTTTCTCATATAGAAATCTAAAAAGGGAGCCACTCACATCCAATAATCTTTTAATGGTCCAATCTCCGATCTCCGGAACTTGACCAAAAAGAGAGAAGTGTGGGGACTGCAATCACAACTTAAAATATCTAGTGATGTGGAGCTCAGTGACTTCAAGAGCAGATGAAAAAATAAATAAATTCATTCTGAATTTGTTAATTTTGTAAAAAATTAAATTATAATTGTTCTTACATATAAGCTTGGCAAGAAAGGGGAAAAAACTAGCGTAATCTAGTGGAATTAGAGGAGCTCAACTGAGTTGATGCTGGGACTTAGGGCTAATCTTCATCAATTTGAGTACTTGATTCTAAGTCAAAGGGTTCAAATATTAGCCGATAATATTATTTTAGAGCTATCTAATACTCTCTCCATCCTATTGTAGTTATCTTATTTGAAAGATTTGTATTTTTTAAAGAACTTTCTATATAATACTAGCACTTCATGCAATCTCATCCATTTCCAACACACTTTATAATACTTTAATATAAATAAGACAACTATTTTAGGAAAATTCCAAAATCTATATAAGACAATTAATTTGGGACGGAGGAAGTATATATCATTTTTGAGCTATCTAAAGGGAGAGGGAGAGGGAGAGGGAGAGGGAGAGCGAGAGCGGAGGCCTGGCCCATCAGGTTATTATATACGTTCAAATCAGGGGTAGAAAAATCGGCCGGGCCGAGATATCGGTCGAATTTTTTCTCTCTCTTGTCCTTTTTTTTTAAAAAAAAAATTCAAAAAAATTACAATAAATGCAGATAATTATGGGCTTATTGAATATGTAATTTTTTCATAAAATATCAGACATTGACATCTTCTAATATATTTTCGAAGTTACGATATTGGGAAATTATATAATTAGTAATAAAATGGTAAAAATTACAAGGAAAAGCAGATAAATGAGGAAAATTTGTAGAAATAATTTCATAATTTATTTTCTTAGTTAATGAGTGTTATTTTAAGTTATGAATTATAGAAATAAAAAATAATAATAATAAAATGATTAAAAATTACATAATAGTGTAGAAAAATATTAGAAAATGAAATTAATGGGGTCCTAATCACTTGAACTGATAACCACACAAATGTCATACATAATAATATAATGTTTTCTTTCATTTGAGAAAATAGATTTTATTTTTCATTAATAATAATTAGATAAATAAAATTATTAGATAAAATCATGAGCTATAGTTAATTATGTTAAATTGATATAATAAAAATAAAGAATACCTTCTAATAATAATGACATTGGTAAAAAAATTAGATGATAAATATAATATTAAATTATTACAATAAGATAAATAAAAAAAACATTATACTTTTTATTTTTAGTATAAATAAATATTATATTTAAAATAAAAAAATATTACTTCCACTAAATTTTTGATAAATGATAAAAATGTAAGAGGCAAACGTGACTTTCCCTGGGAAGAGCATAAAAAAGTGTTTTCACTTAAAAGTTAAAAACCCTAATGCTCATCTTTTGATACCCTTCTTCTCTTTCACTCTCTGTGAAACCCTAGCAGCCGCCGCCACTCTCTGTATTTTTCCCACCAGCGAAGAAGAGAAAGAAGAGAAAAGAAAGCTGTGAAAAGTGTGCGATTTTTTTTCTTCAATCTTTTCTCCAAATTTTCTTTTTTCTCTTTCCATTCTTGTCTGATATTAAAAAAAATGGGGCTTTTTTTTTAAAAACAAAAACAAAAATCGAATTTTTAAAATTCGGACGATACTATATGTATCGGTCGATATAATTCGGTGGTCGAAAATTTGAATTATATCGGCCGATACACACAGTATCGGCGGATATTTTGACCCCTGGTTCAAATCCATTGATTTGTAGTGGGTTCCAGCTGAGCTTAGGCCCAGGAACACGAACCGGCCTAATAAGGCCCAGGCCCAAATGGGGATTAGAGAAGCAAAATGCAGCCGAACTAGGTTGCAGTGTTGTACTTTAATTGTAATTTCGAATTTTTTTTTTAAAAAAAGACAATTGGTTTGAATTTGATGGATGGATAAATTATTTAAGAGCAAAGATGTGGTCGGTATTAATGCAGAGACTGAAAATCATATTAATGTGTGACTTGACGTCTTATGCATCAAAGTCAACGACAGAAAGAAACCAAACATTTACTACCTGAAGTGGCTTCAGATGGCATTCAAACCATCTAAGTCACCATAATTTTAGAGTTTAGACTATTGGCATTATTATGGATGTGTATAAGTTAGTATAGATTTTTCTTTAATTTTTATCATTTCGAATCATTTTCGTTAATTTCTTTCAGCTTTGACAATAAGATAATCTCAAATTTTGATTTTTACCCCTAAAATTTTGCCTTTCTGAGTAATTAAAATGAAGCAACCTTCAACCTTTTGCTTGCAACCCAAATAAATCTTTCTATGCAAGTCAGAAATTCAGAACTTGCGAGCAGTCTACGAATTGGAAGGACGATTCTACAATGAAATTCCTGTCAAGTGGCATTCAAGAAATTGAGAGGAGAGGCAAGGAACATCAAAATTACGAACAAATGAAGGAAGAAACATATTAAAAATCAATGTTAGATTTTAGAAATGAAATACATCTTTTTTATGCTCGCGAATAAGGATTTAAGCCCATTTCGAATTTGAGGATTTTAAGAAGATTGTGACCATCTATAAATCAGCTCACATCTGTTTGGGAAATGGAAACTAGTTACTAAGATTTTGTATATTATTGAACAGAGAAAAAAAAAAAATTTCAGCTGAGCTTTGAAGAGCACTCGTGCTCAGTCTTCAATCTCTTTGCAGCATGCGCAAACTCAATGATCACATCTGCCTCATCAACTAGCTTTAACAACAAGAAGAAGAACAAGTTGGTTTTCGATGATTAGAAAGAAATGTATGTTAATAGATGGTAAACTTGAATTTGAAAATTTCTTAAGAAGAAAGAGTCTCATGAGTTAGAAAAAATTAAGTAAATGAATAATAGGTAGCATTCATTCAGATAATTCGATGTTCAAACTATTAGAAGGAATAAACATCTATAAAGTAAACTCACCTGTGACATAAAATGGTTCTGAACAGCATCAAGTAGATGTTCTTGGGACGGATTCGGACCAATGCCAACCTAGTTAGTACTCCAATTCCAAAGGAAAAATAATAAAAATACTTAATGAGTTGCATGCTGCTGTAGAAATAAATAGAAAGAAAATGAGTGGAGATCAATGTATCAATAGCATGGTTAAACAAACAACTCACAATGTTAAAGAATCGACAATATCTGCGCAATGCTTTAGTTTCTAGTTTGCTTAAATTAACATTCTGCGATGAGCACTTGAAACATTTAGTAAAGATAGAAGGAGACGAAGACTACAGAGAGAAAATAATACTCCAAACTCCAAAGAGAGTTGTTGCGCTCAAATCACCACATTTTGGGCCTAACATGGTCCAAGCCCTATATATATCAGTATAGGGGCCCAAATGGTAGTAGAAGTTGAAGTAGAGTCCTACCATTACGGTCTGAGTAGGTGGAACTGGTCCTTTGGTTTGTGAATCACCGTAAGTTTTTATGCGGATTCCCTTGGTTCACACTTTTTGGGTCTGGCCCGATTGATTTATGTGACCGGAGTTTCGGTATGTAGGTTTTCCGCATCATATCGGATTCTATAAGTAGCAGAAAACTGAAATTAGAAAGCAAGAAGATACAAGGTGAAAAACTATAGTGGACCATCTCAATTGTCTGATGACTCTGATCCATGACCCATCTTTATGGGCCATATCCAAAAGAAAAACCCATCAGATTATTTGAATTGTTCATGAAATAATCCAACCATTTCAATGGCTTGACCTGTTTTGTGAGTGTCTCTTCCCCAAGATTTGTTGGCTAATCAAAGAGATTTGTTTTTTATTTTTTATTTTAAAGAAAGAAAACCTCTGTTCAGAATTCCATGGTCTCCACTCTCCAAAGAGATCCAAAATTTGCACTTCCAAAACTGATGATACTTGTGATATATATCATGAGTTCCTGATCCAAACACCATGAAATTTTCTATAAAAATTCACTCAGTTTTAAATGTCCATTGATATTTTATAGTTTGGATCTTTATTGAAACAAAGACATCGATAAATATTGTTTTTCTTTCTTTCCTTAAAAATTCCTGGCGAAATCAATCAGAGTCAGTATTTTTGAAAATCAGGTTTTTGGGTTTTGTGGGAAAAAATAAAAAATAAAAACTCGATCTCAAATTCGGTAAAAAATTTCAAGCTCCAGAGATAAAATATCAGTTTCGGACGACATTTAAAACTAAAAATTCACAACTATCAACATCCAAAACCACAAAAAAATGAATAATGGCAAAGATTAAAAAAAGGATCATGAATAATGAAGATGAAACTTACCTATGTAACGATCATTGCATGGCATTTCTTCATATGCTACTTCTTCTTCCTTCTCTTGACCCATTGTGCCTTTGCCCATCCTGTGGAATTTTCCTTCCTAATTCCATGCCATTATTAAAAGAACTCAAAAACACTTCAATCAACAAAACCCAACTAAATAAATCTCTAAAATACAACAAAACATGATTCTGTAAATCAGGACCATCGGCCAGTGGGCCCCTTTTAGATGGATCATTGCGTCCAGGAAAATCTCCATGGTGGGACAATCTTAAGAGTTAAGACCCTTTCTATAGTTCTATTCTTGGTGTGCAGATATAATTAGATCTAATGAGAAAAATTGGACAGGATAGGATGACCCGAATACCTGATCTGGGTCATTTGCGGGCGAAGGTCCCTTATTAATAGGGCCATCAGATTAACGGTCTGGATCTTTATGATGAGAATGCAAAAAATATAAAATTCACTAAACCTTGATAATTTGTTGTTGAATTTTTGGAGGAGAGTATTTGGAAATATTCTACTTCCTTGACCAAAGCATGTCCTATTCAAACTCATCTCAGTTGCAACCTCCTATTCCTGTTTAACAATCCTTAAACCAACATTTCTAATTTGGGTTTATGCTTTGTGTTTTCAGGGACACTAGAATTTGATGTACCATAATCTAAAAAATATTTATTACTGATATATCCAAAAAAATTATTTATCGGTTTTAGGCCCATTTCCAAAAATACCTGATATTTCTGATATATGCAGTGTATATGGGTATTTTGGAGTTAAATGTAAATGTATTACATGTGTGGGGCTTATTTGTAAATATTTTTTGCCTTTACCAGAGAGGAAGATTTTAAAAACTGTCCTTAAGAAAAAGTTGATACTGTCAGTCACCTCGCTATACTGCTAAACTATAAAATTTAAAATGTCAAATTCAAAAATATAAACTATAAAAATTAGTAATTTAATCTTTTATTAAAATAAGTTAGTTCATATTAATTATAATTATAAATAACCAAATAGTCCAACAATTTAACATAATAAATTTCAAAACTTTTGGGGGTTATTAAAGGTCATCTGCCTCCTTTTCAAACTCGTGGTCATAAGAATTTTTGAGGATTTGAATTTTAAAAATGTTTTAATAACAGAGCCGCAAAAAGTAAAGTTAGGGTTGAACGGTTGGAGAGGGTGGGTTTTTTAAACAAAGGGTTCCATTTTCATTTCCTCTTCAATTTCCTTTTATTTTCTTGTATTTTTCATTTTTTGTTGGATTAGATATCAATCTTCATTAATAATTAAAAAAATAAAAGAAAATCTTGAATTTAAACTCAATTTCCAATATAATTATTGTTCTTAATTGACGACAATTACAGCCATAACGTTCTTTTAAAATCTAATAAATATCAAATGAGATTTCAGATTTTCAAAGATATTAAAATTCAAGAATCATCCATATGATGAGAAATATTCTTCTATCTAGTTTGTAACTTTGTATGCTAAATGCGTGCTGAGTCGGGTACTTGGGTTATGTTGTGTTGGTGAAAAGTAGGGCTACAACTCGGGTCAGGCGAGTCGGATTCCTTAAAACCCAATTCGACCCGAGTTGATATATATGGAACCTGACCCGACCCGAATTGTCAACCCGAATCTCACAACCCGACCCGACCCGAATCAACTCGAATTCTGACCCGACCCACATTTTGAACCCATTTTAGACTAATTTTAGTCGAGTTGGGTCGGGTTGTGTTGGATCGGGTCTAAGTAACTTATAAAATCCTCAAGCCGACCAGACCCATTGACCCAAAATTCTCAACCCGACCCGCATGATTTCTCGATCGGGTCATGCTGGTCCGGCCAAAATCCAACCTGAATAGCAGTCCTAGTGAAAAGACTCGCCCTCATGGATCTTTTTGCTTCAAATGGAATCTCATTAGAGTCGAGGCATCTCTACTAACTTGTTTGATTTCAGTTAATGGCAATCTTAATTAATTGATTACCTAATACTGTCAGGTTTGACCACCATTAAATTGTGAAGGTTTAGGTCCCCATATTCAACAAATATTGATATTATATAATGATTAATGACTATACAGATGTAGTTATTAAGATGTGTCAAAGACTTAGAAACCAATCTAAATAACTTCAGAGCACAAACCATATGCCAGTTTGGCAGGAATGGAAATTCCTATGGTTTTTCGTCAAGCGAGAGTTTTGAGTTCGAATCTCAGCCCACCTCAAAGGGTCACTACTCATAATTTTCCCTACTGTATATGAGAGTAGGGAGATTTGCACACGCTCTAAAAATTAATCGAGTGCTCTAAGAGGCTCTGGACACCTCAATCATAAAAAAAAAATATATTTAAAAACCTTTGACAAGAATGAGAATTTTTTTTTTCTTTTCATCCAAACTGTCCATTATGTTGGACCCTTATGCAAATCATATCCAAATTTAAATTTGAATTATTGATCATTAAATTGGATTGCAATTGATCTACTTAACAATGACCCAATAGGATCATGAGAAATGAAAATTTTCCAATATTATCATCATGATCAAAATTCCATCTACAAACTAAAATCCTTGTAGTCTAATAAACTCAAACTGATTTCAATCCAACCTAAAATGCAACTTGAATCATGAATTTAGCTTCATTTTTACCCAACTAATAGTCGGATTTGACTAGTAAATGTTGTAAACTTTTATATGAATTAGTCAGACACCTAAACATCTATACATAAATTAAGTAATATCTAACTAGATTCTAATAATATTTAATATAACTTCGATTACCATAAAATACAAGACATAGGTAAAATCACATGGCAAAAGTAACTCATGAAAAGTGGATATGAAGAAATTATCCAGTTGTGAATGCATTGTTGATGATGAGCATAGTGGTCAAAGTGGAAGGCACAAAGGAATACTAGAGACAAGTCTAATTTTGTTATCTGCGCTTATTTAAAAACTTCAAAATATAATGAGTATGTATAGTTTATTGATTTGTGTCTTACTTGCATTGCCATTAAGAAAGTACACGCATTACTCATGGGAGAAGTGCCAAGGCATAAAGACCCTACGCATTTGCAAAAGAAATCCACTCTTGTAACTTATTATTTTCTTTTTTAAATCCATTTTATGCATCTCTATTGTTACATTGACAACTATGGATTGAAATATTTACACAGTGATTTATTTTTTATTTAAAAATTTTATTTAGACAGTTTGATATTAATGTTCATGATACTACATTCATAGAGATGTACTATTGATCCGTTATGAACTTGCGGTGGGTCACAAAGGGATATTGCCCCCCTTTTGTTTAGAGTTTTGAGGGCAGATCCCTCAATCCAAAAGTCACAATGGATAATTTTACATGGCATTTTATGTAAACCCTAATTAAGGTAGTATTTATAGTCATTTTTTGTGAGAAAGAGAGATAAACAATTGTATTGAGAGACGTCTTTTTTTTTTTGCCATCGAACATAATATATCAGCATGAACCCGTAAATATAATAAAAGATAGTTACGTAAAACTTTGTGTTGTAATTTACTTCTCATTGTTATAATATAATATTTATGGTTGAGAAAGCATTTTCTCCCGTCACATGGTAAGTAAGCTTCAGCTTTTCCACATGAAGTGCAGAAGCATGGAGGGTTTTGAGCCCATGGTATGCGTCTCCAATTTTTAAAAATTGAGAGAGACTGGGCAGATGTCGGAAGTTGAGGATGACTGAGGGAAAGGGAGGAGATTGTGTCTCTCCCAACCTTGACTGAAAACGGAGCTTTCCAACTACCCACAACGTTAAGTTGTTTGGATCAGAAGAGAAAAAGGGCGCAATGATAAGGACATTAATATTATTGACAAGAATGGAAATATAGACCGTGCCTTTTCTTTGGTACACCAAACGACAAATACATGTGAAGGTCAAGTGGGTCTAACCATTATTTGTCAAACTGATTACGTATGCGTTATGCCCACTAAATGTTTCTCTTTTTGAATCATATGGGATAGGCCACTCTTTATTTTTAATTTTCTATTTGAAAAAAAATATAAAGGAATATGGGGCACTTAGTTTTCTTTTGTACAAAAGGTTGTAAGTTCGGTGGATGTGTACCATCCATCTTCCATGTGGTGGGGTTCAAATTTGAAGGAGAAAAAACAATATTTGTAATTTATATCTCATCTTAAAACTCTAATCTACAGTATTACAATGATATTTTTTTAATGCATGATTCATTAAAAGTGGCTTCACTTGAACCAATTAAACATGTTTTAAAACTTTCCATAATTCACCCGTTGAGTTTAAGTTATTTCGTAATCTTTGAACATCATGATCTTATGATGTGATCAAACCCGCTACTACATTTGATGGCCTGCATTTGTAACTGTGGAGGATAACACTATGGTGTGTACAAGTAATTGTACCTTTTAAAATGAATGGTAATAATAATAACTAACTACATAGTTCATTTTTTTTTTCAGATCCTTCACAGTTAAAACACACATTGATGTAATATTTTTAAATGCACACAAAAACCATCAAAAGATTTATCCAATGATTTTATTTTAATTTAAAAAAATCAAGGATTAAAATGACTTAATAGAGATCCCATTCTGAATAATTTTATAAGTTCCATGATGTTCCATTGAGCCATCCGATTCTTCTGATGGTATGATGAGTCCTACGTTCTGACATCATCCCTTAAAAGACCGTAGGAGGAGTCCTTGGAAGAGAATTTCAGAACTAAGTAATAAAATTCACTATCCCTAAGCTACACCAAGGTTAGGCCATGGAAGCTCGAAACCACAACCTCCTGCTTCCTGAGACGACAGAGAACCGATTGAGCTACACCCATGTGGGTAAATTCCACTTAGGAATTTTGAACTACCAAATAAGCCCCAAAGGCTAGGGCTTGAATTCACAAAGAAGGTAGAGAGGAAAACCAATTTTCTTACTCCTCTTCTCAACCAATACGAAAATAGTTTTGTCGAAAATTACTCTCTAGATAATTTTTTTTTTTAAAAAAAAAATCTACTTTTTTCACATGAATCAATACACATTTTCATTGAAAATCCCATCCTCTAGAAAACATGACAAATAAAAATATAGATTTGAAAACCACTTTGCCTTTGTCAAAATTACTTCTATTTTCATTAAAAATCCAGCTTTCAATGAAAAATACAGAATTTCCAATTTGGCTAGAATTTTTACCATCAGAACCTCAGCTTAAATTAAGAAAAGGATTGCTAAACATATATCCAAAAACTGTAATATTTAGTGGCAAATGCCTTCTTCAATTAGCATATTCCGAGTATTCTTGAGGGCCCTAAAAACATACAAAGAAAATGATAAACCCAAATAAAACCCATCCCATTTTCAACAAGATATGCATTTCTTCAACACCAAACGGATGTCAAGACGGGAGTCAAATACCTAAAAGACAGACTATACTATACATAAGAAACCCGTCTCCCATAAATAGTCAGTTGTGCATTTAAGCAAACATTAAAGCCAAATTGGCCGGTCTTCTAAGCTTCAACATATCTACATTAATGGGACAAACCCCCTCCTACGAAACCCAAGTCACTCCTTACTACTCAAAAACCCAGGCCAAGGACGCATATGTTACAGAAAATAACTTAACTACACAGGGTGGAAGACACAGGTACCTACTTTTGTTAGCAGTAAATAGGAGTCGAGAGGATTCATTTGTAGACGGTCTTTAGTCTCTTTGCAGCCTGCACAAAACCTACAATCACCTGCAATTCATCCAATTGCTGCTCCCCGAAAAGCAGAGAGCAATTGGTTCCAAGGTCGTTAAAAATTTGAATGGAAGAAAAGGACATAATCATCACATGAGTTTCAAGTGAGTACCAGTGATACAAAATGCCTCTGAGCAACGTCGATTAGCTGTTCTTTTGTTGGGTTAGGAATGACATCAACCTAGAGGAGAGGAAACATGGTTAAGTGGTGAAAGGACAGAAAACGGCAGAGATTGTGATAAAACATAATATCAAACAAAAATTATGTCCTTATTTGTTGAACATTGCTTATATTAGTGGTTTAAACCAATATTGTGAAAATCAAATCCTTTCATAATATCATTTTATTATGTCTTCAATAGCAAATTGTAGAATCTAAAGATTAAAATAACATGAAAGATATTTAAAAAGTAACAATATTAGAAATTCTAGAATTTTCTTTCAATATTAAGTCAATAAAATCATATTGACTATAAGATGAAGTAAATGAATTGTGAGATACAAATCGTATATTGCGAGATTTTATCAACTACAGTTAAAATTCTGAATATTGATCAAATGCCATAAAGAACTCACCAGGTTGAAATAACGCCAATATCTCCAAAGTGCAGGCGTTCCTAATTTGCTTAAGTCAACCTTCTGGACAAATACTTAAAATATTAAATGACAGAAACAAAGAGCAATGCATGATTGGATGTGTTGCACTTTGAGACATGACCAGAAATGAAAAATGAGGAGAAGAGATGTGAGTTCATACTAATGCACGCCGAGCAGGTGACTCAGATCCTCTGTAATGCAAGTCAAAGGAATTGGACCGACTTGTGGCCTTGTTAGCTGATCCAGTAGTTCTATATGACCTATGTCGTGGTCTGTGGAGCTTTTGGGTGTCATCAGATGCTACAAGAATCAGCAACAGCAAAAGGATGGTCAGAAAGACTACCAAAGAAATATAAAAGTAATCTAGCAATGATTAGGAATAGAAAAAAGGTTACGGATGCATTAAAACATATTGCATCCTAACAATGATGCTTCTTCCCTTTTTAAAGAGAAATTCCTGTCCGAGAAGCATAAAAATAGGAACACAAAACCTCATCTAACTGAAGAATAACTTCCTTAGTTTCTGCATCATTCTTGGTACGAAAAAATCCATGATGGGAACATAGATCCAAAATAAACCACAAATAAGACTACATGACGTAAAACCTGGTCTAACCCAAGAATAACTTTTTACATCGCGTTTCTATTCATCTGAATATGACTTGTATCATACATGTTACATAAAATCCTGGCAAAGAAAACAGATATACCCACAGTGTCGGTGGGAAAAAAAAATTATGCTTGTGACTAGTTACAGTGTTATACTAAGTTAATGGTAACTCACCCATGTCTGAACCATTCCATTGCATATTTTCACATTCAATATCATCATCATCCTCCTGACCAGTTGGAGCTTCAATCACACTAAGGGCATTCCTCTGTAGTTTAACTTCTATACCGTTGGTAAGGACCTGCAATTGCATGAATTGGATATAAACTCATGTCTCATAAACCACAAAGACATACAACAACCAGCAAGAAATTTTCAAAACTACAATTCTAACTGAATTCTATGAATTTATTCAATTTATAAGATAGCATAAAATATATGGAGGAAAAGAAAAAATAAAAGTGTTGCATATCATAAAAGTGCCGAGGTTTAAAATGGCCTTAAATACTGATTATGCAATTTCTCTAGATCATGAGGAGAAAATTCCAAACTTGATAACAAAATTCAAAAGCTCAACGAATCCAGGATATGTTAGTGCCACTATACGGATACTGGCCATCATTCATGGAATTCAGATTTGAAATTTAGTCCAAGATATGGTCCTTGCAATTAGTGGTCATCCTCATGGGATTCCGATCTTAATTCTAACTTCCTCCAAATTGAAGTTCTACACTTAACATCGCTGGAAAAAGCTACTTGTTGATCTTGCATAGGAATGTGTAATGAAGGTCAAAAATAAATCGCTCAATGCAATATGTAATTGATATAAACTGGTCAAAATCTTTCACATGCACAGATATTATCCAAAAAGAACTGATTACAACAATAAAAAAAGGAAGAAGAAGACCTCATCAATAGAGCATGATGATGATGGGGTAAGGAGATCCAGTTGCCTCCATGAATTGCATACACATTTCGTCCAAGAAAGAAAATGGACTAGACTTTCATAACTTTGATAATGAAGACTGAAAATGAAAACGATGACATTAAAGATATGATGAAACTGACTCGATATGATTTCCAATAGTTGATTAAGTAGCCAATAAGGATGATTGAATAGCAAATATTCATCATCATCACCCATGTTCCCATCTATCTAATGTTGGCTTTTTGAATGCCCAATAGTGCAAACACAAAAACTAAATTAGATCGATATGCATCCACACAAATCTGCAAGCATGCACACAATGCAAGTCACAAAAATGTTGGCCAACTCTTTCCATAAATAAGTAAAAAGAAATGACAATAAATTACACAAAAATAAAAATCAACAATTGAAGCGAATATAACATGATGATTGCCCATTAAACTTTGGCTATATAGTCACATTTTATTGAATTATCAAATCTCTTATGCATATTTTGGATTTAATGGATTTTCACAAGTGAAAGTTATTTAATAAAAAAAGATCCAAAACACCATCATGCATTCATCTGGTCATCTACCAAAACTGCATAGATCCCCGAAAAAGAAATCAACATCAAGCAATAAAAAATAAAGCAAATAACAAATTAATTTGGGAAATTCAATTACCCCACAGCCCCCACTCCAAAAAAAAAAAACCCTAGTACTCCCACATTTCCCTAAACCCATAAATCAAACCACCCCGAACCAAAGAAACAAACAAATAAATAACTAAATAATTGAAGTGAAACCCTAACAGATAAAACCAAATTACATTCAAAACCCAGATTCTAAAACACATCAAAACCACCCAAATCTAATCTAATCTAATAACCAACAAATTAACAAATCAACTTAAGAATTTAATTAAAAACCACACAAATCCATCCTAGGATTAAAATACCAGCCGATATATAAATTTCAATTAAAAATCAGGAAAATTTTATGTACCAAAATATAACCCGGAATAGATCGAAAACTCCCAATCCTCAGCGGAAATATCAATTGCTAAAGTACCTTCAGCATTTCGGAGAAAACTAAAGAGTACCCATTTTCGTATCGGTAAAAATCAGAAAAAACTGTACCAAAATTTCCTAGATGAGTCCAAATATCAGCCGAAATGAACTGCAATTTCTAAAAATCGAGCAGAAATATATCAGTCACTATAGTACTTCCAGCACTTTTTAAAATTCTTTAAAAAATACTGATTTTCATGTCGGTAAAAAATCAGAAAAAAAAAAATCTACTGAAATTTCCTAAATGGGCCGAAATACCACCCAAAATGGATCGAAATTTCAAAAAATTCAGCTGAAATACCAGTCACTACAGTATTTTCAGCATTTCCTTAAAAACATAAAAATACCAATTGTCATGTCAGTAAAAAAAAAAAAAAAATCAGAAGAGTGTTCTGTACTAAAATTTGATAAATGGGCCAAATTATCGACCGAAATGGATCAAAATTTACAAAAATTGAGCTGAAATATCAGTAAGTACTTAAAGCATTTGGGAAAAATCTAAGAATATCGATTTTCATAACAGGAAAAAGTTGAGATTTTGGCCAAATTTCTTTTCCTATTACCATCCTAACAATTCCACATTGCCCCAAAATGCCCCTGGAATGCAACCAAAGGTTCAAAAAAGCCCAAACCCAGATTGGAAACAGCCCAAGTTTGGGAAGGTAATTACCAGCCAATGCCAACCGCCGAGGCCGACGGCCTTCTTCACTACTCCCTGCAGCCCAACGAGCACCGATTTCGTACGGTTGTTGCCGGTAACAACCACTTTGGTGTGCCGTGGGAGCACCGTAAGCTCCTCCTCGCTGCTCTCTCCATAGCAGCTCTGCAACTGTGAGAACCCTCCATTTACGGTGCTCTCGACAGCTTCCAGCATTTCCAATTTCTTTATGTTTTGGCTTGGCTTAACTGTGCAACAGAATTCGGGGGGAAATTTTCAGGGGAGATGAATCGCCAGGGGGAGTAAATTGCATGGGAATGCAGTGGCATGCATGAAGAAATGGATTTGGGGGAATTTTTGGAGGGGTAAAAGGGGAGGAATGGGAGAAATGAGAGGCGAAAAAGCACAGACGGAGAGAGATGTCTGCCCACTTTTTATTCTTTCTCCTTTTGTGTTTAGTGACTGTTTGGCCTTTGCTGCGCCAAGAGAGAGAGAGAGAGAGTCTGAATCCCGACGAGTTGGAGATGGCCAATAGAGTGTTGACACGTGTGCATAGTAATTCGTTAATGCTGCCGCTCCTCTTGCGATTTTCGTGTGTGGTGGTGTAAGTGTGTAACGCATATTTTGAAAATGTGCGCCCCCTCTCTGCGTATATTCATATTTACTATAATTGAAATTTCTAAAGTTTAATTGAAAATTCGGACATATAATTAAAATTTGACTGAAAATTTAGTCGAAATATGATAAATATCGGTAAATACAATTTTCCAAAAAAATACCAAATTTTTTTTTAAAATCAAGGTGCCTTTTAATTCAGACAGATCCGGTAACAAAACTGAAAGTGACATTTTTATATTGAGAATAACTTGAATTCAAAATCTCCTGCATAAAAGGCAGGTTTTGAGTGCCTATCCAACCCTCATATTTTTTATATGTATATTCTAACTCATATCAAATCCAAAAAATTCAGATAAAACTTTATATTTTAGTTGAAATTTGAAAGTGAAATGTGGATTCTAAATATTTTTTTCTTGAGCTATGAGTAGCTTCTAAATTTTATAAAGTAAAATCAATTAGAGAACTTGTGAAAATAATTTAGTTACTGAATTTAAAATGTTATTGAGTTGAGTCAATTCAAATTAATTTGTTTAAATTTTATCAAGCTTTTAAATTTATAGTGCAATAATAAATAGATAGATTATCTAGAGACTATCATAAATTTAAAAAATGAGATTTATAAAATCACTCTAACTCTTGATTTTTAGATAAATATTTTTGCTTACTTGACTAATTTAAAAGTAAAGTTGTATTGGATAAATACCAATTAAAGTCAAATTTAAGTTAAAAACAATAATATTTTAAAGAATTTAAATTACCCAGTAGATGAATCCTATACAAGACCCCTGCACCTCACTCCACTGTACGTGGACAATGGAGACAATGGTAGAGTGGTCAAACGTTAATCATTTGTTGGACTCTTGTTCTACGTTCCTTCATAGTCAGCTTAAGTCATTAATCCCTGTTGATGGTCTAGTCCAGGGGTGCAAATCTCAGTGCATATCCGCTGATATCTTCGCAATAAAATTCTCTCTCGTCTTTTATGTTCTTTTTTTTTAAATATCAGTATTTTTTTAATTAAAAAATAAATAAATAATTCAAAAGAAAGCTTTTAAAAAAAAATAAAATAAATAAAAAACGAAAATATCGGCCGAAATATCAACTCGGGTTCACCACTGTTTTGATTTCTTTTTTAAAAAAAAAACCGATATTATGGATATCGGCCATATCAGACGAGAACTATCGTGTATGACCGATACAATACGTATCAGTCGATATATCGTATCGGCCGATATTTGCACCTTGATCTAGCCTAACATACTAAACATGAGATGTGTTGATCATATACTCACATGAATTGAAGGTATTGATGTGTCAAAATGGATACAACGTTAAGATAAAAAAATTGTATATAGTACTATATTTAATTATGTTAATTTTAATTTTTATATTAAAAACAAATTATTAAATGAATATTTTTTAATTCATCATAATTATTTCGATCATGAAGATGTTTTAAGTAGATATTTAAAAAAATTGATATAAACTAAAAGAGTAAATAACAACTTAAATAATCAAAATTTATCACAAAATATGTTCTTAATCAAGAATATTTGTATTTTTTCTTTACTGCATAAGTCACTTCCTCCGTATATGTGAAAGAATGCACATGTGAACATTGGTGTACGACGATATTATTTCAAATGTTTTAAAACATCGCTCTTATGACCTGTTGAACCCATTCAATCTTGATTTTTACTAAAGACAATTTAATTATCGTGAAAATCTTTTCAAAATTCACCTTCAAAAGCTTTTAATGACTTACGTTTTGAAACTTAGAAAGAGCTGATACAATTAACCCTCAATAACCCCCAATATGTTTGAAATTTATTATATTAGATAATTATCTATTCCATTATTAATAATTATAATTAGAGTGAAGAAGACAATTTTTTAAACATCCGATTGTTTGTTTTTATATGTTATGTGCTTTGCATTTAATATTTTAAATTTTATATTAATTATTGTACTATTGTTCATCTAGCTAGTTCTTTATTCTCTAAAATAATTATTAAGTTAATTATTATTATTATTATAGAACATCATTTTGATGTTAAGGGTTTGATCAAATTTAACCATCGTTCAATTGACCATTCCATCCCCTATCATACTGTCGTTCTTATCCTAGCAAAAAGTTGTGAGGGACACTGTTAGGTGTTAGCAAGCCACACTCCTTTCCTTTACCAGTGTAGGCTCTTCATGGTTGCATTACTATTTATGCCATGGGCATTTTATATAGATAGGAGATTATCATAACCATGTGATTTCAATTTTTTTTTAAATAATTTATAATACCCTAAATTCTAATAACAATGATGATATAATTAAAAAAAAAATTTAACTCATCCTTCAATACGCTTTTATTTATCATTTTCTAAAGACCAATGTGTCCAGACCTCTTAGAGGACCCACTAATTTATAAGACACGTGCAGACTAATATTATAATTTATAAGGAGTGACTCTTTTGTATCCCGAATGATTTGAGGAAGACTTTTCACGTCTCGAGTAAATTCTTGATGGCGAAGTCAATTCAAATTTACCTTTTAAAAATATAGTTATTATTCCATTGAAAATAAGTTGTTTCCAATTATAGTGACATTGTGACATCTCTACATCTCTATCTTCCTTGGGAGCTGTTGGAATTGATGGCAATGGTGCAGGCAAAATCACATTAAGTATTCAACCAAATATTTAGAAGGATTTTAATATTTAGGTAAACGAAATAGTCATTAAAAAAAAAAACAAATAGTTATACTTACTTGAGATGTGATAAGCTATGCCAAAGTTTATCACACGGAACTTTGTTATTAATAAAACATATACTAAAATTTTAGTTATATAAACGTCATTACTGATAATTTCACTAAAATTGACAACCTATTATATGGATATTGTCATATTATCCTTTAAATCTAAATGTCTTGAAGTGTAAAAAAAGGGGAAAAAAAAACCTTATACGACAGATTTAAAATCATAAATAACAATTATTTTTAAAGTTTACATATATTAGTTAGAAAGTCATACTTGATAGTCATAAACATATTTGGAGATTGATATTGCGAGCGTCAATTCTTTGCAAAATCATTGAAAGTTTAACTTTAGATGCAGAAAAATGTTTCTTCTCATTTAAGCCCACGGCATTAGCTTCATACATTATAAAGCTGGTCTAATTGATGTCTAGGTTAGCTCGGATAGTTAGGATGTGAGAGGTGGCAGGTTCGAACTCTACATATTAACCTTGGTGATGTCTTAAAGAGTAGTAGAGATATTATCCGTAAGGAATTTAAAAAAAAGAGTACATAAGAACTTCTTTTCGTATATGGAAGATTTTAAGTTATTGATATCTTTATTAAAAGAAAATTACACAGGACAATGTTTACCACTTAGCCATACATCTTATAAAAGTGCTCTTATAGTGAGAATTTTATGTAGGGCTTACTTATGATCATAGAATCAAGTGAATTTGAATGGCTCTACCAATGGTTTTAAATGATTTGAAAATCAATTGTATATTAGAGTTGCAATTTAAAAGAGATTCTCTCTCAAATGTTTTGAAGTACCACACTTTTGATAAATTATTCTGATCAAAGAATGGATGCTCGTGCAATTGAATCGCTCGTGCTCATTTTTTAACCCATTTATCTAAATACTCAAGCTCATGTCTATGAAATAAATTCATTAAGCATGTCAAGCTTGTTATCTGTTTAGTCTTATAAATAATAAGGATCTACCAAGAATTAATTCTCATATAAGACTTTCACGAAAATAGTCAAACACCACCACCTAGACCTACATGAATTGGTGATTCTTTATGGCCTTTAAATTTTCTTATTCATCTAGTGGTGTAAATTACTAAGTTAAATTAATTGACTTTAAAAATCAAATTAGTGTCAAATTAGACACTTATCTAATTGAAGGAGTAGGTGGGTGCAAAAGGAAAATTAAATCCATTAGATCTCATCCTACAAGTTGGTTCTCGTGAAATTTTCATGGGAACGATGCATTTTTATATCTAAAACCCGCAATCTCAGATTTAATTTAAGGTGTTTTCATCTACATTGATGATAATAATTCAACAATCATATATCCCTAATGTCTGCCCATATGGGCCCAAACTTCATTTAATTGGACAACACCATTAACTGTCCATTTAAAGTATTGGTCCATGTGCAATTATTGTTGATAAGTGAACGTACTAAATTTGGACAAACTCATGCATGTGTCCATATGTTTAATATTTAATTTGAGTTTATATTATTAGATTAAAAGAATAGTACTTACTAGTTACTACCGTACCATACCATATTTTGAAAGTTTAATACTTTAATGTGCATATTTACTTTTTGCTTATATCATTATGTGGAAACATGTTTAATAATATAGTGAATAAAATGTAACGTATGTGAAGAATTCATTCAATCAGGAGTTGAGATATCGGTCGACATCCGATATATATTGGCGATATACATTGATGATATCGGCTGATATTAACACTCTTTTTTTAAAAAAGAGAAAAATTAAAAAAGAGAAAAATATCAATCGATACTAAATTTTAAACCCCTAGACTCAATATCCACAGATACGAAACGTTATAAATGTATAGTGGAGTTAGTACATATGATGTATCTCATATGTACAAAGTCTTGTACACGCTTAAAAATTTAGTCAATAAAGGTGATACGGCAAATTTTTATTTTTAGAAAATAGTCCATTTCATTTTTTTTTTTTTTTACTTTGAATATTGACTTGGGCATGATTTTAGGATGTCTTAAAAGCAAATTCTTCATATTTGAAAGTCATTTTCCGTTTTAACCTCGTTTTTCTTTAGATTTTTCTATTTTGAGTTATTTAAAAAATTTTGTTCTAAGAAAATTCATATTTTTAAGTTTTTTAAGAGAAATTTAATGAAAAGATATTGGGTGTTCATAGAATTGGATAAGTATACTTTAATGTGATTTGATTTAATTGCAAGGTGTTTATATGATTTTCTAAAATTTCACTATTTCATGTAAAAAATATATTTTATAAAAGAAATTATGAATTACATATGATTACTAGATACTAAATAACATGAATTTAAGTTATTTACTAATATTGATTTTTATTTTTCATTTTTTGAATATTTTTTAGTTTTTATATTAAATTTTTTGCTTTAAAAAGATCTCGTAGTCAACAAAAGAGTTATTTTTCAAATAAAAATGTTTAAAATAGAATTTTTTTCTTATTTTATATTTTATAAAACAAAGAAGTCAAAATTGCCAATGGGTCAATGTCGTACAGCCGACACTAGTGCACGTTATTTTCTTAATCCGAGATCTTTGCTGTACCCAACTTACCTCATAAATTTAGTTGAACTTTTTGAACAATTAATGTCCACCGTATTTTTCTCTTCTACGATATATTTAACTGCTTCCTTCAAATAAATAGAAAATATTAATTATGATAGTGACTAATACTGTATGTATATTAAAAAGAGTTAGGTTATCGAGACAAATTAATGAGACATTTCACTAAATTAATTATAGGTTTTAAAAATTTAGATTTTTTGATAGGGAATTATTTGGACACGAAACATATAAAATTTCATTATTAATTGATTATTTGATTCATATAATCTCAATTTTTAAGTTTTGATGAGTATATACTATTGATTTTTAAAAATTTAAAATCAAGAGATAAAATTATTAGATAGAGATAGAATTTAATAAAAAATTATTATATGATCCTCCTCACATCAGATCTGAAAAAGTGGATTTTAAAATATCTAATTTTACTATTGGACGCTAAAATTCGAGACACCCGTTTTCTAATAAAATTAGGGTGCCCATATAGATACCACAAAAACCCGCCAGCAGACACCGAATTCAAAAATTTCACTGGAAATTATCATTTTACCCTTTCGTGTGGAATCGATCGATCGATTCTGCAGTACATTTTCGCGTTGATCGATCGATTCTAGCAGCGGAAGAAATGCATCGGATTTGATTCCGTCGATCGATTGATAGCATCAATCGATTCTGTCGATCGATTGATGCTATCGATCGATTCATCATATGCATGATACAGTAATTAAATAAAAAAAAAATCTTTAAAACTTTAACGTTATTTTTTAATCACTGTGTATTTTTAAAATTTCTCAAATTAAATATCTGGACTAATTACGATAGTCTGATAAAAATACTTTAAGACTTTAAGGTCTTTTGACACTCCGAAATATTTAAAACACAATATTTTACAAATAAGGGTATCTCTAGGGTATGCCGAAAACACATTTAGGAGTGTCAAAAGACCTTAAAGTCTTAAAGTATTTTTATCAGGTTATCGTAATTAGTCCGGATATTCAATTTGAGAAATTTTGAAAATACACAGTGTTTAAAAAATAATGTTAAAGTTTTAAAGGAAAGATAAAACTTTAACATTATTTTTTAAGCACTGTGTATTTTCAAAATTTCTCAAATTAAATATCCGGACTAATTACAATAGCCTGATAAAACTACTTTAAGACTTAAAGGTCTTTTGACACTCCGAAATGTGTTTTCGGCACACCCTAGGGATACCTTATTTGTAAAATACTGTGTTTTAAATATTTTGGAGTGTCAAAAGACCTTAAAGTCTTAAAGTATTTTTATCAGGTTATCGTAATTAGTCCGGATATTCAATTTGAGAAAATTTGAAAATACACAGTGTTTAAAAAATAATGTTAAAATTTAAAACTTTAACATTATTTTTTAAACACTGTGTATTTTCAAAATTTCTCAAATTGAATATCCGGACTAATTACGATAACCTGATAAAAATACTTTAAGACTTTAAGGTCTTTTGACACTCCTAAATGTGTTTTCGGCATACCCTAGAGATACCCTTATTTATAAAATACTGTGTTTTAAATATTTCGGAGTCTCAAAAGACCTTAAAGTCTTAAAGTATTTTTATCAAACTATCGTAATTAGTCCAGATATTTAATTTGAGAAATTTTAAAAATATACAGTGCTTAAAAAATAACGTTAAAGTTTTAAAGATTTTTTTTTATTTAATTACTGTAGCATGCATATGATGAATCGATCGATAACGACGGAATCAAATCCGATCTATTTCTTCCGTTGCTAGAATCGATCGATCAACGTGAAAATGCACTGCAGAATTGATCGATCGATTCCACGCGGAAAGGGCAAAATGGTAATTTCCAGTGAAATTTCTGATTTCGGTGTCTGCTGACAGGTTTTTGCGGTGTCTATATGGGCACCCATAAAATTAGGGCAGTTATCCTCCCATATAAGATTTGTCTAACCAGATACGAAAATTAGTGGTTTCTGATTTTACCTTTAACATGAACAGTAAAATCAAATATTTCGTATAAACTATAAAATTTCGACTACCTGATTTACTGTTCATGTGAATTTTTGGCTATTCGATTTATTATTCATGTGAATTCCTGCGAGCCAATTTACTATTTATGGAAATTTCGGTGAGTCGATACTACTGTTCATGCGAATTTCGGTGAGTCATTTTACTCTTTATGAGAATTTCGGCAAACTGATGTTACTGTTTATGTGAATTTTGGCAAGCTGATTGAATGTTCATGTGAATTTTGACGAGTCAATTTACTGTTGATACGAAGGGTTAGTGAACCAATTTTACTCTTCATGCGAAAGATAAAATAAGGAATCTACTAATTTCCGTGTCTGATTATTTAAAAAGCCCGTGGGAGGATCTCTATTTTGAAATTATATCACCAAAGTGCTCTTGTTAGCCTAAAAAATTCCAAAGTATCAGCACAAGAGTAAGATTAATACTTTGTTATGAGATTAAAAAATAAATAATGAATGATTATATTTCAAAAGCAACGTAATGGCTGCCAAATTGGAATTTTCAGTTTCAATCTGGTCCAGCTTTGATGGTAAATGGGTAAATTTATCCACGTAAAGGGTGTTTTTGTTTTAAGATGTTGATGTGAAGAGATTGGTTGCTACAGGAAATTAGGTGGTAATTCGAATCGGGAGTAGACCCCACGGAAAGATTTTGACACTGTCGTCCGTATGGTTGTATTCAAATCGGACCCACCTTACTTTTAGTCCCAATCTAAAATATCTCCGCTTCATCTTTCTATACTTTTCCGCCACAACGGTAAATGAAAAGTTTTTTAAATATATAACTCGATTTGAATCAAGTCTGAGTCAATCCGAGCCGTTGCTTGACTCGGACATGAGAGGCTGAAAATCACTAGAAATTCTGTAACAATATTTGACTTCAAACTGAATGGCAACTTTTAAGTCATATATTAGTATCAACCAAGTTTTAGTTGTCTTAGTTAAGTGAAACATGAATTAACTCAAATATTATAATAGAAATCCAAAAAAACTGAGTCTACACATTTATTTTTAAATTTTAGTATGAAATTATCATTCTACCTCTGAATTTTTACACATTCGAATAAATTATCAATTCATTTTGGTATTCGTTAGAAGGAATTGGCCAACGTATATATTCAATTCATTCGAACGAATGGAGTGAACGGTGTAGTTCATGCATTCGAAGAACCTTGAACAGTATTGATTATTTAAATAATATTTTTTTTAAAAAAATTTTAAAATTATCTTTTAAGCACGGTGTATTTTCAAAATTTCTCAAATTAAATATCCGAACTAATTACGATAATCTAATAAAAATACTTTAAGACTTCAAGGTATTTTGACACTCCCAAATACTTAAAATACAGTGTTTTACAAATAAGGGTAGGGGTCGAAATATCGGCCGATACATATCGTATCGGCCGATATATATATGTTTTGGAGAGCCGAATATCGGCCGATATCATATCGTATCGGCCGATATCGGCTGTTTTTAAAAAAAAAGAGGAGAAAAGAGAAAAATATCGGCCCATAACGTTTTTTGTACCCCTGAATAAGGGTATCCCTAGGCTGTATCGAAAACACATTTGGGAGTGTCAAAAGACCTTGAAGTATTAAAGTATTTTTATCATGTTATCATAATTAGTCCGGATATTCAATTTGAGAATTTTTAGAAATACACAGTGCTTAAAAAATAATGGTCTATCTTTCATATGATACAGTAATGCACAGTGTAAATCTCCTTTAAAACTTTAAAGTTATTTTTTAAGCATGTTGTATTCTAAAATTTCTCAAATTAAATATCCGGACTAATTACGATATCTTGATAAAAATACTTTAAAACTTTAAGATCTTTTGAAACTTTCAAATGTGTTTTCGGTACAGCCTAGGGATATCCTTAGTTGTAAAACACTGTATTTTAAGTATTTGGGAGTGTCAAAAGATCTTGAAGTCTTAAAGTATTTTTATCATATTATCATAATTAGTCCGGATATTTAATTTGAGAAATTTTGAAAATACACAGTGCTTAAAAAATAATTTTAAAATTTTAAAGAAAATTTTATTATTTAAATAATCAATACTGTACACATTTGTTCGAACAAATAATCGGATCATTCGAACGAATGAGTGAACAGTAACGCATATTATTGTTCACTCCGTTCGTTAGAATGAATGATTCATTCGAACGAATGACAAAATGAACTGATAATTCGTTCGAATGAGTGAAAATACCAGGGCAGAATGATAATTTCACCATAAAATCTGAAAACGGGTGTATAGAGTCGGTTTTTTCTCGTGTCTATAAGTCGCGCCTTATAATAAATTTGAGTTATAATAATATAACTATAGATTGAGTTTGAGTCACAACAGCATGGCTTTCTTGAAAAAATAAATATTGAGTTGAACATTTTAATTATTTAAAAATAAATTATTATAATTTGAACTCATTTAATATATGACTTTAGTTTGAATTTTTCAAAATCTAAATTTAAAACGTGCTTTGAAATTAGTAGCTGAATAAATCAGAGATATCAAGTTCAAATTCCCAAAGAAAAAAAAATAGTAACTCAAAAATTGATCGAAGATAATTTTTTAAATAAAAATAACATTTGTATAACCATGAATGATGCGAAACGTATCATCAGTCTCTCGATCAATACGTATCATATTATATGGGCCATATTTATAACCTTTGAACATAACAACACCTGAAAATTTACATGATAAAAAAGTAGGGGAGCCCATTTAGACACCGCACTATTATGTCAGCAGACACCGATTTTCAGATTTTAAGTGAAAATTACTATTCTGCCCTTCTGCGCGGAATTGACATGAAAAAATCGATCGATTGAAACACGATCTGAAGAAATCGATGGATTGAAAAATCGATCGATTGATCCTGCTTTCGAGAGTAACAAATCGATCAATTCATCGTGCCATCGATTTGTTAATGTATGCTACAGTAATTATATTATTTAAATAATTAAATTTCTTTTAAAACTTTAAACTTATTTTTTAAACACTGTGTATTTTCAAAATTTCTCAAATTGAATATCCGGACTAATTACAATAACCTGATAAAAATACTTTAAGACTTCAAGGTCTTTTGACACTCCTAAATGTGTTTTCAAAACTTTAATGTTATTTTTTAAGCACTGCGTATTTTCAAAATTTTTCAAATTAAATATTCGAACTAATTACGATAACCTGATAAAAATACTTTAAGACTTCAAGGTCTTTTGACGATCCCAAATGTGTTTTCGGCATACCCTAGGGATACCCTTGTAAAATACTGTGTTTTAAATATTTAGGAGTTTCAAAAGACCTTGAAATCTTAAAGTATTTTTATCAAGTTATCGAAATTAGTCGGATATTCAATTTGAGAAATTTTGAAAATACACAGTGTTTAAAAAATAATGTTAAAGTTTTAAAGAAAAGATAAAACTTTAACATTATTTTTTAAGCACTGTGTATTTTCAAAATTTCTCAAATTAAATATCCAGACTAATTACGATAACTTGATAAAAATACTTTAAGACTTTAAGGTCTTTTGACAATCCCAAATGTATTTTCGGCACACCCTAGGATACCCTTATTTGTAAAATAATATGTTTTAAATATTTAGGAGTGTCAAAAGACCTTGAAGTTTTAAAGTATTTTTATCAGGTTATCGTAATTATTCCGGATATTCAATTTGAGAAATTTTAAAAATACACAATGTTTAAAAAATAATGTTAAAGTTTTAAAGAACTTTTTTTATTTAGTTACTATTGCATAAATCAACATATATCAACAGAATCAATCGATCGATTAATAGAACAGAATCAATCGATCGATTAATAGCCGATTGATGCTATCAATCGATCGATTTAAATTAACAGAATCAATAGCACATTTTATAATCTATTTCTTTCGCTTGTGGGATCGATCGATCGAAGCATTCAGTCAATTCTGCACGGAAGGGCAAAATGGTAATTTCTATTTAAAATCTAAAAATCGGTGTGTGCTGACATAATAATGTGGTGTCTATATGTCCGTGAGTTACAATTACAGTTAATTAAAGTGTATTTGCTATTTCACTAAGATGGTGAGTCTTGCATCTTATGCTTTTATAGAATCAAGCACTTCATATATTTTTTAATATTTTAATTATGGAAACTATGTAAAAAGAATAACAGTTTGTTAATTCTTATTTTGTACTTTTTATATTGTTATTCTTAATTCACTTTTTTATGAATTTAAGACCAAGTTCTAAATTTTAAATTTCAGCAAAATCTTATATCTTGGCCCTTAGTGGGGCAGAAAATTCTGGCTAATATTTTGGTCTATTTTGAACTAAATTATTAAATTTTCAAAGGACCCTATTGGAAAACTGTATTTGTCCAATAAAACCCTATTTCACAATGTTTGCATATTACCCCTTTTAAACATTAAAAAATCTCATCAATAAATATTTAATTTTGAGTTTTGACTACGTTTTTCTTCGTTAAAATCAGACGATCATCGTTGGTGAAGAAAAAGTTTGAAAAATTCTCAGAACAGGCAAATCATATGGCCTCAACTGTAAAAGGAAAAAAAGCGGAAGAATCCGAAGACATAAAGTTGGAAAAATGACACGCACAAAAGTTTCCAGAACAAAGTCCGATATGCTCCTTATTTTAACAGTCGATTTCTTTGAATTTCAAGTCAAGCACATAAAGAAATTTTACTTAATTTTTGTTAAATTCAATGAAATTATTTAGCTGAATAGAATTTTGATTTGAGTCCAAATTTTAAGTTTTCGAACTATAATTCACTTCAGCAACCAAAATTTCTTATATTTATCATTCCAAAATTATTGTTTTGAAGAACAATAGTTTACTTGGAAAAGGGAGAAATTTAAATTTAACTGTATTTTAGGAGCCAATATATATCCTTTTTATGTCCCAATTCAATTATGCATACCATTTTCATAAGTGTCAAATATAGACACACGATAATTTATAGGGGGATAAATATGTTTGCTGGTTTGAATTTGATCATAAAAAAAATCACATAAACACCCTACACTACCAATTACATTAAGGCATCTTTATTTTATTTCATAAGCACTCAATATCATTATTTAAAAAAAAATAGAAATTATCTTAAAACAAAAATTAAAAAAAAGATTGAAAATGATTCAAAATGGACAAATCTAAAAAAAAAACATTTCAAACACGAACAACTTGCTTCAAAAGTTTAAACCTCTTAAAGTCATATCCACACACGAAGAACTTGCTTCTAAAGTTTGGACCTCAAATCATATCCAATGCAATATTTAAAGTAAGAAAATGGTGAAGTGGGCTCTTTTCCAAGGAAAAAAAGGCCTCATTGCCCATACTTAAAGGCCATATCATATTGTGTAATGGCCAATATGTGGAAGCTACAGTAGATGCATATAATATCAGGCGATATGTATCGGCCCAGGCCTGAGCATTATGTTTTCTTTGATACAATACATATCAGGCATATTTTCAAACTATGACGGGTCAAATTTGGGAGACAGAGACAGTAACATCGGTAGGGACTAGTTGGGAGCTCGCTGCTGCATGTTTCAGGTGTGCATGTTACACAAATAGTGAGAAAAGGAATGGGATGAACACAAATAACATCTCTCTTAGGGGGGCAGAGAAGGCAGAAGAAACCAATTTTCTGTCCAACTTCATTCCTTACTCTGCCCAAATACATGGGTGCAGGAATGCTAATAACATGTTCCATTTAGTTCTATGTACTTTAGGCCTAACATCTCTCAAATCAGTTGCTAAAGGTAACCTGTTCGGCTGTTCCTTTTACACTACAGGAGTGGTTAAACTAGTAACTCTTTTGGAGGATTTCTATAATGGGTTATGTCTCTCATGTAAGGACTTTTATGGTACTTTTTTGGAAAAAGATCAGTTTCCACTCAGTTATTATAGAGAGCATTTGGATCCGAATCAAATGCAGTAGTTGGATTAGATCTCCTGATGAATGATTTACTGTTTCACTCATCATCTGGGCTTCGCCTCATTCACTAGAAAGAGAGTTTACTGGAACAAATTGCAAGCAAGAGAGTAAGGAATCAATTGATATTTTAATGCTGATAAGGGTTTTATCCAAAATGGTAACCATCAATATTTCATGCTTCCTCAAATTTGTCAATGGTAGGATTATGTTACAAAAGCCTTGACTCTTGGTGGTGTCAAAAGTTCCAGACATCTTATACAGGAGATAAGAGTTGCACTTGGACAAATTATAACATGGAACAGATTTTCTTGGAAACATGAAAGGGTCCTTCATCCAAACCCTAAGATCCTTCCCCAAGAGTGCTGTAGTTCATTCATTAATCCTCTCAAGTGAATTTCGCTATCGACAAGTCTCATAATCAATCAACTTCCTTCAAGATGTTCATACCCACGAAGTCCCCAAAGATTCTTATTCAATCGTTCATCAAACAATCCTTTTATTGGAGATTGAAAATAAACATTGGAAATGGGATTTCAAAGATGCACCGCCCAACAACACATCTCCATCAGATCAAATTCTTTCACCACTTCCACCAGAAATCATATTCCTTATTTGATCAACTCCTCATTCTTCCCAGTTTTCTGTCTTCCGATGCAATTTTCCACACCTGAGATCCTTTCCGCTGAACTGCTTATAAAGTCAAACAGGTGGAAATGCCTTGTTCTTGGTTGCTGCAAACTAATGCTGGATTGCTGGATAGCAGCCTTCTTCTTCTTGTGTGTTCAGTTATTAGTCTCATTTTTGTCGGAGACAATGGCAGATAGCTTATACCACATTGTCATATCCCGATACCAGACACATCGTTCATGTTCCCTAGTTGTTTTGTCCAAATATCTACGTAAGGGCAAGATTTTACAGTGTGACTCTCCTACAAATTGAAATCATTGATGAACACCTGAAAGTTGATTCTTCAGATGGGAGGTATTTTACCATATAAAATTGCAGAACTCTTGTATATACTAATGAACCTTTAGTATCTTCGGAAGAGAAATCTCAATGAAGGGAGTCCTCTTGACTTGGATTTAGATAACTAAGATCATAAATGTAGAATGACCTAAGCATTCTCGAAATGTAACTGTTAGTTTCCAGTCATTGTTATTTTTGGGAGAATTGTAAGTAGTTATTACCCAAAGATGGAATGTACGATAAAATATGCCCAAAATTGAGTGGTTAATAACTCGTTCATATCAACTTCCAAGTTTCCTAATGAAATGGTTCACCACTAACTACTCTCGGCAAGGTAGTGGTGTCTTCATATAAAGTTATAATATCAATGAGAACATAGAAGAAACACTTTGGCTCTAGGCATCTCAACTTGCCCATGAATATCATTTTCCGTAATTGTCCCTTCAATAAAAATAAACCATGAAATTCCAATTTTATGATCTCCTATCTTTCCTTGATAGCTAGGATCTCTGCTCAACTAGAATTGCCAAAACTAGCCAGCACCGTCAAAGTAGATTATATCTAAACCCTTATTCTCTCAGGTTACACTCTTCCATGACAGAAGGGTCTCAGATTATGAATCCAAAACACATATTGTACCCACAACACCAGAAATCTGTTGTGCTCAATGGAAAAGCTTCGAATCAGCCTAGGAAGGGTATTTTTGTCATTTAAAGAAAAAGTGGGGCTAGCAAAATTGTAAAATATACCCTTCCTAAGGTAATCTAGAACTTTCCATTGGCCCCTGGCCCCTACACCATTTCAATCTTCTGGCCACAACAGGTGACCGGATTCCTTATACTACACCTTGGCATTCAATTTGAAGCTGCTAATGGGTTTTTAAAGATGATGTGGGTAACATCTCTTAGAGGCTCATCAATTGACACCAACCAATCCCCATGAAAATCAGACAATGACACTGTCTTTGGTCTATCCTTGGCAAAGTCAAAACAGTGAGAGATATCATCGCTGGAAATGGTTTCATAGTGTGCCATGTTCTGCAAGAAGCGAACGGGAAAGCAAACGTATTAGCAAAAAAAGGGGCCTCATCATCCGGTCCTATGTAGCTCTCTCGGTTTTCACAGGGGTTAAGATCTGTATCTGTTCTCTCTCTGTTTTCTGATGACAGAGATTCTATTCAGTTTTTGTTGTTGACCAACCGCTATGCATAGTGAAGAAAATAAGTATTCTTTCTGCTAAAATATCCAAATCATCAAATGGATTTCCAATTGGGGTATGACTAAAAGCAGCAGCTTAGAGTATTTAATCAGACAGACCATTTGGTACAAACAAAAACGGATCAATGTCTGCAGCTTTCTTTAAGAGTGTAAGTAAAGAGAACAATGAATTTCCAATCAATTGATACAATATAAAATCAAGCCTGAAGGTTTTACTCTATATACTAAAATTCTTAAAGGGGACTCCATGGCAGCTGATCCACAATACAGAGTAACTGAGTTTCATGTATCACATATATAAAGCATAAAATCACACAACCAACCAACCTAAGAAGATGAATAAACTTTGTATAATGAGAAGCCAGTCTTACTCATTTAGGATCTTTCATTATCTTCTCCAATATCACCGTCCTTCCTTTTGTTATGTACTCATTGCACTTACTGACATGATGTTGCAGAGCTTCGACACTTGGCATAAATGTTTCCATTTTCTTCTTTATCTCTTCAATCCCAAACTTCAATTCATCCTCTCCTTTAAGAGCAAAATCAACATTTTGCACAAGTGACTCAATCTGAATCTCCAACTTATCAACAAGAACCCGAATGTTACCCAACTCTGATATCACAACAGTAGTGCGAAGTTGCATTGAGCTAATTAGCTGCCCCTGCTGTTCCAAAGCAACCTGAGATCGTTGCCAAAGTGAATCAAACCATTTCCCCACTGAACCAACTGAGACTGATGCCGCCCCTGTTAGTGCTGCTGCAATAGGTGGTGCAGCAATTGCAGCTGCTACAACAGAGCAAATCAAGGCAGTTATGAATGCTGTAATAAAGATCACACTTGAGACCTTCCGCCATGCCTTTACAAACTGCAGGTTCTTCTTGATTTTTCTCTTGTGAAGCAGCAATTTACGTAGCATGGCGTACTGCTGCTCACGGACCTTTTGGAGGATTTGAAAGAACTCATCTGTAAATGGGTCCCCACTGTTCTTGAACTTCTTCAATTCTTCCAATGTCCTCAAATATTTCTCACTGTCATTTGTATGGGCTGCACTGTCTTCCTCTTCGAAGTGTTGGAGAGCAAAACGCATTATTAGATGGCGGTTGCTGGTTTTGTTCAGGCATTTCTCTAATGCAGTGCAGAAATCCACCATATGGAAGCTACCTGTGAAGTACTCTTCAACGAGCTCAGAAAGTTCTGGGTTGTTCCATATATCTTTCTTGGAATCAAGTATCACCTTCACAAGCTCCTCATTTATCTCCAGCAGGCCATCTGTGATTTCTTTCAAGGAATTGAAAGAGAGTGATCGAATATCTACACCAATGGAAGCAACTGTGTTGATCACTCGATTTGTACGAGCTTGGAGGTTTGCGTCAAAGGATCGCAGATCATGGTCACTCTTGCATGCAGCCTCGTACGATCTCAGTTCTGCCATGAACTGCATATCGTCATTGATTTGGAGAACGTCTGGGGATTCATTCTTTCCCTTGCAAAGTAGAGCTCCCATGGTGAAGAATTCTAGTCTCCTTCCAGAAAGCCCAAGATTCTATGCTTAGGTGATCTATCAGGGAAAACTGAGAATTCAAGGTCAGATACACCCTGAGAATTTTTTTTTTTTGAAAAAAACCCCTGAGATTTTTTTTGGAGAGGGCATATGCAAATATTGTAAAATATTGGACTTCATCAGAAAAACCCAGTTTTCTGATAGGGCCAAAATTTTAGAATTTCGGCGAAAGTTTTATTTTTAAAAATTAATATATCTAGGCCCGAATTGGTCGAACTATAAATTTGGCCTACTAAGGGCTCAAAATGTCAGATTTCCGGAAATTTGAAACTTACGATACACTCCAGTGCTAAGGGAATTTTTTCTGTTCTTTTTCACCAAATCCAGATGGCTTAAATGAGAGAAAAAAAATTCACCCAAAAATTGTGGATTCAAGGAAAACAGTCTTTTGGTTCATGAATTTATTAGTCGGAAAAAAAAAACTTTTTTATTTTTTTACTAGGTAACAAAATTCTCGCAGCACCCAGAGTTTTAGCCGAAGCCCATCTCACTTCTCATCAATGAAAACCCAATTTCCAGCTGAAAGTTCTAAAATCAATTACATATCCGTTTCTGAAGAAGACCGCAGTTCCCAATTCAAATCAATTTCAGATGGAATGCAAAAATCCACCAATTCTACTGATGAAACAAAATTCTTTTTCTTTTTTTTCCTTGAAGGTGAGTAAGATACAAAATTTTTGCAGCGCCAGACTTTAGCTGAAATGCATCCCATTTCTCATCAATTAGAACTCCAACTCTAGCGAAAAGTTCTAAATTTAATTACATACCCGTTTCCGAAGAAGATCGAAGACTCCCAATTCAAATCAATTTAAGATGGAATGCAAAAGCCCACCAATTCCATCCATACTAGCTGAAACGCAGTCCTTCCTTTCCTGTCCAAGAAAAAACAAGAAAATATATCAATTTTTCTTTTGTTATTGAAGGCAAAATACCTTATTTTTTAGGTCCAAAAGCTCTATAATCCAAGAAGAAACGAAGACCCAGTAACCCAAATCAAAAACTCATTTCCAAACCAACCAGAAATCACCAACCCGTTTCGATCTTTGGAATGAAATCAACAGGCAAAAAGCTCAGTGATGCCGCCCCTTTCCACTTGAGCGGAGGAGGAAAAAAGATTGTGCAATGCTTGAGGAGAGAATTCGAAACTACGTTTGAGAAATGGAAACAGAGATTAAAGAAGGGGCAGATGAAGCAATGTGGTTTGTTGGAAACGCCGGAGCCGGCGTGTCTCGCTCTCTCTCTCTGGTCAATGAAGCAAGCAAAGGTAGAGAGAATCGGGTCGGACACCATTCTACTGTAATATACTTCTCACTCCCTCATTTTTTTTTTTTTTTTTTCTTGGATTTTTTTTTTTTGAAAAATATATCTAAAAGTGAAGAGTATTTTAAAAGGAACCCAAATTACTTTTTATTATTATGAAAAACCTCAATTTAAAAAAAAATGAAAAAAAACGCATTTCAATTCTTATAAATATTTTGTGGAATCCACGCTGTCGTACCAAAGAACGACTGAAGTGGGACCCAATAGTCACAATTGATTAGTGATTACTAAGTCTTACCTGGTTACATAGTATTCTTGAACCTTTTTCATTAAAAGTAAAATCTACAGTAAGACAGTTCTTATTTATTTATAAAAACTAGAAATATCTAATTAATATACGAGATAATTACTTTTTATCCTTTAACAATTTCTTTATAGTGGGACGTTGTGGATTCCAGCCTCTATGGTCTAATCTTAGTGTGCTTTAAAAATAGTGGATTTATCGGTGGGAGTTTTAATAAGATTGTGTCTAAGTTTTTCTCGCACATGTTAATCTAAAAAAAAATTCCTTTATACTCATTTTATTATGTAGAATGAAATTAAAAAATCTTTTAATAGAAATAATTCAATTGACGTAGTTGAAGATTGTAATAATTTTTTAATGGTAACAAAACGCATCACAGCTGGTGGTTGCTCAGAAACCTCCTGCTTTGGTATGTTATTCACTCCAATGATGGCCCACCTATGTACCGCCAAAAAGAAAATTACAAGATTTAAGAAGTAAACGATCTTATTTCTTTCCATTGATTGATGGGTATTCTCTATATAATGTTTTCTTAACCTAAGGTTTAAATATCGGCTGATACATATCGTATCAGCCGATATGTATGGGTATTTTCATACCGAACGATATCGGCCGATACGATATGTATCGGCAGTATATACATAGTATCGGCCGATATGACCGATATTCGGGCCGAAATATCGGTCACAATATCGGCCGATATTCATAAATATCAGTTTTTAATTTTTTTTTAAAAACACCGATACGGTTTTTACATGATTTTACACAGTTTTTTGCGGTTTTTAACGTTTTTTTGCGGTTCTCCACTGTTCATCACGGTCCGTCTGATACGGCTTTCACGATTTTTTGCTGTTTTTTACGGTTCGTCACGGTTTTTTGCGGTTTTTTCACGGTTCCGATATCGGAGGAGAGTGAAAATGCCGATATCGGGAGGAGAGATAAAATTATCGGCCGATATTTGCATATCGGCCGATATATCGGCCTGACCGATTTTTAAACCCTTGGTCTTAACTAACAAAATTTTAAATGATAATTTTTCTTCTTACTCATGTCAGTTAAGTCAACTTATTTGTCATTTTTTTACTCTCTTTTAACTTATACTTAAGTCACTTTATAAGTTAAAATGTGGAGTGCCTAATAGTAGACTCGTGATAAAATTAATTGAAGAAAAAAACTCATAGAAACTAATTACATACAGATGAGATTACTGACTGTTGTTGTTGATGATGAATTATCTACATAGATAATTTTATATACGTCCCTATATTTTAGAGTAATTATAAATACATCTCTAAATTTTTAATACTTGTAATTTTATTTATAAATATTTAAAAGACATTTGTAATTGAATCCTGATGTCAAAATATGAATAATGTTTAAGACTAGTGACATTAATTATTGTACAATTTATTTATGCTAATGTCAATGCATAACAATGAGTTGGATGTCTAACCAGTCACACAAATAAGGATTAAAGTATTAATAATTTATGGTGTATTTGAGGAAGCTAAGGTGGCAAAATAATCGAAAATCTTTATCAACACCCATTCATGTTGACATTTATATGTTTGGTACATTTGAATGAATTAGCATCGGCCCAAGTAGGTCTTACAAGAGCTATTGCTCTATCTATTAAAAGTTGCTTAATCAATAGCATTACAATCCATCTTTAAATGTGAAGGATGAAACAATAATAATAATAATAATAAAAAAAAAAGAGTAAAATCACTTCCCTACTTTTTAAAATTAGTCTATGATATAGGACCCAAATATAAATTACTCGTCTCTTTTACAAAAATTTTAATATCAAAGAATATTTTTATCATTTACATTAAATAAAATTTCTTATAAAAAATTGAAGGATCCACATCAATCACATTTTTTTAAATGTCTATCACCACTATAATATAACATCATCATTGTCATCAAAACTATTTTATTAAACAAATTCTTTTATTACACGAAATTACACTCCGGGCATCGACTACACAAGGCGACGAACACCCTTTCAAAAACCAGAGAACTGTTTTTGAGATTCCTGCTCGATGTACATTACAAAGACATACATTTTCTTAATATTATTATTATTATTATTCTACTTCCTTGCCATGGTCGTTATTACCATTATTATAAAAAAAAAAATAACCTACCAACTCGATTGTGAATCAATTTCACGTTGTCGCAGCAAAGACATCTGAGCATTAGGAACAGAAGTGGAGTCTAAATATGAAGAAGCAGTTTACTTTCCTCACGTGCTTTAGTGGTGGCAAACTCGAGTTACAACTCACTTCTCTCACCCTGGTCTTATTGAGGAAAACAAATCCAATTATGCATACCATTTTCATAAGTGTCAAATATAGACACACGATAATTTATAGGGGGATAAATATGTTTGATGGTTTGAATTTGATCATAAAAAAAATCACATAAACACCCTACACTACCAATTACATTAATACATCTTTATTCTATTTCATAAGCACTTAATATCATTATTTAAAAAATAAATAGAAATTATCTTAAAACAAAAATTTTAAAAAAAGATTGAAAATGATTCAAAATGGACAAATCTAAAAGAAATACATTTCAAACACGAAGAACTTGCTTTAAAAGTTTACACCTCCTAAAATCATTCCAACACACAAAGAACTTGCTTCTAAAGTTTGGACCTCAAATCATATCCAATGCAATATTTAAAGTAAGAAAATGGTGAAGTGGGCTCTTTTCCAAGGAAAAAAAGGCCTCATTGCCCATACTTAAAGGCCATATCATATTGTGTAATGGCCGATATGTGGAAGCAGTAGATGCATATTATATCAGGCGATATGTATCGGCCCAAGTCCGAGCATTATGTTTTCTTTGATATGATACATATCGGGCATATTTTCAAACTATGACGGGTCAAATTTGGGAGACAGAGACAGTAACAGTAACATCGGTAGGGACTAGTTGGGAGCTCGCTGCTGCATGTTTCAGGTGTGCATGTTACATAAATAGTGAGAAAAAGGAATGGGATGAACAAAAATAACATCTCTCTTAGGGGGGCAGAGAAGGCAGAAGAAACCAATTTTCTGTCCAACTTCATTCCTTACTCTGCCCAAATACATGGGTGCAGAATGCTAATAACATGTTCCATTTAGTTCTATGTACTTTAGGCCTGACATCTCTCAAATCAGTTGCTAAAGGTAACCTGTTCGGCTGTTCCTTTTACACTACAGGAGTGGTTAAACTAGTAACTCTTTTGGAGGATTTCTATAATGGGTTATGTCTCTCATGTAAGGACTTTTATGGTACTGTTTTGGAAAAAGATCAGTTTCCACTCAGTTATTATAGAGAGCATTTGGATCCGAATCAAATGCAGTAGTTGGATTAGATCTCCTGATGAATGATTTACTGTTTCACTCATCATCTGGGCTTACCCTCATTCACTAGAAAGAGAGTTTACTGGAACAAATTGCAAGCAAGAGAGTAAGGAATCAATTGATATTTTAATGCTGATAATGGTTTTAGCCAAAATGGTAACCATCTATATGTCATGCTTCCTCAAACTGTCAATGGTAGGATTATGTTGGATGTAGCTATGTTACAAAAGCCTTGACTCTTGTCTCTTGGTGGTGTCAAAAGTTCCAGACATCTTATACAGGAAATAAGAGTTGCACTTGGACAAATTATAACATGGAACAGATTTTCTTGGAAATACGAAAGGGTCCTTCATCCAAACCCTAAGATCCTTCCCCAAGAGTGCTGTAGTTCATTCATTAATCCTCTCAAGTGAATTTCGCTATCGACAAGTCTCATAATCAATCAACTTCCCTCAAGATGTTCATACCCACGAAGTCCCCAAAGATTCTTATTCAATCGTTCATCAAACAATCCTTTTATTGGAGATTGAATTTAAACATTGGAAATGGGATTTCAAAGATGCACCGCCCAACAACACATCTCCATCAGATCAAATTCTTTCACCACTTCCACCAGAAATCATCTTCCTTGTTTGATCAACTCCTCATTCTTCCCAGTTTTCCGACTTCCGATACAATTTTCCACACCTGAGATCTTTTCCGCTGAATTGCTTATAAAGTCAAACAGGTGGAAATGCCTTATTCTTGGTTGCTGCAAACTAATGCTGGATTGCTGGATAGCAGCCTTCTTCTTCTTCTTCTGTGTTCAGTTATTAGTCTCATTTTTGTTTGAGACAATGGCAGATAGCTTATACCATAATGTCATATCCCGATACCAGACACATCGTTCATGTTCCCTAGTTGTTTTGTCCAAATATCTACGTAAGGGCTAGATTTCACAGTGCGACTCTCCTACAAATTGAAATCATTGACGAACACCTGAAAGTTGATTCTTCAGATGGGAGGTATTTTACCATATAAAATTGCAGAACTCTTGTATATACTAATGAAGCTTTAGTATCTTTGGAAGAGAAATCTCAATGAAGGGAGTCCTCTTGACTTGGATTTAGATAACTAAGATCATAAATGTAGAATGACCTAAGCATTCTCGAAATGTAAGTGTTAGTTTCCAGTCATTGTTATTTTTGGGAGCATTGTAAGTAGTTATTACCCAAAGATGGAATGTACGATAAAATATGCCCAAAATCGAGTGATTAATAACTCGTTCTTATCAACTTCCAAGTTTCCTAATGAAATGCTTCACAACTAACTACTCTCGGCAAGGTAGTGGTGTCTTCATATAAAGTTTTAATATCAATGAGAACATAGAAGAAACACTTTGGCTCTAGGCATCTCAACTTGCCCATGAAATCATTTTCCGTAATTGTCCCTTCAATAAAAATAAACCATGAAATTCCAATTTTATGATCTCCTATCTTTCCTTGATAGTTAGGATCTCTGCTCAATTAGAATTGCCAAAACTAGCCGGCACCATGAAAGTATTGATGGTACAACTCCTGATTTCAAGCAAAGAAATCAGGGCAATTAAGCTCATCCAGCCAAAGGGATTGAAACCACCGATCCTCATCTAAAGAAGATAAGGATCATCACCAATGGAGACCCAAAAGGCGAAGAAGTCTAATTCAATCATACCTCTTTCTACTCATCTATCCCTCTCTGTTATAAATATCACAATCTGTATCACCTAAGTAGGGTGGAGAAAATATTTGTAAATCAATATAGAAATTACACAGTGATCAAGGCATCTTACTGTGAATTTGATCTCCGATCTTTTGTTTCTTTGTGGTATTAAAGCAGGTTGATCTTCCCACCCTCCCACGCCGATCTCCGATCTGTTGATTGCAGATCATCCGAAGCAGCCAACTGTCGGCTCTGCTGATGGCAGATCTCACTCCCTGATTTCAGATCTGTTTTCTGAAATCCGGTGTGTGTCCAGTGCACGCCTCTGTTGCTTCTCTCTCCGGCGTCCATCTCTGCTTCCGCAACACAACATCAACGTCCACAACGGCGGGAGACCCAATAGTCCCCAAGCCGTCTGTTTGCACTGCAATCCATTGCTGTTTCTAAATCCAGCCTGGGCGTGCTCACCTTGCAGCAATCGTATCCGGTGCAGACCATTGTATCTTCTTCTCTTCAGATCTGCATCTTCGACATCTCTGCTGGCCAGATCTTGTCTCAAGCTCCTCATTTACTATGTTCCAGATCTGCAGATCTGGTTCTAGTCGGCCCAGTCGACCTCTCCATTGCCGTCGTTCTTACAGAAACAAAAAAAAAAACATAAACAACTATTCAGATTTCCCAATCCCAAATTGATTGGGGGTTTTCTTGGTGGGTTTCCTACATATCTGAGCAGGACTCCTTGGCCAGTTCCACCAGTGCTCGCACGCAGCTGCTTCTTCCTGCCGTCGCCTTCCGTTGCTGAGTCGCAGCTGGTGTTTTTTTTTTAAAGAAACATATTTTCTGTTTCTCTCTTCTCTTTTCTACTTGTTTTTTTTTTTAAAGTTAGCCGAACTGCTTGAGGGTGCTCTTCTCCTCGAGAGACGTGTCAAAGCCCCCTCTTCAGTTTCCTTACTGAAAAAAAAAAAGAGGTTGCCTTGGGTGCACTTGGATTAGATTGACTGCACTACCCTTTTCATTTATTACACTTACTAGCTCATTCTCCAATGGCCTCCTCATCACTACAACCTTACCCGTACCCTTCCTCCTTAAATGTTGGAATTTTGTTTCTATTAAGCTTACTCAAACAAATTTTCTCCTTTGAACCCAAGTAATGAGTCTCATAAAAAGCCAGGACATGCTTGGCTTTTTGGATGGAGGTTTTTCAAAGCCAGATATGTTGCTTACGGTACCCCCGCCTATCACTGCGGGTGAGACTAGTACAACAACTAATCTCGATTACATTGCATGGAGACGATTTGATCGACTTCTCCGTGGATGGATTACTGGCACTCTTTCAGAAGAAGTTCTTGGGCTGGTTGTCGGACTTGACACATCGGCCGATGTTTAGCGTGCTTTGCTGGATTCGTTTGCCCAAGATTCGCATGAGCGAGAATTTTATCTTCTTCAAAGCATGCAGTTGCACTCCAAGGATAATTATTCCATGTCTGAGTACATTCGTACATTCAAAACTTACTGTGATGATCTGGCTACCATTTTGCAAACCTGTGGATGATAGAAACAAAGTCTTTGGTATTCTTAAAGGACTACGTCGAGGCTATGAGTCCTTTGTTACTACCATGCTCAAACCACATATTCCTTCTTATCGTGACCTTATCCCTCTGCTACAAGGTCATGAAATTATGAACAATCTTCATAACTCAAGCAACTCCTCCTCTCCAAATCATAGTATGGCTTTTGTGGAGAGCATTCTGGCGAGTCAAATTACAACCGTCCCAGAAGAGGAAGGGAAACTGGTAGTTTTACCTCAAGAGGACGAGGCTTCACTCAAGGACGAGTTCAATCCCTCCAGTCTGGTGGTACCAATCAGCGCGTATGTCCTACATGCTCCAATAACAGTGGTGGATCTCATCGCCCCTCACAAGTAACTACTCCATCAAAACCCCCTCAATCCGAAGAAGAAATCAAGTGTCAGATTTGTGGCAAACTACGACATACAACTCTCAAGTGCTGGCATAGATCACCCAGATGATGTGACTTAGGCCCTTGCAGCAACCTCATTGAATGATAATCTATAGCAGACTTGGTATCCAGACACGGGCGCCACATCTCATATGACTGCTGAATCCTGGTAAGCTTATATCTCTTGTTCCATATAATGGCAGTGACAGGGTTCTTGTTGGTAATGGCAATTCCCTAGATATCTCTCACATTGGATCTGCACATATTGGTCTGGAAAATACAAAATTGCATTTGGATAATGTCTTAGTGGTTCCTGCTCTTAAACGGAACTTATTATCTATCAGTCAGCTTACTTCTGATTATTCTTATGTGGTTGAATTTTATTCACATGGTTTTATGATCAAGGACAGCAAAACCAAAGCCGTGATTGCCTCAGGAAATAGGTCTAGAGGTTTGTACGCCCTTCAGCCCAAGGAAGAAGCAGCACTGTTTTCAACCAGATTTCGCTCTGCAGCTGATGATGTTTGGCATCAAAGACTTGGTCATCCTCAAGAAAGGGTAGTAGAATTTTTGAAAAAGAATAAGTTTCTTATCAGCACTAGCAAAAATAAGATTGATTCTATATGTAATAGCTGTCAAATGGCTATGGCGTGCCGTCTTCCCATTATTTCATCCAATGATTTTTGCAAAGAACCATTTGCTGTGATTCATAGTGATCTATGGGGCCCCGTACCAGTAACATCTTTTCAACGTTATCGCTATTATGTAATATTTGTTGATGAATGTACCAGATATACATGATACTATCCCCTCAAGCAAAAATCAGATTTCTTTCAATGTTTTATTCTTTTTCAAAAATACATTGATACTCAGTTTGACAAGAAAATTCGGATCTTCCAGTCTGATGGTGGAGGGGAATTTGCTAATTTCAAATTTAGGCATTATCTATCAGATCTCGGCATTAAATATCAAATGTCTTACCCCAAGACTCCAGAACAAAATGGGCTAGCTGAGTGAAAGCATCGTAATGTCACTGAGTTGGGTCTTTCCATGATATTCCACGCACATGTACATCGATAGTTTTGGGTTGAAGCTTTTAGTACTGTTGTCTGGTTGATTAATAGACAACTCTCTCGAGTCATGGATTGGTAAAGTCCATATGCAAAATTATTTCACAAGCATCCAGAATATGGATCTTTAAGAATTTTTTGCAGCAAATGCTTTCCTTGTCTTCGGGATTATGCCAAGAACAAGTTTGAACCACAGTCTCTCCCATACATATTTCTTGGCTACAGTGAATATTACAAAGGATACCATTGTTATTATCCGCCAACAAATCGAGTCTATCTCTCACGCCATGTTGTCTTTGATGAATCACTATTTCCCTTTCGGGATCCAAGCTTACTCTATAACTCTTCAAATATTGCTACTGATTTCATTGAGTTTTCTGACTGGCTTACAGATGATCATGTGGTAGCCGTGGACTCCAACACAACTGCTTATGACACACGATCTCCCTCAACTTCCGATCTGTGGACTCATATTGAGAACCCTCTTCCCGCTCCTACTATGAACGACACATCTTCTTCCACTGCAGCACTTGATCCTGAAGTTGACCAGTCTACACAAAGTGATCCATCTCCATCGTCCAATAGCACTCCAACGCCGTCTGATGATCATGATCCCATCTCATCAAGTACAGTATCTGAGCCTCATCCCACCAGCATCTCATCTATGGCAGGCTCCACCTCCCCAATGGCTACTTGTCGCAGTCATGGTATTACCAAACCTAATCCCAAGTATTTCAATTCTGATTATTGTCTATTGGCGCAGTCTGTACCATCCAAACCAAAATCAATTATCTTCGCTCTCAAGCATCCTGGCTGGATCTCCACCATGACAGACGAATTGTCAGCTCTCTCTCTCAATGGCACTTGGGATTTAGTTCCTCGACAGTCCACCATGAATGTTCTCGGCTGTAAGTGGGTCTTTAAAACAAAAGTCAAGGCTGACGGTTCTTTAGAATGCTTAAAAGCTCGCCTCGTGGCAAAGGGTTACAACAAAATTCAAGGCATTGATTTTTCTGAAACTTTCTCTCCTGTAGTCAAACCTGCCACGATTCGGCTCATTCTTACAATTACTCTAACTCATGGATGGGAGATTCGTCAATTAGATGTTAAAAATGCATTTTTTTAATGGCAATTTATCTGATCCGGTTTTCATGGAGCAACCTCCAGGTTTTAAAGATCCCACACGACCAACTCATATATGTTATCTTAAACGTGCACTCTATGGGTTGTGACAAGCTTCGCGTGCATGGGTCGATCGCTTCAGCTCTTTCATTTTGGGCCTTGGCTCTGCAGCATAGCTGACTCCTCACTATTTGTTTATCATGGTCGTCAAGGTACTTTACTGCTATTATTGTATGTTGATGACATCATAGTCACATGGTCTAATCCTGCCTCGCTTCATAGATTCCTTGCACAACTGAGTAAGGAATTTGCAATGAAAGACCTTGGCCCTCTACATTATTTCCTTGGCATCTTCGTTATACCATTCTCTGGCGGGTTATTTCTCACACAGAAGAAATATGCCTTGGATCTTTTGGAACATGTTCGAATGCAAGGTTGTAAGCCCATCTCCACACCGATGGCCACCAAGTTGGCCCAAGTCCGACCGATAATGATCCTTATCCGGATCCCTTCTTTTATCGCAGCATTGTTGGAGGTTTGCAATATCTCACCATCACTCGTCCTGATCTATCCTATAATGTCAATTATGTGTGCCAGTATTTGCACAATCCTACTCTTCTGCACTTTCAAATGGTGAAGCGTATTCTTCGCTATATTCAAGGGACTGTCAATTACGGATTTCGCCTTCTGACTTGCTGTCATATGCAACTTTATGCCTTCTCAAATGCTAATTGGGCCAGCTGTCCAACCACTCACCGTTCAACAACAGGTTTTTGCACCTATCTAGGAAGTAACTGTATCTCCTGGACTGCAAAAAAACAACCTACTGTGGCAGATCTAGTACAGAAGCAGAGTATCGAGCTCTCGCCTCTGCTACTGCTAAACTCACATGGCTCACTTATCTTCTCCGTGATATCGGTCTCCATCTCTCATCTCCCCCAATTCTTCACTCTGATAATATGTCGGCATTACACCTCACTATCAATCATGTCTTTCATGCGCGCACTAAGCATATTGAAATTGATTATCACTTTGTTCGAGAAAAGATTGTTCTTGGTTCTCTTGTCACAAAGTTTGTACCATCTTCTCAACAAGTTGCTGACATCTTTACTAAAGCTCTTCCATGACAGCAATATCACTTGTTATGTACCAAACTGGGCCTCTGGAGTCATCTGCGGCTCAATTTGAAGGGGGATATTGACGGTACAACTCCTGATTTCAAGCAAATAAATCAGGGCAATCAAGCTCATCCAGCCAAAGGGATTGAAACCACCGATCCTCATCTAAAGAAGATAAGGATCATCACCGATGGAGACCTAAAAGGCAAAGAAGTCTAATTCAATCATACCTCTTTCTACTCATCTATCCCTTTCCTACTCATCTATCCCTCTCTGTTATAAATATCGCAATCTGTATCACCTAAGTAGGGTAGAGAAAATATTTGTAAATCAATATAGAAATTACACAGTGATCAAGGCATCTTACTGTGAATTCGATCTCCGATCTTCTGTTTCTTTAGAAAGTAGATTATATCTAAACCCTTATTCTCTCAGGTGACACTCTTCCATGACAGAAGGGTCTCAGATTATGAATCCAAAACACATATAGTACCCACAACACCAGAAATCTGTGGTGCTTAATGGAAAAGCTTCGAATCAGCCTAGGAAGGGTATTTTTGTCATTTAAAGAAAAAGTGGGACTAGCAAAATTGTAAAATATACCCTTCCTAAGGTAATCTAGAACTTTCCATTGGCCCCTGGCCCCTACACCATTTCGATCTTCTGGCCACAACAGGTGACCGGATTCCTTATACTACCCATTGACATTCAATTTGAAGCTGCTAATGGGTTTTTAAAGATGATGTGGGCAACATCTCTTAGAGGCTCATCAATTGACACCAACCAATCCCCATGAAAATCAGACAATGACACTGTCTTTGGTCTATCCTTGGCAAAGTCAAAACAGTGAGAGAGATCATCGCTGGGAATGGCTTCATAGTGTGCCATGTTCTGCAAGAAGCGAACGGGAAAGCAACGTATTGGCAAAAGAAGGGCCTCATCATCCGGTCCTATGTAGCTTTCTCGGTTTTCACAGGGGTTAAGGTCTGTATCTGATCTCTCTCTGTTTTCTGATGACAGAGATTCTATTTTCAGTTTTTGTTGTTGACCAACCCCTATGCATAGTGAAGAAAATAAGTATTCTTTCTGCTAAAATACTCAAATCATCAAATGGATTTCCAATTGGGGTATGACTAAAAGCAGCAGCTTAGAGCATTTAATCAGACAGACCATTTGGCACAAACAAAAAACGGATCAATGTCTGCAGCTTTCTTTAAGAGTGTAAGTAAAGAGAACAATGAATTTCCAATCAATTGATACAATATAAAATCAAGCCTGAAGGTTTTACTAAATATACTAAAATTCTTAAAGGGGACTCCATGGCAGCTGATTCACGATACAGAGTAACTAAGTTTCATGTACCACATATAAAAAGCAAAAAATCACACAACCAACCAACCTAAGAAGATGAATAAACTATGTATAATGAGAAGCCAGTCTTACTCATTTAGGATCTTTCATTATCTTCTCCAATATCACCGTCCTTCCTTTTGTTATGTACTCGTTGCACTTACTGACATGTTGTTGCAGAGCTTCGACATTTGGCATAAATGTTTCCATTTTCTTCTTTATCTCTTCAATCCTAAACTTCAATTCATCCTCTCCTTTAAGAGCAAAATCAACATTTTGCACAAGTGACTCAATCTGAATCTCCAACTTATCAACAAGAACCCGAATGTTACCCAACTCTGATTTCACAACAGTAGTGCGAAGTTGTATTGAGCTAATCAGCTGCCCCTGCAGTTCCAAAGCAACCTGAGATCGTTGCCAAAGTGAATCAAACCATTTCCCCACTGAACCAACTGAGACCGATGCCGCCCCTGTTAGTGCCGCTGCAATAGGTGGTGCAGCAATTGCAGCTGCTACAACAGAGCAAATCAAGGCAGTTACGAATGCTGTAATAAACCGCCATGCCTTTACAAATTGCAGGTTCTTCTCGGTTTTTATCTTGTGAAGCCGCAATTTAGGTGGCATGGCGTACTGCTGCTCCTGGACCTTTTGGAGTATTTGAAAGAACTCATCTGTAAATGGGTCCCCGGTGTTCTTGAACTTCTTCAATTCTTCCAATGTCCTCAAATATCTCTCACTGTCATTTGTATGGGCTGCACTGTCTTCCTCTTCAAAGTGTTGGAGAGCAAAACGCATTATGAGATGGCTGTCGCTGGTTTTGTTCAGGCATTTCTCTAATGCAGTGCAGAAATCCACCATATGGAAGCTACCTGTGAAGTACTCTTCAACGAGCTCAGAAAATTCTGGGTTGTTCCATATATCTTTCTTGGAATCGAGTATCACCTTCACAAGCTCCTCATTTATCTCCAGCAGGCCATCTGTGATTTCTTTCAAGGAATTGAAAGAGAGTGATCGAATATCTTCACCAATGGAAGCAACTGTGTTGATAACTCGATTTGTACGAGCCCCCATGGTGAAGAATTCTAGTCTCCTTCCCTAAAGCTCAAGATTCTATGCTTAGGTGATCTATCAGGGAAAACTGAGAATTCAAGGTCAGATACACCCTGAGAAAAAAAAAATTTGAAAAAAAGCCCTGAGAATTTTTTTTGGAGAGGGCATATGCAAATATTGTAAAAGATTGGACTTCATCGGAAAAACCCAGTTTTCTGATGGGGCCAAAATTTTAGAATTTCCGCGAAAGTTTTATTTTTAAAAATTAATATATCTAGGCCCGAATTGGTCGAATTATAGATTTGGCCTACTGAGGGCTCAAAATGTCAGAATTCCGGAAATTTGAAACTTAGGATACACTCCAGTGGAAGCCAAGGGAATTTTTTCTGTTCTTTTTCACCAAATCCAGATGGTTTAAATGAGAAAAAAAATAAAACTTCACCCAAAAATTGTGGATTCAAGGAAAACAGTCTTTTGGTTCATGAATTTATTAGTAGGAAAAAAAAAAACTTTTTTATGTTTTTACTAGGTAACAAAATTCTCGCAGCACCCAGAGTTTTTAGCCGAAGCCCATCTCACTTCTCATCAATGAAAACCCAATTTCCAGTTGAAAGTTCTATATTCAATTACATATACGTTTCTAAAGAAGACCGCAGTTCCCAATTCAAATCAATTTAAGATGGAATGCAAAAATCCACCAATTCTGCTGATGAAACAATTTTTTTTTTTTTCCCCTTGAAGGTGAGCAAGAAAGAAAATTTTTGAAGCACCAGACTTTATCTGAAATCCATCCCATTTCTCATCAATTAGAACTCCAACTCTAGCGAAAAGTTCTAAATTCAATTACATACCCGTTGCTGAAGACGATCGAAGACTCCCAATTCAAATCAATTTAAGATGGAATGCAAAAACCCACCAATTCCATCCATACTAGCTGAAACGCAGTCCTTCCTTCCCTGTCCAAGAAAAAACAAGAAAATATATCAAATTTTGCTTTGTTATTGAAGGCAAAATACCTTATTTTTTAGCTCCAAAAGCTCTATAATCCAAGAAGAAAAGAAGACCCAGTAACCCAAATCAAAAACTCATTTCCAAACCAACCCTGAAATCACCAACCCGTTTCGATCTTTGGAATGAAATCAACAGGCAAAAAGCTCAGTGATGCCGCCCCTCTTTCCACTTGAGCTGAGGAGGAAAAAAGATTGGATTTTTATGCAATGCTTGAGGAGAGAATTCGAAACTGCGTTTGAGAAATGGACAGAGATTAAAGAAGGGGCAGATGAAGCAATGTGGTTTGTTGGAAACGCCGGAGCTGGCGTCTCTCGCTCTCTCTCTCTGGTCAATGAAGCAAGCAAAGGTAGAGAGAATCGGGTCGGACACCATTCTACTGTAATGTACTTCTCACTCCCTCATTTTTTTTTTTTATTGTTCTTGGAGGGATATTTTTTTGAAAAATATATCTAAAAGTAAAGAGTATTTTAAAAGGAACCCAAATTACTTCTTATTAGTATGAAAAACCTCAATTTAAAAAAAAAAAATGAAAAAAAACGCATTTCAATTCTTATATTTTGTGGAATCCACGCTGTCGTACCAAAGAACGACTGAAGTGGGACCCAATAGTCACACCTGATTAGTGATTACTAAGTCTTACCTGATTACATAGTCTATTCTTGACCCTTTTTCATTAAAGTAAGATCTACAGTAAGACAGTTCTTATTTATTTACAAAAACTGGAAATATCTGATTAATATACGAGATAATTACTTTTTACCCTATAACAATTCTTTTATAGTGATAAGTTGTGGGTTCCAGCCTCCATAGCCTAAGTTTGATACACTTTAAAAATAGTAAGCTCATCTTTGAGAATTTTAGTAAAACTTTTTCTGAGTTTTCCACATGTTAATTAAAAAAAAATTCTTTTATGCTTTTTTTTTATTTAGAATGAATTAAAAAATCTTTTAATAGAAATTATTCAATTGACGTAATTGAAGATTGTAATAATTTTTAATGGTAACAAAAAGCATCACAACTGGTAGTTGCTCAGAAACCTCCTGCTTTGGTATTTTATTCACTCCTATGTACCGCCAAAAAGAAAATTACAAGATTTAAGAAGTAAACGATCTTATTTCTTTCCATTGATTGATGGGGTATTCTCTATATTAATAATTTTTTTTTCACTCATGTCACGCCCCAACCCGAAGGGTGGGACCGGAACGCGACTGATTTTTTTTTTTTTTTGATAAGTAAACTAAACCACAAGCATTCTCACTGGGCCGGATCAACAGTTAGGCCCAGAGGTCACACATGATCCCATCATGCGGACTCAAACATGTACCATATACCTACCCCATAAAAATAGACATAAATAACAACAACATAATAACATGCTCAAATCAAATCCAACATTGATTAATACAAAGCATAAGAAAATCAACCATTGATTCATCATTCATGGTCACAACAAAAAGACTATAGCAACGTCGTAGTGTCGATATAATAATGTTTTTAAAGAACTAAATACCACAACCGGTACCTCACAAAAACTAAAGGTTCCAAGAACCAGAAAGCACAAATGAGGGCATTCCTCCTTCATGGGAATCCCAAACCATCGTTGCAGCTAAACCACCCTACGCCTGAAAGAGAGCGTCATCCTCCTCGGGTTCATCGCCTGAAAGGTGAGTGGTGTGAGCTAACTAACCCAGAAATTAAGTAAACAACAGGTTAGCAACAGTTCAATAATATCATATGCTTGATAACAATAAGCATAATCTTAAGTAATACATCAACATCATCAATCACTGCCATTATCTACTGTAACGCCTGCAGACTACGCTGAGACCAGTATTAAGTCCCGACACGGTCAAAATACATCCTTGCAAGTACATCTCCCACTCTGACTTAGCCGATACTGACACCCTCAAGTCAGCAACTGACGACAGCATGGTCCGCCCATGGTCCAGTAGACATAAACCATCTCTCATATGACCGATATTGGTTCAACAGCCCAGGTACGTGGAAGCAGTCTTACATACTCATACGATCAACATCGTAATATCACAATCATTAGCACTCTTACCATAGTGCATCATGTCTAGGCACATGAGTGGGTTCATCAAAACTGAAACCACTCATTGCTCAATACTTATCTCATCATAAATCCTGTTTACAAAATCTGCAGAGTTAAGTTCCCTCACCGTGATGTGTGGTTACACGGTCTCTGTTCAAACAACACACAAGTGCACAATTAATATACATAACAAATACGTACATATACGTAGTATTTGGAAATCATACGTTTTCCCACAAAATATCCAAGGTTCATGGAATTGAGTCTCCTACTTGGTTTCTATCCTTTTTAAATTATCATAATCCACAATAAATAAAAAGGGGCTCAGTCCAAACTCATATTGTCTTCTGGGCATTGACCAGATTGACTTATTGAGTTAGGTCTAGATCCTCGGTTCACTTCTCGGTTGTCTTCTGGATAAGACCAGATCTGACATTTTGAGTAGGCCTCGAGGTCACCCAGTGCCCGACTATATAGCATCGGCCTGAAAGTGAATCACTCAGTTCCCGACCAATAGGGTCGGCCTAAAAGCGGATATAATAGTATTTACACTATAAATAATAAGAGAAAAGGGGTTAATACAAATTTTAATTAACAAAAGGGGTATTAATCATCATAACACATCACTAACCAAAGTCAAATAAGATCAGATATCAATAACAATATTTTTAACATTTAAAAAATGTGTCCCTCGGAACATCACCTCGGAACTGGGTACAGTGGCTTCGGATCATCCGAACCACACTAAACTAAGTCACTGACCTCGGAACATGGTCTGACTTCGGATCGTCCGAAGTTTGGGTCTCGGACCTTTCGAAGTCCATCCGAACCGATAAAACAGAAAACAGTCTCGGTGGGTCTGTAAGCCTTTGAATGTCCGAAGGTATGTCTCGGAACGTCCGAGTGGGTTCGGTCCTTCCGAGCTCGGCTTGGTGAGTCCGAAAGGGTCTGCCTCGCCTCGAGCGTAACTGGGCTTCGGGTGAAGCTCGGAATGTCCGAGGGTCACTGCTCGAACAGTCAGAAGGTTCGGACCTTCCGAAGAACGGCTCTCGGACCTTCCGAGTGTCGTCTTCCTCAACTGTCTGCACCAGCAGACAGTGACGGCGAACACACACTGAAATGCGATTCCGAAAAGGGAGGGCTTCTCGGACTCGGTTTTCATATCCATCTGGTCTGATGGACTCCTCTGGCCATAGGGAATGGTTTGGAGCCTTGAAGCTCACTGGGTCATCCGATTTAAACAGTGAAAGCTCACGGGTACATGAAACCCATGGTTTTTCCTTAGATTTAAAACTGGTTTTTCTCAATCAAAACAGGGTCAAAACTTGATTTTCTGGATTCAAAACCGATTGAAATTGAAAGGGGAATGCAATGGATACCTTTACTTCGGTTCCTGGTTTGAAAATCTAGATTTTGAAATCCTTCCCTCTAAGCTTACGGTGACTGATAAACAGAGAAGGAACAGAGGCTAGAAGGGTCGGTCGGTCTGGGTTTACAGAGACAGAGAGAAGATAAGAAATCGGTGGGAGTTAAAACCGATGGGGAAGGGCTGAATTTATAGGAATTCAGCCGGGAGAGAGAAGCCGGAAACCGGCTGCGCATGCAGCGACGATCGGCCGGAATTCTGCTACGCATGCAGCGACGATGGGATGGGATGGGAAAACCATCATTCACCGGTTAGTTGCAGATAAGCCCTCCAATATTTTCTAAATTGCAGATAAGTCCCGGTTTTAATAAAAATCGATTTTAAAACTAAAAGCAATACCTTAAAAACTCAAAAACCTGATCCAACCTTACAGATAGGTTGGGTTTTGAAAACCTTGGTCACCATAAAAATTTCAGAATTTATCTCTTAATGAAAATCATTTATTTAAATAAAAACCATATTTTACCCATAATTACTTAAATAAACAAATGTAAAAATAACCAATTTGTAAATCTTATTTTGAAGTGAAATGAAATAACTAGACCATTCTTAAAATGGTCTAACATCAAACACCATTTTCAAAATTTATCTCTTCTCCGAAATTATTTAAAATAATTAAAACTCCCTTTCGGGGTTTTGACGGACGGGTTTTAAATACCATTTTCTGAAAATAAATTTATTTTAAAATCAGAAATGAAAATCCTTTATTAAGGAGAATATTATCCACCAATAATATTCACATAACAATATAATTTGTAAAATCATAACTAAAAGCGGTAAATTACCAAAATGCCCCTCCAACTCGACGAGCTGGATCACTGAGCTCACGAGCTCGGATTGGGCCACCACTAGACTTCCCTCGAAGCCCTAACCGTAATCTCCGAGATTAATCGGTTAAACAAGAATTATTAAGCTAAGACACGCCTAATCTGGGGCAGGGTATTACAACTCATATCAAGTAAGTCAACTTATTTGTCATTTTTTTACTCTCTTTTAACTTTTACTTAAGTCACTTTATAAGTTAAAATGTGGAGTGCCTAATAGTATGACTTGTGATAAAATTAATTGAAGAAAAAAACTGACAGAAACTAATTACATACAGATGAGATTACTGGCTGTTGTTGTTGATGAATTATCTACATAGATAATTTTATATACGTCCCTATATATTAGATTAATTATAAATACATCTCTAAATTTTTAATACTTGCAATTTTATTTATAAATATTTAAAAGACATTTGTAATTGAATCCTGATGTCAAAATATGAATAATGTTTTAAGACTAGTGACATTACTTATTGTACAATTTATTTATGCTAACTGTCAATGCATAACAATGAGTTGGATGTCTAACTAGTCACACAAATAAAGATTAAAGTATTAATCTTTTATGATGTATTTGAGGAGTCTAAGGTGGCAAAATAATAGAAAATCTTTATCAACACCTATTCATGTTCACTTTTATATGTTTGGTACATTTGAATGAATTAGCATCATTCAAATGTACATTACAAAGACATACATTCGCAACTCGGGTCGGTTTTTGGCCATGCCCGCATGACCTGACTTGAGAAATCATGAGGGTCGGGTCGAGAATTTTGATTCAGCGGGTCGGATTGGGTTGAGAAGATAAAAACCCACATGAAATTCGAGTCAGGTCGGGTTGAAGATTTTATAAGTTAATCCGACCTGACCCTATACAATTCAACCCAGGCTAAAATTTGTCAAAAATGGGTTCAAAATGCAGGTCGACTCACAATTCGGGTTGATTCGAGTTAGAATTCGGGTCGGGTCGGATTGGGTTATATATATATATCAACTCAGTCGAGTTGGGTTTTAAAGAACCCGACCCGAGTTGCAGCCCTACTTGCTATGGTAGTTATTACCATTATTATAAAAAAATAAAAATAACCTACCAACTCGATTGTGAATCAATTTCACGTTGCCGCAGCAAAGGCATCTGAGCAAGCATTAGGGACAGAGGTGGAGTCTAAATATGAAAAGCAGTTTACTACCGACAACACAAGTCTCTTGGCACTTAATTAATGAAGGCGAAATTATGTTGTTATCTACTTAATATAGCATGGGAAAAATGTAAATATAAGCGCTCACATCTTTTGATAAATGTAACCCCTTTATCTTTGTCCAAATTATCAAGAATATAAAATTTAAAGAGTACGATTTAGTTTTAGAAGTAGTAAGAATGAAATAGAATTAATTGGGTGGATTTAAACTAAATCCAAATATAAAAATTTATATTCCACTCCATTCTATTTTTACTGTTCTTTTAACTACTTAAATGATTCCAAAATTATATATTCCTCACGTGCTTTATTGGTGGCAAACTCGAGTTCCAACTCACCTCTCTCACCCTGGTCTTTTTGAGGAAAACAAATCCATTAAATAAGAATTGACAACATTATTTGGACTCTGTGTCCTATTTTAGATGATCGAATGACTGACTTAGGTAGAAAGATTTATGCTTGAGGGCTACGAAAATTGATCTCGAGTGGATTGATCTTAACTATAGTTTTAAAGACTAAAACATCTTAGAAATCAGATTCACTCGAATGATGAATAAAAGAAATTCGGTCAAATAGAACAAGAGGAGAGTAATGTGAACATGAAAAGTTCTCAAAAGGATTCTGAATAGACAATTTTACATTAGTCTTTTCAAGTAAAGAATTCATCTTAAAAATCGAATCTTGAGTTGGATCCCACTCTATTTCATAGGGTCACTTTCTGTAGATTTACCCGATGTATGAATAGGGAGGCCTGAACACCTTAGTCATAAAAAATAATATATATATATATCGGTTTAGATCTATTTTGTTAAAAAAACCTGATAATCTACAATGTTTGGCTATTGCCTTTGGAAATTTCATAAACATCAGCTAAAACTTTAGATTTTTGTCGAAATTTGAAACTCGAGGAGGAACAACACGTACCATACTCTCCAAATGTGTAAACGTTTCCATATCATCCGCATGATGCCAGGAAGCATCAATAGCCACATGCTGGCTTGAATTTTTTTGACGATCAAATTTTGGTCACCCATCTCATCATCGACCATCATCGAAGAAATTATTGGCCAATATTCCAGCCATATTAGCTATATGGGTCGTAACAAGGCGGTATCAGCTGAAATGGGCCAATATTTGCCCAGAGTTAGGCCAATATTGCTGATATTTGTGTTCGGTCAGACCCAGGTCAACAAATGTTGGAATGCAGCCGAAAGTTGGAACTCATGATGAGACAGAAGCCACTCAGAAATAACAAAATCAGATAAGTATATGCATCTTTCTTTACGAGTGCAAGATATCATTTAAGTTCAACACCAATTGATAAGTTTAAAGTTCAGGCCAAAGGATTTTTCTCCATAAATAATCTTCAAAGAGAGAGTATGCAGCAATGGATCAAGTGCACAAGGTAACAATCGATTGTCATGTATCAAACATACAAAGCATGAAAATTACACTACTTACCAACCTAAGAAGAGGCCTCAGCATTGCATAGTGAGAAGCTTCAATTGTTCATTTTTCACATATTTGACCATCTTCAGAAATATATGTCTTTCCCAATTTTATATGCTTGCTGAACTTGCAGAGATGCTGGCGTATATCTGCAACACTCTTCATAAAGATCCTTGAATTGAATCCTCCTTGTGTCTACTCAATCCAAAGTGAATTGCCAACCTTTCGATAAGAACCTGAATGTCATCCCAATATCACAACCATAAGTGCATACCTGCATTGAGTTGATCCACTCTCTATGCCTCTTCGAAACCAATTCCTACTGACCCGAATGGGACTGATGCTGCTGATAGCAACCACTGCTGCTACAACCCACAGAAAAATACAGTAGCGAATGCCATCACAAATTATGCTTAAACCTTCCACCATGCCTTTTACACATTTTAGTTTCTTACTTTTCTCTAATGAAGCTGCCACTTCTCTAGCATGGGAAACTGCGATCACATGTTTTTCTGATTTCTTATGCTTGAATAGAATCTGCAACGGTTGATTTAGACGCTCCATATAGACACTCGATTTTTCTGCCTCTACACACCCGATTTCAAAAAACCGAGTAAAATTATCATTCTACCCCTCCGTGTTTCATCATCCGAATGAACTGTTAGTTTATTTTCAGTTCGTTCGGACGAATACACTCGTCCGAACTAACTGATCAGTGTAATTTCAGTTCGTTCGGACGAGTGAACTTATATATGTTCATTCGTTCGAATGATCACTTAGGATCATTCGAACGAATGTGTCTTCTCATTCACTTCCTCAAGCTTGTCCTTTTCAGACTTGGCCCATATTTTGGTTGCATCCCCATATTCAGCTGTTTGCTTTGAGATATGCCAGTAAACATGACTCTGCTTTCCTTTTTCAAGACAGAATCCGAAATAGCACAGCAAGAACATGTACCCAAAATTACTTTGAGGAATTGCTGACTGATACTTGGTATATCCAGAACTAGCTCTCCATTGTGTGTCTTCTGCACAACAGTTACTTCAGCATTCTTTGACACCTACCATGTCACATTGTTTACTCATCAAAGGAGGAACAAGGAATTGCTGACTGATACTTAGCATCTCTAGAACTAGCTCTTTATTGTGTGTCTTGTGCACCACATCTCCAGCATTCTTTGACATTTACCATGTCACATTATTTACTCATCAAAGGAACATATTATTCTTAGGGTATAACCAAACTGATCATTCGATATGTTCATTCGTTCGAATGATTCAAACTGATAATTCAAACGAATGAACATATATAAGTCTATTCGTCCGAACGAACTGAAATTACAATTATTTGTTCGTTCGGACGAGTATATTCATCCGAACAAACTGAAAATGAACTGACAGTTCGTTCGAATGATGAAACACGGAGCAGTACAATGGTAATTTCACTCGATTTTTCTTAAATCGGGTGTATAGAGGCAGAAAAATCAGGTGTCTATATGGGGCACCTTGATTTATAATGTGCATTGCTCTGCAGAAGTTCAAAACATGCAAACAAGGTGTAATGACAGTGGGACCGTCACAGCAGAACTAGAAAACAACTATCTTTCTCTAAAATTGAGAGAGAGTATCAAAAGGCTTCAATAATTTTCTTCATAAATTCGTCATTGTGCAACTTCTCATAAACACTTTAGAAATATCTCAAAACATCATCAAAACCTAAAATGGTTGCTTAAGGGTCATAATCCAACTTAGTAAAAGTAGCTGATCTTAAGCAAATACAGTCTAACATACTCCAAAGAAGTGACACAAATACATAAAAAATTGCCTACTATGAGACTTGCTAAATATAACATAACTGCTAATTGTAATCCAATTTGCTAAATTAAGACTCTAAATAGGCCTGCTTTTGTTGATACAGATGACCAAGTTGTCCTCAAGCCATTCTACATCAGTGACTAAGCAGGGGAAGAGAGTTTGAGAACGGTGGTGGAGTTGGAAGTTAAAGAATGCTGGTGTTAAGGTTATGGATGAGAATTCTCTTTCAAATACCACAAAAGGTTCATATAATATCCTTCCTGGGGCCAGCCATTCTTGGCAATGCTAATTGAGTGATCTTAGATATCTAGTGTAGGAGATTAAAACATTGAAGTTTCATGATTGTTTTTGGTGAAAGGAAATTTGTGGGACAAGTGGAGAAATGACGGTCTAACTTCTAGAAATTAAATATTTTCTAGAGATAATATTGCTAGCCCCAGAAAGCGGGATTACAGGGTCAAAATGTTCTCAGATTACAGATAAAGATACGAAACTGGATCACATGTAGTGGTGACAACAACGTTTTTGTGGGGTCCAAATCAACCTCAGAAGGGTATTTTCATCATTTCAATAACTGACGATAAGAGAGAACCATTCATAGGATGATTTATAGCTTTCCACCATAATACCATTTCCGTGTTATGGTCACAACAGGTGATCCATATACCTTAGATTTTAAATACCCGAACATTTAAAGTTTAAACATGGTGTGGATTGCATGTCTTACAGGCATGGTTTTAAAAGTTAGCCATGTCTGATTGACTCGGCCAATAAGATTCAGACTCACATACAAATACCATTCAGATTCAGTTGTATCAGTTAGGACGCCATTTTCACTCAATTTCTATTGATTTTCAGTTGATTCTTGCTCGACTCAACTGGTACAACTCGGCCTTAACCCCTACCGAGCCAAGTGGTCTGATATATAAAACTATGCTTAGAGGCCCATCACTTGCCACAACCAATCCTATGAAGATAAGACAAGTAAACTTGGATTTCTAGCCAATGCTCAATTAAGATTCTTTTCATTCCCTCTTTCAACATTCTCTTTGTGACCACAAAAGGGACCATTTTCATATAATTGGCCTTGCTTCCAAAAGAGTCCTTGACTCCAACATTCCATGAGGGGTCAAAAGGATTCTGGAATGACCCTAGAAATGAACACAAGATGAAGAACTACAAACAAAAAGAACTTTTGTAGAGCACCAATCTAAAGACAAACCATGCCTTTTTGTTTATCTAAAAACTCTCATGCTTACAGATTTGTTTTAATGAATAGAATGCGCCTTCTGAGGAAGTGTTCTTACCTCCTAAGAAGGTTTGAAGCTTCCTTTCTCTTTCTTAAATTCAAATCATGTTGTTTGGGTAATCTTTCTTTTATTTTCCATGGAATGAGGATATATGGAAAGAAACTCTCCTCTCACTCACAGAGCTCTATGTGAGTACGAGGAGACAGGCTTGGGGCTGAATTACTAATTTGACAAACCAATATGGGCATTGACTTTCTTTTTCAACAGTTGCATTCCTAGGATGTGACTGAAATTGCAGATGTATGAACGATTTCAAAGAATGATGGTTATCCATTTTTCTCTATATTTGGAGTGGGACAGAACAAAGAACTCATGTAAGGTAGGATACCATTTCTTCAAATCTTTCACACCCTAAATCAAAATCATCTAAGATACTGGTAACAATTTTGGGCAGAGAAAGCAAAATAAAACAATAACCGATGTGATACAGATTCTATTTTCAGTTGTTGCTGTTGAACACAATTTCTGCATAGCTAAGCAAATAGACATAATTTCCTGATACAATTTCAAGTTGATTACCAATTGGGATACATCTTAAAGCAGCTTAAAGCATTTGACAATACAGAAACCATTTGGACCAAACAAAAACAGATCAATGTCTGCCACTTTCAATAAGTGTATAAGAGTAATACTAAAATTGCATCTAATGTATACACCTTAAAGTTGATCCTAAAGGTTTTACTCTATATATTACAACTCATCAAAGAGGGATTGGATCCATGGCAATGGATTCCTACCCACACAAATAAAACATGAAAATCACAAAGTTACTCACACAAATAAAACATGAAAATCACATGACTTACCGACCTAGGAAGAGGTAACAACATTGGGTAAGAAGAAGTCGTCACTTATTCATTTTGAATATTTGATTATCTTCTGCAATATTGCTGTCCTTCCCTTAGTTATATGTTCATTGCACTGACTGGCATGCTGGCACAAATCTTCAACACTCTGCATAAAGATGTCCATATTCTTTTTTATCTCCTCAATCCCAAACCTCACCACCTCGTCTCCTCTAAGAGCAAAATCAGCACTTTGCATAAGTGACTGAATTTGAATATCCAACCTATCAATGAGAAGCCGAATGCTGTCCAAATCTGATATCATAACTAAAGTGCGAACTTGCATTGAGGTAATTAACTCCCCTTGTTTTTCCAATGCGACTTGATATCGCTTCCAGAGTGAATCAAACCATTTTCCAACTGACCCAACTGGGACTGAAGCCGAACCTGCCAGTGCTGCAGCAATGGGTGGGGCAGCAACTGCAGCTGCTACAACTGAACATATAATGATGGTAACAAATGCCGTTACAAAGATTACGTTCGAGACCTTACGCCATGCCTTTGCGGATTTCAATTTCTTATTGATTTTTCTCTTATGAAACTGCAGTTTTTGTAGCATAGAAAGCTGTTCCAAATGAACCTTTCGAAGAATTTGAAAGAATTCTTCTGTAAATGGGTCCCCAGCATCCTTAAACTTCTTTAATTCTTCCATTGTCCTCAAATACTTCTCTCCATCTCTTGTCTCACTGTTTTCCTCTTCGAACTGTTGAAGAGCGACACGCATTATAAATTGGCTGTTTCGGGTTCGATTCAAGCACTTCTCCAATGCTGTGCAGAAGTCCAACATATGTAAGCTGTTCGCAAAGTACTCTTCGACGAGCCGGAAGAGTTCCGGGTTCTTCCATATATCTTTCTTGCAATCTAGTATCATCTTCACAACCTCCTGATTCATATCAAGCAAGCCACCTGTGATTTCTTTCAATGAATTGAAGGAGAGAGACCTGGCATCTACACCAACAGCGACGGTATTGATCACTCGGTTAGTGCGGGCCTGGAGGGAAGCATCAAAGGATTGGAGGTCAGGGTCCTGATTGCAGGCGGCTGTATAAGATCTCAGCTCTGCAGAGTACTGCTTGTTGTCAATGATTTGAGGGACGACGGCTGGGGATTCACCCATCTCCTTGCAAAGTAGTCCCCCCATTTGGAGAGTTCCAACCCCTTTATAACCAGAACTGGCAAATATTGATAACAAAGAATGGATTTTTAATTGATCTAGCTACAAAAAAACCGACACTTCAAGCTTAAATACCTTCAATGGTTTCAAGATGACGCTTTTTCCGATTTTTTTTTAAAACTAAAATGGAACTGCATGTCAGCTGGAAACTGATAATTCAAGAAAAATAATACTTCAATTCAGGAAAAAAAAAATTGAAACATATTGATAAGCAAGATTGGATTTTGAAGTGATCTAGTTAAAAAAGGGACACTTCGAGCTTAAATCGCACTCTTATGGAAGCCAAGATGACTTTCTTTTTAGTTCTTCTCACCGAAAAGGGGAACTGAATCTCAGTTCGAAATGGACATTTCGAGAAAAATAGTACTTGAATCCATTGATCCCTCAGTAGAGCAGGAAATTCTAGCTGAAACCCATCTCAAATTCCCAGCTTAAAGTTCTAAATTCCATTAAACGCCATCCTCTCAAAAATATTCTCCGATTGTGACAACAAAAAGATCCTTCCTTTCCTGCCCTGCCCAGGAACCTCCAAAAAAGAAGAAGATTTTTCCCCAACTTACCTGTTCCTAGCAATAATATCCTCTCAAATCAGTCAATTTCCAGCCAAACATAAGAAGAAACGAGAAACCCAGATGCCCGAGATCCAACAGCAACAACAAAAAGCGTTTTCCAACCAACCCAAAACCCCAAACCTTCGATTTTTCAAATCAAGTCAGTAGACAAAGGCTCAGAAGCGTCGTCGACTTCAGCCGAAAGATCGGATCTCTATGTGATGAACTGATGATAGAGGAATTAATGAGACACTGAGGTTCAGAAATAGAAATAGAGTTCAAAGAAGTCAACCCCAAGCGAGAGAGAGACAGGAGTCAGCAGAAAATAGGGATGGAAGGGGGACGAAATCAAAAAGTGAGTTGGGAATTTCTTCTAACGCGGAGGAGAAAAAGAGGCAGAGGCTATCCCTCTCTTCAGTCAATGGGAAGAAGCAATGGCACTGCAGAGAGAGAGAGAGAGGCAGCTGGCTTTCACGGAGGCCCCTAGGAATAAAAGCAGAGGAAGAGACCAAATGGAGTACAAAATGACGAAATTGGCCCTCGTAACCCCAGAAATTACCTAATTGTTTTGGTCTTTCACACTAATAAAAATTTCAAAAATCCTAGGGAGACGCTAAAAATACGTATTATCAAATGGATTTAAGACCTACATAATTTTGGAATATAAAGTATATTATATAAGTAGTTTATATATGAAGTTTTATCTTATTATTCTATCTTTTAACTTTAAATTTTTAAAAATCAAATATCTATACTTATTAAAATATAAAAGTCAAAATTATAAAATTTAAATTATCATTTAATAATAAAGCGTTATATTTTTATATTTATTCAATCATCTATCAACTAAATCTAAATCAAAGAGACTTGCAATTTATTTAATAGTATATCTTATTTTTATTTGAAGTATTCCAACTCTAAAATTTTCAATTCCAATACTCAGTCATATTTGTAGGCTTGCTTAGAAACCTACTAACTTGGAACTTTCTGAAACGATAGCCCACACTTGGATGGCCGCATTTTCTACGAAACAATTGGGTATTAAATATCATGACTTTATATTCTCATTATTACTATTATCAAACATTAAATTATTATCGAATAATTTTAACTTAACTTTTAAATAGTTATTTTTATTTGATAAGAAAATTATAAATTGTTCGAGTGAGCTATTTGAATTTTGACACTCTCTAGAGTATCCGCTGATATATGCCCACTAATGATAAATTCAAGTTATTAAAATTATATTCTTTATTTACATTGAACATCAATAAAATATTTAATAATTTATATTTTTAGTAAAATTGAAATAATTTAATAATCTCTATTTTAAACAATTTGATATTTTTATCTCATTAAATGTAGTGGTTTATCTTAATATAAGATCAAACCAAATGAAATCATTTATAATCTCCTGTTTTATGATTGAGTTAATGGCAAATGGTAAATTAGATTATGGATGAATAATAGAAGAGTAATTAAATTTAGAGCTTTCCTCAATAATTTATATTTTATAGACAAAAATGAGAGATACTCTCTTTTATATTCTTAAATGTACCTTTTATAAAAGCCAAGACTACCTAAGGTGAATTTCCATAATCCCAAAAAAAACCTTAACAAACAAAAAAGCGCAATTTTTTCTTATTTGACAGACAATATGTTATTTATCTTTTCTAAAGTAATTTTTTGAAAATATAAAAAAGCTGTTAAACGGTCTAAAAAAGAAAATGAAAATGAAGCCAAGCAAAATGACAACTCGTGTCATCCTTGGATAGGGGTCTTAGGTTTCTCATATACAACACGAGATTCCTTTCAAACATAAATAGATAAATGGGTTTCTAAGTAGTAACTTAGGTGTTAATAGTTATTTTTAAATCATACACTTTTACCAGATAAATTTGTTCAATTATTGTTCATGAATTTTTTTTGAAATGTGAACTGTAAATTTTCTGAAAAAACACCTAAAATTTGAAGTATTTTTTAAAATTTGGTAAAAGTGTTTCCAAGATTTTGACCACTTTTTTAAAATAACTCATGATATATTATACTAGATGAGCTATTTAGTGTATCTTCTGATTTATTTGAAAAATAATTTAAAGCTTTATCTGAGAATATTTGGATAGATGGGTTAGAATTATAAAAATTATACCAGTTTTATTGATATTAGTTCAGTAAAAGTTAAACTGTCATGCCTCGACCCGAAAAGTGGGTCCAAAACGCGACTGATTTTTTTTTTAAAAAAAACTAAGACGACTCTCAAGAAGTTTAACTGGGCCGGATCAACAGTTAGGCCCAAAGGTCACACATGATCCCAACATGTGGACTCAAACATATACCATAAGTCTACCCAACCTAAAGATAAATATTAACACATAATTCCAACCATGAATTATCATTGAAACATCATCAGAGTAACTACGATACATAGTAGTCTTAATACATCACATTAATACAAACTAAGTACCACACACGGGACTTTACAAAGACAAACGGTTCGAAGAACCAAAAAGCAAAGATAAGGAAATTCCCCTCAGTGGGAATCCCAAAGCAACGTTGTAGTTTATCCACCCTAAGTTTCAAACGGAGGGTTCTCCTCCTTGGGTTCATCTCCTGAAAGGTGAGTGGGGTGAGCAAACTAGCCTAGTGAAGGAAATATAACAGTGTAGTTTAACTAAACATGAGGTTAGTAAATAATCAACAGTTGCAATAATATCTCATGCTTGACAATAAATTCAAGTATAACCTCATCATCATTCCACATTTCATCATCTTTTCCATTACTGTTGTCATCCAACGTAACGCCTGCATACTACGCTGAGACCATCGTATTAAGTCCCGACACGGTCAAAACTACATCCTTTCAAGTACATCTCCGGCCCTCACATGGCGGATACTGACATTCTTCAAGTCAACAACTGTCAACACCCATGGTCCAATAGACGTAAACCATCTCACACACATGGCCGATATTGGTTCAATAGTCAAGGACACGTGGAAGCAGTATTACATATCTCGTATGATCAACATCATAAGCACTTCTTACAACAGCGCATCATATCTAGGCACATGGGTGGGTTCATCAAATCTGAAACCACTCATTGCTCAAGACTTATCTCATAAGAACCTGATTACACCTACTGAAAGGTTAAGTTCCCTCACCGAAAATGTGTGGTATCGCGGTCTCTGTTCAACAAGCAAACAAGTGCACAATCAATCATAAGTCAACATGCATAGCATCAAATGTATACATACAAGTAGTATTTCAAAACCATACTTGTTTTCCCAAAAATCTCCAAGGTAAATAGAATTGAGTCTCCTACTTGGTTTCTAACCATTTTAAATTACAATAATCCACAATAGAGTAATAATAAGGTGCTCAGTCCAAAACTCATATTGTCTTCTAGGCATGACCAGATTGACTTATTGAGTTAGGTTTAGATACTCAGGTTACTTCTCGGTTGTCTTCTAAACAGGACCAGATTTGACATGTTGAGTAAGGCCTCGAGGTCACTCAGTGCTTGACAAATATAGCGTCGACTTGGAAGTAAAGTCACTCAGTGCCAGACTAATAGAGTCGCCTGGAAGTGAATACAATAGTATATACACTATATTAATAAGAGAAAAGGGTTAGTACACATTTTTAATTTATCAATAGGGTATAACATCACATGCATCAAATAATCAAACAATATTTTACACTAAAAACTAGGTCCCTGGAACAAGCCTCGGAACTAGGTACTGTAGCTTCGGATCATCCGATCCACTGCCTAAACTAGTCACTGACTTCGGACCTTCAGTCTGGCTTCGGATCGTTTGAAGATCGGGTCTCGAATCATCCGAAGGTCCTTCCAAACTGAAAAATCCGAAAAAACTGGTCTCTGTGGGTCTGTGTGTCTCGGAACATCCGAGTGAAGCTCGGATCGTCCGAGTAGGGTTCGGTCCTTCAGAACAGGGCTCGGAACATCAAGCAGCCAGGGCTAGCCTCTGACACTTCGGGGCTTCGGTATGAAGCTCGAAAAGTCCGAAGGGTTGCTCTCGGACCGTCCGAGAGTCGTCTTCCACCTCTGTCTGCTCCAGCAGACAGTGATGGGCAGACATTGTATGAAATACGAATCCGGAAATAATGGGCTTCTTAATTCGGTTTTCTCATCCAACAGGTCAGATGGACTCCTCAGTGAGCCCTCTTTCCATAGGGAGTGGTTTAAAGTTTTAAAACTCAGTAGGCCATCCGATTTTAACACTGAAAACACACTAATATAAAGAAAATCAAGTTTCTCCTTAGACTTTAAATCGGTTTTTCTTACTCAAAACTTGGCCAAATTTGGTTTTTATTGATTCTAAAGCGATTGAAATTTAAAGAGGAACACAATGGTTACCTTCACTCGAGTTCCTGGACTGAAAAATCTGACTTTTGAAAATCTTTCCTCTAAGCTACGATTAAGCTAAAACTGGGAAAACAGAGAGAGTGATCGGCTGGTAACTCAGAGCAGCTGGGAGGGAGAGAGAGAGAGAAAAATGTGGGAGTTTGATCTGCTGAAGAGAGCCAAATTTATAGAAAATCCGATCAATCGGAGGTGGCCGGATGGCCAATACATGCGAATGGTTGCCTACTGTCCGAAACAGTAACCGGCAGAGGTTATTGTTGGTTGCAGATAAGTCCTCCACAAGTTCTGATTTTGCAAATAAGTCCTCTTTTGATAAAAAAAATTGATTTTTAACGAAAAACAATACTTTTAAGGCTTGAAAATTTTAATCCAACCTGATAGATAAGTTGGGTTTTTAAAAACTCTAATCACCATAAAAATTTGGAGATTTAAAGCTCAACTAAAACCATTGATTTAAATAAGAATCATAATTTAACACTATTTACGTGTTTTAACTTGTGTTAAATAAAAAAATTTGAAATCCCCATTTTTGGGGTTTGAAAGAATAAACTAGACCATACTAAAATGGTCTAACATATTACACTTGTTTCCAAAATTATCTCATTTCCAAAACCATTAAAAATATTTATTTCTCCCTTTCTGGATTTTGACCGGCGGTTTTAAATACCATTTTCTGAAAATAAAATTATTTTAAAATCAGAAATAGGAATCCTTGACTAAGGAGAATAATATCATCTAATGATAATCACATAATAGCACAATTTATAAAATAATAGCAATAAGCAGTAAATTACCATTTTGGCCCTCCAGCTGGACGAGCTGGATCACTGAGCTTTCGAGCTCGGATTGGGTCACACCTGGGCTTCTCACAAAGCCCTAACCGTAATCTTTAAGATTAACCGGTCTAAGCAAGATTTATTACTCTAAACTACGCCTAATTTGGGTCAGGGTATTACATAAACTTTGTCATTTTAGAAAATATGTTATATTTTAAAACTTATTAATCAAACTAAGTAAAGGAAGAAGTCTATCTTGTTCTAATAAATAAAATATTCTTTATTAAAGTATTTTTTTATTAGATGATATTGAGTTATATGGTAAATGGATAAAATTAAAATTATTTTTAAATTATACTATTTTTTTCATTAAAAACTATTAACTTATGGTTATATATTAAATGGCAATACATTTTGAATAGAGTTGAATTTTTAAAATTATATAAATCTATAAAAAAACTTGCCATCTTGTATAATTCATAATGCTATAACCTTATTTTTTAAAATATTTAATTATTTATATGTAATAAAGAAATTGAGGAAGAGAAAATTTGAGTTGAGTTTACACTCTTAAACCTTAGAGAATTAAAAAGGGTGAAAGGGAAGAGAGAAATAAAAGAAAAAGAGGCCCTACTTCTTCTTAATCTATCATTATATTTTCAAACAAACGTAGACCCGATGGTTGGTCGAAAACTCGAATCGTCATCCATTGACAACAATGTAGAAAGGAACAAGCAAATGCTGCATCAGCACTTGTTCTGTCTTGAGTGCGTAAATAATCCAATGTTTGTGAGGGCCAAAATTAATTTTTTATGTCTCAGTCTAAGTCTAATTCGATTGACTCGAGTTTTTTAAAATAAATTAGTCGTAAATTGTTTTTTTAATTTACTTGATGTATGAGTCTCGTGGGCAATTCTATGCATTTATATAAGTGGAGATACTTCTATTAAAAATTGCTTTTATATTTTATAAAAATAAAGACGGGCTCAACTATTTTATAAAATAGTAACAATTTTTTTTTTTATAAAACTAGTTTTCATAAGATCTTGATACAAATTTTGGTTTATTGAATTTACAATAGATCCAATAAATTCATTTTTCTTCTGAAAGTTACAGTGACCTAACGCCCACAAATTGAATTTGTAGCTTGTTTCACATCAATCAGATGTTTAAAGTTTGTTAATCTAATTAATAAATTTCTACCATTAAATATAAGTTTTAAATTTTAAAGTTAAAAAAATATGTTTTTATTTATGTCTTTAAGATGAAATTTTATCCAAAGGGCACAAGTCAAGACTTTTTCAAACCAACTTATAAGACCTTTTAGAAAATAATTTTAACCGATTTTTAAGTAGAATCTTGTGTTGGGTTTGATTTTAAAAAATGTTTCGAAACAAGTTATTCAAATTTCAAATTATTTGGAGTTATTTTCAACAAAGTTTTCAATTTTTTGCTCTCAAAAAATTTAGAAATAGAAGTTTTTTTTTAAATAATTTAATAAAGTAACATTATGAAATTCAATAGAGATGTGTTGATGTCATTCAGATAGTTTGTAGAGCATTTCTATAATTTTGTAAAGGTTTTTTGAAAATTTGATAAAAGCCAAATTTTATAAGATACTTTCTATTAATGAAAAAAATGAATAAAATAATATACAAATATTTTTGCAATTAAATAAAGAACACTTAATGTGATTGATATAGTTTTTAAAGTGTGTGTACTTTTTCTAATATTCCAACATTTTATGAAATTTAAAACACTTTAAAATAAAAAATTATGAATGATAATAGAAAATAGATGTTACTAAGGGATAACTGAAAATATGAAATTCCTATTAAAACTTTTCTTATCTTGGTTTTCTACTTTATAAAAATTTTAAACATTTGTTTAAAGTTTTAAGCTATTTTCAAATTTTTAGAAGATACTATATTTGTATCGAAATTTCGTTATTCAAAGATCTAAAGCTTTATAAAAATGACTGTTATCTTTTTTAAAAAATATATTCACGTAAAGAAATTCATTTTTTTATTTTTTTTTACACTTTTTTTTAAACAAAAGAAAAAAGAGAAGCTCAAATTGGCTATAAATCATTGATGTGAGTACCTCACCAATACCATAGGATGAGGGATACATATCGACCCTTTGTTTTTAAATCCCTGAATCAAAGTAGAGACTTTTATGTCAAATTTAGGCTTTTCATGTAAGGTGCCTGACGCTCAACTTCCCAAAAATGAACTTGCCTGAGCCGAGTTTTTGGGTTTTTATGCAGGCTCAGATTATGCCTGGCCCAAGTTACACTCCCCCATTGTCCAATTATATATGAGCTTTATTTTTATAATCAATTTATGCAAGACTTTTGGTTGCATATATAAAAGTAATTATTTAATTTAACGTATAAAATCAATACTATAGAATTCTAGATTATCTACTGACCTACATATGATTCTTAAATTCTAATTGTTATTAAATCTTTAATTTACAGTTTGACAGCTTTTCTTCTTTGAGTGGAATAAATCTAACTTTCATTAAAAATAAATGACGATCCCGGACAACATATTGCGAAAACCAATTCGAGCTTGTTAGAAAAGAGAAAGTTGTATTGAATATCTAAACTATTACATGTATATATAGCCTCTAGCCGACCTTAGGGCTATCATAATCAGACTCAAACACTTAACTAATTATAAATCAAATACACCCCTTAATTAGAGGTAAACCCAAACTAGAATCCTAATTACATTATAATTAGGATAATCTAAATATATTTCAACACTCCCCCGCAAGCTGAAGCGTGGATGAACGCGAAGCTTGGAACGTGAAGAAACAGCAGGTGAACTGCAAAAGTGGCACACTGACTGTCCACGAAGATTTGTTGAAACAGCACACTGATTGGCTGCAAAACTTGTTGAAGTGGCAGCGTTGATTGGCTGCAAATATGTGTTTATGTGGCAGCATTGACTAGCTGCAAAATGACAGGCGGTGAACACCGATGGCAGCCTGAAATAGAGAAAGAGGCTCGAACAACTGCAGTGGCCGTAAGACAGCTACCCGACAAACAATGATCGCAATATGCGAAAAATGCAGGCGACGAATGGCCTGAAAAATAAGGGGCTGAAGCCATTACATCGATCAATCAGATCAGAAAGGCCAGCAAATGTGGGCTGAAGCCATAAAAGGCCAGCAAATGAGGGCTGAAGCCTTAAAAGGCCAGCAAATGGGGTTGTAACCATGAAAGGCCAGCAAATGAGGCTGTAACCATGAAAGGCCAGCAAATGAGGGCTAAAACCATGAAAGGCCGGCAAATGAGGCTGTAACCATGAAAGGCCAGCAAATGATAGGGGACGAATGGGTCCTCTAGATAAAATGAGTGGATGAATTCCGCAACAAATGGACATGTGTCCAAAACATGTCGTCTCATATTCAAGAAACGATAAAACAAGGCGTGTTCGAACGAAGGGCAACTGAGTAGGAGAAGAAGGGCAATTTATGTCCTTTTCTTCAGAGCGAACGAAGGGCAATTGAGTAGGAGGAGAAGGGCAATTTGTGTCCTTTTCTTCAGAGTGTCGACGAAAGACGAAAGTAGGAGGAGAACCTTTCTTCAACTCTCCCCCTTTCTTCTTGGCACGGATCTCACCGATCGTGGCGAGAAGAAACAATAAAACAAGAATGGCGCAAAACTTATATCTATATTCGGCCGTCTATGGCGACATAAGCAACAAACATATCTGAGGATTTTGACCAATCGGACCAAGGTTCACCAGATGCAAATGCATCAAACCCTTGCCGTGAATCATAATAAGGAGGATTGCCAAAAATCTCCATCAAAGTTGCTCCTACCAAAAAACCCACATGGAACAGTATAACTAGGTCTTGGTCCAAATGGCATCCCGTTTGAATTGGGAGTGTCAGGAAGAAAAACACCTTGATGATCAAAGCCAATCGTCAATGACAACTCAGTAGAAGGCAATGGTGTCTGGAGAATAAGGTCCATAAGGCATTTGAGGGCTGTATCCATAGCTGGTGTAGGAGTAATTCCCAAAAAAAAACTCCACACGTCTCTGAATTGTTGTTGAAATCAGAAAGCTGGTCAATCGATTGCTGGATGGGCTGCAATCAGAGCTCTGTAACTCCTTGCAGACTGCAACTGGGTTGCTTGGTCATGGGCTCTCATCGTCCAACTACATAGCATTCTCAATGGAGAAGAACAGTGGCAACAACCTTGTCAGAATATCTGAATTTGAAATCCAAACACAGATCTGGCCGATTGGCTCAGAACTGAGAAAACGCCCTAGAGATCTGGATCTGCTGTTAGTCAGGCGGCGGTAGCTGCGAGCGGAAGCAGTAGCAGAAGCGAAACTCGCCTTCCTCTGCGTGCTGTCACTGTATATTGTCTCAGATCTGAGACAAAGAGGAGAAAGCAACACCCTGAGAGTGCAGATCAGCGATAAAGCAGATCTGCAAACACAGAGATCTGAACAAGGACAGATCTAAACGCAAAGATCGGAGACGGGGAAGATGGACCGTGCAGTGTGCAGATCTGAAAGTGGCTTCAGATCTGTGATCTGAGAATGTCTGCAGATATGTGGGTCTGAAACCCCACCGATGAACAAAGAGGAGATGAGGCGTTCTCCCCCTTTCTAATTTTCACAGATCACGTCGATCTGGAGAGAGGGCAACAGGAGCAGGTCGGAAACCACCCAGAACGGATCTGGGAGAGGAAACAAGCCGGAGTGCTACTGGAAATCGGTAGTGGCGATGATGGATCAGATCTGGGCAGCCAGAGCGAACCGAGTCCGGCAAGGGAGAGGTCGACTGGGACCGACTAGAACCAGATCTTTGGGCAGCAGCGGTAGCAGCAGTGGAGCAAGGGCGACAGCAGCAGAGCATCCTGCGGTTGTGGGGGGTTCAGAGAAACCCCAAACTGCAGATCAGGCCATAAATCGAGATCGGGTGCGCAGATCTGGTGAGACCGACGCCGAAAAACTGATGAGTCTGACGCCGTGCGGGATGGTGACGACCGATCTGAAGAAGATGCAGGTACTGATCGGAACTGCACGTCGGAGAAGGCCAAACACCGACGATAACAGCAAGAGGCCGAGATTGCCGGCAGATTGACACAGCCGAAGCAAACTGTTGAAAGGCGGCACCCAACGACAGATCTGAGTCCGGGCACCGATAGCAGCGGGAAAGAGATCTGGCTGACGACTCCTGCAAGATGGTCCGTCATGGCTGATTTGGGCTAAGGGAGGATTTGCTAAATCCAATTAAATGGCTGGGAAAACAGCAAACAAGAAGGCATCGAGATAAACTCTCAACAGAAACAGATAAAACTCAGATCGGATGGAAAATGCAAGGGGAGAAGGCGAACTGCAACTAATCTCTCCCCTCTCCCTCTGCCGAGGAAAAGTCTGGCAGAGGGAGAGAAGAGACGTGAACAGTAAAGGATCACTCAATAGACTGATTCTGGCTCTGATGCCATGTTAGAAAAGAGAAAGTTGTATTGAATATCTAAATTATTACATGTATATATAGCCTCTAGCCGACCCTAGGGCTATCATAATCAGACTCAAACACTTAACTAATTATAAATCAAATACACCCCTTAATTAGAGGTAAACCCAAACTAGAATCCTAATTACATTATAATTAGGATAATCTAAATATATTTCAACAGAGTTGACATTGAGTTTGCCTGATATCAGTCAAGACATCGTATAAATATTATTTTCAAAACTCTAATAATCATATATAAATTTTATAGATTTTAAACAATAAATAAATAGATAAGATAATCATAACAGATACATATTTGAAATAAATAATTTTAAAAAACAAAATTAGAAATAAATGCATTAAAAAACTTCTAGAATAGTCTCAATGGATGAGAAATTTGAAAAAAAAAAATGTCCAAGGTAATTTGAACAAGACCAAAAACTGCTGCTAATAAATAATAAAAGGATGCAAATAAAAGGGAGAAGAAAGAGGAGACCTTCAAAAACAGCTGTTGAAAGGGATTAAAAAAAATGGAGGTAAGTTAATTTTTTTATAAGATAGAATGGGAGATAAGAACTCAAAAAAACTAACCCAAAATAGATTGATAAATTACTCTAATGATGATAAACTTTTTATTGTTCTTGTTATTAAATCCATAACTTTACAGCTCCAATTTTCACTCAAGATGACTGGGACATCTCGATATTGTCATGGCCCATGGGTTTTGCCAAAACCAATACTGACAAATAATGCCAGCTCATTTTAAAGCCTAATGCTCAAACTTTTTAACTTCAACTTGCCTTAATCAAAAGGTTTTTAAATTTAGATTGACCTATTTAGGTTAATAAGTTGGACGAGTTAAATCCAAGGCAGGGCATTCAACCTCCCCAAACTCAATCCAAGAGGTGATGTTACAACAGTTATAAATAATTACTAAAAGTAAACAGGTAGTAATAAGAACACTGCTATTTTCATTACAAGCGACACTGGACTTATTCTTTGTTCAGGTGTCATTAAGTGGTGAAAAATACACCAGTATCTCTCATGATTTTAAATTAAAAAAAAACCCACTAATATTCCGATCACTTCTCAGAGTAAAACTATCAAATGATATCACGAGGATGTGATGGCATTGACCTCACGAGTACTATAAAGGCTTCTTCTGCCAATGCTAGTCACAAACCCTAAATCTATTTCCTCAATACCGATGAAATTTGTTACTAGCCATCGATGACTCTGGGAGAAACAGGCATTGGTCAAGAATTTTACCTCCGATAAACTAGCTTCTCGAAACAGAAGGCAAGAGAATAATCATCAATTCATCAAATATATCATTCTGAAAATGTCGTTGTATATACCATGTAACTCTTACCTTCTTACATACGATAAACAGAAACTGGTCTTTTCATCTATACAAACAAGACCTGGCCTGTGGTTACATATGAAGCAACAAAGAGATCAGAACAGAAAGGGATTTAAAAAGATTAAAAAAAGAGAGAAAAATAAAAGCAATACAACTATCTTACAGTTGAAGATTAGCATTCTCACTTTCTTTTCTGCGAAGAAATTCTCTTTTTTTTTTTTTGAATGATAAAGAAATTTCTGTTTTAAAGATTTTTTTCCCCTTTTTTTTTTTGGTTTTTTCCTTTTTCTTTTTCTTTTTCCTTTTCTTTTCTTTTTTCTTTTGGTTTTTTTCTTCTTTTTTTGTGCCTTTTTTCTTCTTTTTTTGTGGTTTTTTTTCTTTTTCCTTTTCTTCACTATTTGTTAACATGTAATCATAATTAAGAGAATCTAAAACGGCAAGAAACAACAATATTTTTTGTTTAGTTCTGCAATCCTACCACCAACAGCTTTCCGTTTTTTCGGACCATCAGCGTGAACTGTACCTTTCGAAGTCGAAGGGCCTCGGTTCAACTCATTTGCGTCACAAACAGTAGGCCCATTTTCAGCATTCCAATTTTGGGGTTCTCCAATAACAGATCTAGCAGGAATTCCAACCACTATAGTTTCGGAAGAAGCTGCTCTTTCCATTCCGTGTGTGTTACTGTTGTCATTGTTGTTGCTATTTCTGCCGTTGCTGCTGATGCGGCCTGTTGACAAATGCAGATGAGGTTGGAAAGAAGAAAGTTGAAAACACAAGAAAGAGCCTATTTACGAAATATAAAGGTTGAGAAAAAAAAGAGAAAAAAGATGAAAGATTAATAAAGTAGTGTGTCCACAAATAAGACAGTGGAGAGAAAAACCTACTTTTTGCACATGTACCAATATACATTTTTCATGGAAAATCTCTTCTAAACATTGGAAAATAAAAAAGGGATTTAAAACCCACTTAGCCTTTTTTTAAAAAAAAAAAACTTCCTCAGTTGTTTCCCATTAAAAACAGAAACATACCTAAGGGAATGTAACTAAGAAACAAATAGGATTTTCTTGTATCACTAGATATGAGAATGAGATTAATGGAACGAATTGCAGTCCTGGCATCTGTAAAATGTAATATTAGAGACAACCATGTAATACCTGCCAAGAAACTTAGCAAGAATACACAAATTCAGTGATTATTTACATTGAAATTAAAAAGTGGATTAATGGAATCTTCTTTTTGTGCACATCCATGTAGAAGCTTAAACTATAGTTTACGAGTTATGTTGCACGGATTCTTCAAAATGTGCAAGGCACCAGCATTGGACGCTATCACCCATATTGGACTCCTGACGTAATTTTTTAACAATGTTTTTAAAATGACTAAAAAATTACCACATCGATATCCTCTTGAAGCCTAACTAAAATGTGAATATTTAATATGTTTGTCACTTGATTGTTTAAAATAAAAGTAGGACATTATTTTATATTGGTGCTATTTTCACAACTAATTTCATTTAAAATAAGTTTAAATCTAAATTTATTTAAACATGGCACTGTCCCTGAGTCCTTTTTTCTTACGTTTGCCAAGTCCCATACCTCGCATCCGTTCCCATGCAACTTAGCTTAAGAGGAAAGATATCAAGTGATTCAAAGCCTGAATGTGTTCAAAGTTTGTATTATTCCAATTGAAGAATGCAGTTGTAAAAAGCTAATGTGGACTGGGGAAAGTGGTAAAGACTTTGCAGTTCTACAGCATAGGAGAGAGCATACCTGAAGGTGGTGGTCGGAGAACCACCTGATGCAATCCTCGAGATGCAGCAACATTGAACTGGCAACTCACATTCTTCTGCTTGGTATCTGAGACAGTTGGAGCTTCCAGCTCCTGCAACAAGGCCTCTGAATCGAAGTAATCAGCTGAGGTTATGGATGCAATGAGGGTATTTTCTGAACTGGAAGAAGAAGATGCAGAACCATTTAGATCATCCAATTCAAAAAAGTCTCCTTCTATAAAATCACAGGCTCCATTTGGGTCTTGCACAGAAATAATGGTTCTCCAGCTCGGCAGATCATTCTCTGGGACCATCAGAGACTCGTGTTCTTTTCTATGAACCACCTACATGGGCACAGAGAAACCGTTTGAGCTGTTAGAAACATAGGTAATGGACTCGCTCACGCGCTATTTGGTTTAACGAGATCACATCATTGACAGAAGTACATGCTTAAACCCCACTGTCATGTCTGCATCAAGTAAGCACTCATCAAACAGACAACAAAGATGAAATATATGCAGTACATATTACTAAGAACTTATTAATGAGGTTGACCACATGATAAGCTGTAGCAAGGTTGAGATAGTTGTATATGTTGGATCCACTTTTAACCAAGGAAAACCCTTGAATCTCAATCTCTCTATGACTGTTAACGGGCTCCAATCCATGAGAATATATACCACCATCAAATTGAGATATACGATGATATATGGTGGATTAAGATAAACCCATGAATGGGAAAAAGGCCTTATGAGTAACTGATTTGCAGTCCATTATCCATCATGATGGAATGTTGAGATTCAATGGTTTTTGTTGAAGAAAAATGGGTTCCGAAAATGAAACTTACTCAACCTCATTACAACTTACAATGAGGTCAACCTCATCTAATCAATCCTCACAATATACCACTATACCAGTGTTCAACAAGTGGTCAAATTAATCCTGTATTTTCAGTAAAGCAGAACCATCAACTGCTGGGCTGAATAAATATGTACAGGTCAGTAAAACATATGACAACCTTCATCAACTTGGACCCTTGGAAATACTAAAATGCATTGCTCACCATTACATCGACATTTCTGAGATACAGATTCCGAAAGTAGCACAATGCATTATTCTGAATGTGCAAGTTTCCGACTGTTTGATTTTTTTTTTTCATTTTAAGAAGAATTCTAAACCTCAAATTACTGTTCCAGGGTTACCCATAAGGAAAAAATCAGCCAGACTACTGAACTAGAAACAGGACAGTGTCAGTCAACTAGCAGAACTCATGGAACTTTAAAAATGCACAAAAATGTTGCACAGAAAATTTATAAAAGATTGTGAGGTTCAAATGGTTTGGTAATTCAAATTCAATCAAACTCAACTTAGCTCAATCTAGTCAATTCAATGCAATGCGATGCATATTTAATAAAAATTTAGACCTATTTTGCACCTCACAAGCTCTAAGGTGGGTTCACCGTAATTAAGGCTGACTTCTAAAAATTCTATAATGATCCTTTTATTTTTTCTATTTTCTTGTTAATATGAATTTTTACCTAGTAATACTTAGTTATAAACCCTAAATAGTAGCTAATATAGTTTTTTCCCATATATATAGTATTTGTTTTGTATGTTTGTAAAGCTCCATTGCCCATGCACTATGGTGTTTTAGATGTGAATGAAATAGCATTTTTGTTAATACTAATATGATAGAAACAGAGATTAATGAATATACACATATTCTAAACCATAGAATACGTGGACCCAACAAAATTAGATTTCTGCCTAGGCGTGTGCATCATGACTTGCCTACCATGACAGGATGTTGAGTCAAGAGTGCGAAAGTCTCAGCAAGGTTTGGAATTCAGATGAGTTTGGCATAGAAATAACCTCCAAAAACAGACTCAAAGAAAGTCCTCAAGTTCTTGGACTGCAAAGTGATAAAAATGACCCTAGAGAACAGGTTTTGAGGTCTAAAGTATCCAAAGGAAACTTAAATTATAAGAACAGTTAAAAACTTGCACAAATAAACTCCCCACTAGCAAACACATGAACCTTTTTTTTGAAGTCAAAGGTATCCAGGCCTCTTAGAGCACCTGACTAAGTCCTTCGGGCATGTGCAAACCTCCTTATCCACACACACCGGGTAAAACTAGGGAGAGTGGCCGTTATATGTTGAGAGTGGGACTTGAATCCAGAACCTCCCACAGTTTATTGGGGTTCTAAACCGTCAACCCAACCCTCACGGGTTAGAAAACACATGCACTTGAAGCAAATGCTAACACATAATAGCTGAAAATTGCCAGACCTTTTATTTTTAGATTGTCATGGAAAACTGATTTTGTCGTCAAGGAAAGCCCTCCTTATTAAAGGGTAAAAAAAGGAATCAAAGCCCTCTTTGTTAACTGATGTTATATATAATTTCTATATGATGTGCAATGTAGTCATGGAACAGTTGGTTTCATATCTGACATCATTCTTATTAAACAGATTTTGCAGTTAAAAGACATCAGTTGCAATCAACGTCTAATTTTTCCGCTCAGTATTTAGGCAATAGAACGAAAGAACACTTGACCTTTACCTAAACTTTCAAACATAAACAAGTTAACGTACCCATCTTAAAACAAAAGAAAGAATCAAAAGTTAACATACTTGAGAATTGCTTGTGGAATCTAACATATGGTTGTTTTCTTCAGCATCTAACATACTCATCAGAGCAGCTTTGATGAAGTCATCACCTTCCTCATCTATACCAGCCTCTTTATTTTCTTCCAAGTGAATTTGTTCACCATGGTTAAATACTCGACACAAGAAACTGGTACCCTGCAAGTTCTTCAATGAAACTTGCCATCAATAGTTGTGTAAGTAGGAATTTGACAGAAGAAATGGCATCTGAGTGAAGATAGGAATAACATTTTCAACATACTACCAGCAATTTCCGATCCATTCTGTACTCATGCATGACCCAATTAGTTTTATCTCCATGAGGAGCTTGTCCTCTGTAGAAGTCCGATGAAGTTATTGTACCCATGATATGACATCTTTCTGACATTCTAGAAGGCTGCCAGTATCCTGCATCTAAAGGTTCGACACCCTTATCTCTGCCAAAGGATTTAGAGTCCTCTGAATTGAAGAAGTATAACATTTTTGCTGCAGGTGCAATGTATCTTTCAATGTTATTGCTGAGACTTGTGAGCTGAGAAGCAGAACAAAAATTCATCCTAAAATAACATTTATACAAAAAAGAAGTGGTCCTTATGTTGAAAGTGTCACATCAGAATGGAATGCGTGTGCTGAACATTGTAATTCTTGTAATTCTTAGAAGACATGGCCTTTCCAAAATGAAAAACCGACAGTAGTCTCCACTACCCTAGTCTTTGATCAAAGAAAAATAGGTAATTGGTGGAACAAAGAATATTGAGAGAGAGAGAGAGAGATCATAGGCGAAGGTTTAGCCCAATTGAAGGTAGCACTACACAAAAGATCCAACAGAAGGTTCCACAAAATGACAACATAAAGGCCCTAGTGAGAAATGTTCTAAAAACCGAACTGTTAGTCATACCGTTTTTAATCACAGTATGATTTAATTAGACTCAATTGCTGGTTCAAACTGATTTAAACCATTTTAAATATGATACTGGTATAACATTATAATAACAGAATAAATTGCTACGTTGGAAAAAAATTATTAAATATAAAGTTGAAAATCATGAAAAATAACAATTTTTGTGAAAGACAATAAATAAAAATTATAATAGCGTTTGGACAAACCACACCATCTTAAGAACAAGTCTTCCTTAGGGACTCGTTCAGGTCCAATTAGGTCGAACCATGTGGTTTGGTTCTGTTATTGAAACACTGCCATTGAGAGTTTAAGAAACCTAAATGTCTATATATCATGACAAAAAGCACCTCTCAACGAGACTCAATTTCATCAATGGAAAAGCAAAGATGATAATCGAGAAGTATTAAAGCAAAAATGAATTGGGACTGAAGGTTCTCACAGATTCCTTCTAAACTCATCCATCATGATGAAATACACATGAAGACAATGCACAACAATTGGAAGAAATTCCAAATGCTTGCCACCAAATGGAAATTCTCAGAATGCTATGGATTCATTAAGGATGCCTTAAAACCCTATTTTTGGAAAGATAATGACATGACTCAGACCCGCAACCTTTGTGTTGCAAACACGAGCACCTAACAACTGTACTACAAGTTCTTCTCAACATTTTGTTATAGTTTCGAGGGAAAACACCGCATACTGTCCAAGAACAGTAAAAAATTGTATAAGTGCAAGGAGTTTGCAAGTGAAACCTGGTCATATTAAGATAAACACAATCAGAATTGTCCATTCAAGTTGGTTAGTTGGAAAATTGAGAAAAACTTAGAAGCCAACAACTGTTGAAAAATGAGGATGGGTCACATTCAGTGAAAAGAGCAAAAAATCCAACATTAAATGGAGATCAATACTTACAGGGCAAATGCTCTGGTGGAAAAGAGTAAGGATTCACACCCATATGCACATTCACCGGGAGAGGACCACCCCCTTCCATCAAACTTTCCAAATGCATAAACATCCGCGTGTCTTCCGCGTGATAGTCAATGCTATGAGATGGAGAAACAGGTATCAAAGAACACATGGTGAATTGATTTCAAGGATTAAATTTGGGTTGCTCACCTGTAAGAGAAATTTGAAACTTTTAAGGTACCAATCTCATTCCAACAAATTAGGTAATGAAAACAAAATGGAGAGAAAAAGAGAGGAAGAAAGCCTTAAAAACATATTTAGATTTTATGAAAAGAAGACCTCAATATATATATATAGAGAGAGAGACTCAGTTGCCCATCATATATTTAGATATTGAAAACTTGAGATCAATGTTTTAAAAACCAAACCGTTATTCAAACTATTTTTATTACAATTTGGTTTAATTAGGTTCAACTGCTAGTTTAAACTGGTTCCAACCGTTTTAAACCGTGAAGATAGCATAACATTAAACCAACATAATACATTGTTTAAAAAAAATAACTTATTAAAAATATAAAAATAAAAAATCAAGTTTTAACAATGATATTATGATAATAAACAATATAAAATGAAAGTTTTAGTGAAATATAATGGGAAAATTAAAACAAACAAATAAATTATAACAGTGTTGGGACAAACCAAATCGGAATTGCTTTAAGTAATGATTTAGATCAAATCAAGTCAAACTGCACAGTTTGGTTTTATTTTTTAAACATTGCTTGAGATATAGAAAGGAATGTATTTACTATCCCCAAAATACATAGTGACCGGAGCATCACAAATGATTCAATTTGTTTTGGGTCATAGAAGGGAGAAAATTATGTCAATAATAAAAGGAGCGTTTACCATTGATATTAGTTTTAAAAAAAATTACTTTGTAATTTGGCATGAGTGAATAGGTTTTTATGATTATTAATGTTCTCGAGAGTAATAGGTTTTTCCAGTGGCCTCAAGATATAAATCTGGCAAGGAAACAACATGTGTAGTTCTCTAAGAGGGCAGTTAGTATCTTGAGATACAAGTCTCGGCTATCGATTCAGCACCCACGTTTTGATAAAAGGGGGCACCATCTTCGCAAGCTCAATGTCAACATGAAATACAGATTCTACAAACACAATGCAAAATTTATCATGGAAATAGTGATAAGCTAGAAGAACAAACAAGTGTTCCTACAGAGAAATTCCCAAATCAGCTCAAGAAGAAGCTTACAAAAGCACAGAATGGAGAAGAAAAATATACTCAACTAAAGCTTACAGGTCATAAAATACACAGTTCATTTAAAGTCATCAAAATATTGAAATTAAAGTAAGAACTAAATCAACACTCAGAACAACACACTTCAAGTGTCTGAGGCAATTAGGTTTCATTCATACATGTCATATAATCTCCAGAGCTTCTAAAAAATTAGACAAAAAAATATGAAAAAAGCCCAAAGGTGTAGTGATCTGGTCTTCAAGCTTCTCAATGTGAAGCCGAAATCAGCTTAAAAAGAAAATTAACCAAAAAAACTGCTATAAAAAACCTTACATAAAATAAGTGCAAAGAAGAATATAAAAATAAAGAAGAAAGTAAACAGAGGTTAAGGAGGAGGATCACTCAGATATTTAGTAATGCATCTTTAAAATCTTAGACCAGTAATAACTAAATCATAAAATATTAAATAATAAGACGAAGAAAGAGAGCTGAAAATAGAGGGTAAAATGAAGGGAAACCCTAGAGTAAGCTAAATATTCTATCGGAATCACATTAAAAATGAATATATATATATATATATATATATATTCATTATGTTCGTCAGAGGACTGAAAGTGAAGTGGAATGAGATCAAAACTCAAGAAAACCTTCAAAGCTATCAAATAAAATCAGCTGGAGAGCATGAATAATTGAATATTACCTAGTCAAGTTCAAAAAAATTTAAAGAAAATGCATAAAAGGATGGAAAGATGCAGATTCAAGAGCAAAAACTCAAAAAATTGCATAAAAACGATAATAGAAAGGTCTAAGGATCGAGTAATTTGATCTTCCAAGCTTCTCAATATGAAGTCCAAATCATCTTACAAAAGAAAATTAACAAAAAAAAACTGCAATACATTAAATTAAATTAAATAAGTGCAAATAAAAAATTAGAAATAAAGAAGAGTAAGAAAAAAAAAGCACAGAGCAAAAGAAGTAAATAAATAAAAGAGGAAAGAGGAAGACAGAACTTGGAACAGATACTCAGAGTCGCGGGGAACGGACACTAGAAAATCGAGAAAAAGAGAAGAAAGAATAGAATTCACTAAAATCGTCAGAGCACCCAAGGTGAAGTAAGAAATGGGATCAAAACAGGAAAACCTATAAAAAATCCGTTAGACAGAGGAAATTGGAAAAAAATAGTAAGATCCTCAAGTGTACGAAAGAAATCAGTTCAAGATCACGAATTTTACCTAGATGGGCGAAATCAACTCACGAGCTTAAAATCTAACCTAGTCAAGTTCAAAAAGAAAAAGAGCATGAAAAGGGAAAGATGAAGATTCAAGAGGAAATACTCCAGATCCTTCACTAAATTCAGTAGATTCCTCGAATAGTTTAAGAATCACAGAATAAAGACATATTTGCATGAAAATCACAAAGTTCACCAAATCAATCGCAAAATTCTCCTTTTTAATTTTTTTTTAAGAGAGAGAGAGAGAGAGAGAGAGAGAGAGAGGAGGGAGGGAGAGAGGTAATTTGGGAGCGGGAGCAGTCACTGAACTTGGTGAGAAAGTAAGGAAACGGAGATTGAAATCGAGAAAAGAGAAAATAAGATGGAAAATTACAGAAAGAAGAGAGGAAAAAGGGGAAAACAGAAGGACTCAGACATAAATGGAGAACAGTCCCGTCGTACCGTCTTTCGCTAGCCCTTCACTCCTCTCTCCTCACACAGTCTCAGGTCTGGAAGAAGCAACCAAGAAATTGAAAGAGGGCTTTAGTGGTTTATATAAAGGAAATAATTACCGAGGGCTCTAGTGAGTAATTTAATTACTGCCCGCCGTAAAATTAAAAGGCAAACATGGGACATCTCTCTGGATTTTCACTTCTATCATGTTCAACTGTAGAAATTTCTTCCGTCTTCATCAGTTTTTTAAATTCTATTCCTTCTACGCTTATTATAATTTATTTTTTACTTATTTTCTTCAATTTCTTAATGATCTATCTCACTGCATATTTTTACTTTGCAACTTCTCAATTATGTCGTAGTCTAAAATTTCGAAACCTCTACTCAACTTAAAATTCTGTTAAATAGGTTGGTTGAGTTTTTTAGTAAAAAATCCTCAATATAAACCTGTTGGTTTGCTCTACTCAACATCCTGCTGATTGATTTGTCTAAAATATTTAAAAGTTTTAAAATTATAAATTCTATATATTGAAATTATCTTTAATTTTTTATTTATATGACTAAACTACTTTAACTGAACTCACGTAGATGTAGTTTAATTGGTTGATTCTCGTCTCAAAATGCAGGAGGTTAGAGACTTAAACCCCTATAGCTTAACTATAGTGTGTCTTAGAGATAATGGGCTTACTGTAGAGATTTTATATGGGGTATCTCACATTTTTCATATGTAAATTAAAAAAAAAAGGTTAAATCACTTCTCTACTTTGAGATATGCATCAAAATTTTCAAACTTTTGTTTCTTAGATTCTTTAAATTTGTTCTTTAAACATACATATATTATTTGACACAGTTTTGAACTTTATAATGATGTAATGTCGACTATTTTAAAAATGTCTTCATAGATTTGGATTTTATATATTTAATAGGAAAAACTTAACAATATAAGTTAAAATAAATGAGCCAATGAGTAGTAACAACTGAAAGATGTTACCAAACAATGCCATGTTGATCGAAATTCAGTTATAATTTAAGACAATGGTAGTGAACTACCTACATTAGCACTATTATAATTATCCATATCATTATTATTATTAACTGTTTTATTTATTTAAACCCAACAAGTAATTCTAAACTGACATAAAATAACAGAATCGTTAATTATATCCGACCAGCCTAAATTAAGAGAAAGAAAAGGTGATGAACTTGCTTTCCATTGGGACAAGACCCAATTCTAAATATCGGACCTAGTAAGTCAAATTGATTGGAAAATAATTTTTTAGATACAAGAAAACCCACTACTTCCACTTTGTGTTGAACCGTTAAAATCTACCCACCCGCATCATTTATTGAGTTAGCAACTCATAAGGATTCGAAGTCTTAACCTCCAATATGAATTGGAGATAGTCAACCACTCTAAGTCTCGAACAATATAAGTGATAGGTAAATACTTTTGTTTACATCAAAATTTAAAATTATTGTTATTATAGAAAATGACACACAAATATAACAATTATAACAAGAACAGAAATAATTTTATGAAAAGATTTTTTTATATACACCCAAAAGTAAATTTTTTATTCAAAAGAAGTCATCTAATTAAACAAGGTCTAAAAAATAAAAAAATATAATATGTCATGATGCACCAACAAGCCTCCAAGACTCCAAGTATTTAAGGCATGTCCGGGCTTGCTTAAATATTATAATTTGTTCATAAATTTTTTGTACATATGTTCATGTCATATTATGTATCAGATTTTGTCAAAATTTTATACTAGCCATTGGGGGGATCAAATTAAGGTTTTTTGGGGGGGGGGGGAGGGGGGGAGGGTGGGGGGGTGTGTGAGAAAGAGAGGTTGCTATAATAACTTCATGGAATTTCTAATAAGTATTTTTTATTTGATCAATTTAATGATGAATATAACAAATTAACAAAAATTGAAAAGAGAATATATATAATGTAATAAAATATTTAAATATTTAATAGATGAACTCTATATATTATTTGACAAGAAGGGGGGAAGAGATATAATAAACTTCACAAATTTTAAATGAGTATTTTTCATTTGATTCATGCTTTAACTCTAAGAGCCTTCTCTCTATAAATTTATACGGTGTGTGTGGATTGAAAGGTTTATATGCGATTAGTCTCACATCCGTTATAAGACGAGGATATCCTATTATCAAAAAAATAAAAAATAAGTAATAATTTTAGAAAATCTAATATATATAAACATGTATAAAAAGCTATGAAATATTTGAATTTTAGTAAATGAACCATATTAACTATTAATAAATTAGATTCTGTTATTATTTGTTAATGAAATAGATGATAATGAAATCTCAAGTGTTATCCTTGCCTTAACGGTATAAGATAATCTCTCTACATATATTTAAATTTAGAAATAATGAACTTAAACATAAAATTAATAGTTAGAATAATAACTAAGATATAGATAAATTGTCTTATCTTGCTTTTGTTGAAGTGGAAATTGGAAAGTGAAAAGAGGAAGCAGTTTAATTGAGGGCCCACATGTAATGACCCTTCGAGGAAGTTGCCTAAAGTCCTTGTGAATGAATCAGTCGTCGAATGTCTAATGGAAATGGGCTTTTGAGGTTCTAATTATGGGAAAATATTCTTGTAGTGTTGCTCTGGGGACCTTCAGACACGTGGTATGATAATGTTGGACCAACATTGGTGGGTTCCACCATCACCACAGTAGCATGGCATGGCTAGGGCCTAGGATATTCAAAGAAATAAAGTTTTGGATAAAAAACAAAATGTTCAAGTTTTGATGTTTTTAAAATAATAATAAATAAATTATTATGCTACAAAATATAAAAAAATTTCAAATTTATTTAATGGCTTACTTTATAGATGTAGAGTTTTTCTTTTATTTTTTTTCCTCTTTTATCTCAGGTGACTTTTATATCATGACTATTTTTCCTGTGACAAGCCGAGGTGACTACGTAGAAAATGTATATGAAAACATTTTAATGTTTTTTGATGTTTTGTGTTTTAAGTTTGGAGTTCGTCTAATTATTGTAAGTTTTATCTTAAAAGTTCAAAAAATAATAATTTCCTAATGAATATATTTAATCAAAAGGAAAATATTGCTTAAATGGACATTTCAAAAGGATCTCTTAATAGTTCCAGAAATGTGAAGTGTGTGAAAAAATGGAATTAGCAAAAAACTTAGATCTATGTTTTAAATATTTGTAAAATCCATATATACAATTGTGTGTATACAAGTAGGAGTGCAATCGGACTGGTTTAGCTTGTGATTATTTAGTTTAATTAAAAAAATTGAACTTTCATTATTTTGCCCGACTGAATTGTAGGTTCAAAAAATATAATTTGACTTAAATTCAAATATTGTCACGTCCTGAAATTTCAAGATAGGACTTAAATTTGATATCAATCATCGTATTCTGAAATTTTGGAATGTGACAGAGTAGTATCAGAGTTAAAATAGTACTAAATCATATCTCATAATTTGAGAGATGTGACAAGTTTATATCAAAGTTAAGTCATATCTTGAAATTCTGAATTGGGATAGGTCTCTCCAAGACTTGTATGATGAGGGCCTAACTTGTTGCAAGAACTTTCATCCACAACGAAATTAAAGTTGAAAATTAATTTTGTAGACAATTTTTAATATAATTATATAGGCGGAGAATTTTTTTTTAATAGTCTCACAATGAGAATGATACAGGTTCTACACCACCATGCTCACATAGAAGTTTGCACACGTGTCATCTATTAATCGTGTAACAAAAATTAACTAACTTGACAATATAAGAACCAAAAGAGGATGAAAATTTCATGCAATTGATTGTTAAAATTTGAGTTCAACCACTCAAAAACTATTCAAGTCTCTCTCTCAATTATAACCTATTTTCATGATAAAATAAAAATCAAATACTTTTAGTGAATAAAAATAATAACTAATCTTTAAAAAGTAAAGAACATGATGTTCTTATTTAAAAGTGCAACTTACGTTGGCAAAGTTAGGTTTTGACATGGATGAACCTAGACTCAAATATCAATGGAAGAGTTTATGGCCCATTTCAAATTCAAAGTATCATGTAGGCTCAGCTAAACTCGAGCTTCTTTCAACATAAAATAGAAGTTTTTAATAGTATTATATAAAATACAAATTATTTAATACATAAGTTTTATATTTATACATATCATCAAATAAAGAAAATTAAATTTTCTAAACGTGGCTTAGTTTTTTTTCTTTCAAAATAAATCAAACTTTCATATATTAGACTGGATCCCACTTTTACTCTAACTCAAATATAAAATTTTAGATCTGAAAATGGTCTTCTCTGGTTTAAGCTAATATTTTAAAATAGATAGTTTGAGATGGTCAATGACCCCACATTGGCTTTGAAACAGATTGATTTGAAAAATCGTAATTGTAGATAAGATTTTAAATATTAAACTTGATGTTAGATTAAAACTGATCAAATCAGAATTGTATGACTAAATCTAAAATCAAGTCATAAGTAGCAGAACTTACATCAAATCCTAATAAAACTCAATCATATTCATCAGGACCGAGTCTGAGTCAGCTTGGCGGGCGGGCCCATTTTTAAAACCTTAAGCGGATCCCAATATTTATCGTTGGATTGCATGTATGTCTTGAATCTCTCCTCTTTTTAATTGGTTGCTCAACAATTTCTTTTGATTTCTTCTGGGAAGATTCCTACTTACCTGGAAAGAGTAAGATAACGTTAGTTAGCGAATCAAACTCGGGCAAACCACAAAATAAATAAATTAAATAATGGAAGCAAGGAAAAAAGTACTTTACGTTAGACATGATTCAATTTTGCAAACGTATAAGATTTTAGATTTTTAATGATTTTGAATTTTTTTACTTCGACCATAATTATCAATATATATAATAATGATAAAAGTAATTTTATTTAAAATCCTTTATTCATTTAATTTAGATAAATATATCGACAGATGAGAAATGTAATTGTCTATTTTATTTTATTTAAAAGAAATGAAAATATATACTTAATAAAATTAATTTATTTTAAATTCTCACATTAATAACTATTTTTTATTGAGTTATTAAGTTTTATATATGATAAAGATCATCTGATTCAAATTGAATCTTATAACTCGACCATGTAAATATATTATTTGTTTTTACATGTTTTAAGATGTATAAAATGAAAGTATAAACTTTAATTTTGAAGAGTTTGTTTGATAGTCAATTTCATCTACTATTTGTGAAGATATTGAGATTAAGCTCTCTTCGAAAAAAGTTATTTCTCTTTTTTCGAATTGTAGTAATAGTAATGGAACCGACAATGGAATATTATTATTTTTGTTAATGGGAATTGATTTCAGCACCAAATTTGTATTAAATCTAGGCACGGCCTCACAATAAATTGAGGCTTTTTCATTTTTTTTTATAATAAATTAAGAGATCTCCGCTATGGGCTCCTCTGAGACGGTGGTGTTAGGTTGGATCAGAAAAAAAAAATTTAGAGAAGAGAGAGAAATTATCCATTTTGAAAAATAATAATCTCTCTCCACTTTCTAGTTTCTACTTTCTGACCGTCCATCACTTTCTTTGATGGTCATTCCAAATCAGTTAGCCATCGCTTTCTTCCGTACATTTATGAATAAAATAAATAAAGGAAGAGAATATTTTGACTCAAGGTCGAGGGTATTGCTGCCAAAAAGCCAAAATACAATTACAACGTGCGACGTGACAATCTATCAATTTCTCCTCCCACTGTAACGAGCATCAAAATGTTCACATAATTTTGTTAATTTGTTTTGGATTAACGAGTAAGATATTTAGATACAGTATTAGTAAAATCTCTACAGATATTTTTAAGGTACATTAAGATTAGGATATGAGAATTCAAATTTACAATTTTTTACTTTCTGAAATGGGAGACAATGATTTGAACTACACTCATGTTGAATATATTATTTTTTCTTAATCTTCAATTTGTGATCACACGGATAAAAAAAATTGAATATTTTATAACTACCATGGCCACAATATGATTGTATTATGGTGTGGAAATATGGTTTCGTATTTCTCTAATGTTTATAGTTTGTTGAGATTATTTGTTTATCTATTAATATTAGATCTTGAAATGGAATTTTATTTTTTAAATAAAAGAAATTGAATTTAAATAACATTTTATTGACAACGCCCATTTCTTAAATGAAATAACAAATGGTGACCACATAATAAAAGTCAATACATTTCATTAAGATAAAAAAGTCGAAAAATGATGATCATAGTTTAAAAATAGAAAATTCATTGATTGTCACACTAAAATTGGGAGTGATTCGTAGAATAGAATAGAAGTATTGATCAATGGTTCCGTCGGATTGTCTACTCAAGAATGAGAGTGTAGAAATTGTGTCATTTTTCTTTACATTAGGGTCATTTATTTAGACATGTTAAATCATTTGTGGAATACAAATCTATTTATTAGATCTGCCACGGTTTCAAGAGGATTGACACTTTTAATCCGACTTAATTCAGTCTTCTTGCAAATCATCAATAATCAAATAAAAGATAGATATATAAGTATGAATTTGATTAGAATAAGAACACTAACACAAATAAGACAGCATTTGAAGCCATTAGCCTAGCACACTTGGTAACAACTGTCCATCTCTAAATTTATTGAATTGAATCGGTTCACCCATGTTGGTGTTGGGGCAAAGCAGATTGCAACCCTAATTTTTTCTTCTTTTTTCTTTTGTGGAGTCCTTAGGTCTTTGTCACGGTGTTGGATTCTTTTTCTTTTTCAAAACATTTTTTTATGCAGTGCTCACTAAACTCTGCAAAAATTAAAATTCCATTAAAAAGCAATAACTTAGTACGGTCCACGTCATCTGAAATTGTATGAGTAAATCCATAGCATGTGCTATGTTGGAATGTTGGATAACAGAGTGTTGGAAAAGCATGAAAAGTCCTATTTTTTCTCATCGAAAATTTTCATCCTTCCTTTTTTTTAAATCAGAAAATAAATTCTATGAAAATAACAAATAATATCTCTAAGCCTAATTTTTTTATTTTTTATTGAAATAGGTTTGAAAAATAGAATCAATGAAAATCAATTCCCAAAATAGCCACAAGAAAGGAAAAGAGGCAACCATAGTAACAAATACCGTTCTCGGGATAATAACGACAACTGTTAATAACGGGATATTTTCAATTTCTTGAGTTTTTAACGGGAAAATCTCGTGGAAAATATAAATATTTAAAAAATAATAAAAATAAATATAATAAATAAATAATTCTCATCTTATACTTCTTGAGTAAAAAAAAATAGCATATAAAACTATAATAAAAATGTAAAGAAGCAATTGTTCTCAGGGTTACTCATGCAAGGATTGAAAGAAGAATTGAATAAGATCAATTTACTAAACTACACTAAAACAAGAAATCATCTATCATCGCAACCAAAACTTCTGCAACCAAAAAAGAAAAAAAATAAAACAGGAAGCTGAACATAAACAGTAGTCATTTTTCTCTTAAACATTGTATTAGAAACTATATACAGACATACTCATTCAAAAAAACAGAGTTCAATTTCTTTATACAGTTAGACTTACTCAAACCTGCATCTAAATAAAAAATCAAAATAGAACAAGCCACTGCCCTATTTATTAAGCTCCAAACCAACCCACATTAATGGTGGAATTCCTTATTTCCAAGACGAAAACCATGAGCAGGTTTATCAATATAGGGTCAGAGAAAAGAAAAACATCGCACAAAAGCAAAATGATGAGCATTGGCTGATACGTTGTGATTCGATGCGCATTGTATCAGCCACAATGTAGCTCACAACTGTAACAGATTTACTTGGAGACTCATAAATGTCCAAGATTTTTCGAAAGTCAACTGCAAAATTTCTAAAACTTCTGCTGAACATTTTTGAATTTCAACATAAGTTTTTGAAATTTCAGCTAAATTTACAGTCAAAGTTTTAATAATTTCGCTCAAAATTGTCAGCCTGACTTTCGAAAATTTCATTGCTTGATAATCAAACCAAAATTTTAGCTAAAACATATGCAAAAACTTCTGAAAATTCAATGGTGAAAATTTCAATCAAAATTTTCTGAAATTTCTTACAAAATTTTAGCTAAATATTTTAGCCAATTTTTTTTCTAAAAAATTCAGTTGAAATTTTAGAAATTTCAGTTGACAATTTTGGGTGAATTTTTTTGAAATTTCTATGAAAAATTCAGCTGAAAATTTGTGAAATTTTCAGCAAAAAAACTTCTGGAATTTTAGTCGAAGTTTTCAGCTGAAAATTTGTGACAAGAAAGAGGAAAATGAATAAGAAGAAGAGAAAGAAGAAAAAGACAATACCAGATTGAAATCTCAGTTTGCCGTCTTCTCTTTAAATCTACACCGACCACCACCGTAGGGAAGCAGAGGATATTGAACTCTACGAACAGATAAAGTGGTTACCACCTTTTAACCGGCGGCTACAATGACAGCGACGGCGAGATAAGGTCGTTTCGTTCTCAGCGAGAGCTTACAAAACAGTTTATTCTTCTCACACTCGTCTGTCTTCATTTATTTTTCCTTTCTCTGATTCCCTCGTATCAACGGAGCAGAGGATTTGGGATTTTCAAAATCGGAACTCGGAAGAAGAAGAGGAAGCACGGAAGCAGATTGGGGATTTTCGGATTTCAGAATCGAAGTGAAACCCTAAAACAGAGGGATTCGGGATTTTAAATTTTTTAACCTGTAAGTGTCTCACGCGCGGGACAGTGCGGGCGTGCGGCCGGGCTGAGTCGAGGCTTCTTCGATTTTCAAATGGGATTTAACTCAACGCGTTTTTAACGCGTTTTTATCGTTTCTCGCGTTATTAACGCATTTTTACCGTTAAATTCCCGATAATAACGGCATCGGCGTTAAAAATGCATTTTTTACGCGAAAACGGTATTTTTTCAGTATTATTGCGTTATAAATAAAAATATCGACGGTATTTGTTACATTGGAGGCAACCAGCTTGTGAATAAAACGCCCGTATCTTTTCATTTATGAAAGAGCTGCGGTACATTCAACTTTGAAACTCTTTTCGTTCTGTATTCATATTTAGTTATTTACCAATTTTTGAGTTAAAAGTCTGGGACTCTGGGCTGTGTGAAAAGGACGTCTTTACTCGATAAAGATTGAAAAACATTGAAAGAGTAGGGTGAATTTTAGAAAATAAAAAGTTAAAAAAGAGAGTTGTAGTTTGGGGCAACATGCCTCCGTCCTCATTTGTCCTTTACTGGTCTGATCTTGACTGCAGCGATGCATTGTCGCATATACATGTCAGCCTTGATTTTCTAGTTACCTAGCCGCTTCAAATTTTTAGACGCCAGCGATTTTTCCGGAACATTTTACGTGTACATATATGAATTTTATCATGATATCTAATTTATCTTTTATTTGTCGTATTAAAGAAAAAAGAAGGTCAAAAATTCATAAAAGGTGTAAATTAACTGGTTACAATTCATGAACAATATAAATCAGTTTGTCAAAATTCATGAAAAATATAAATCGGTTCACTAAAATTGTAAATCGGTTCGTCAAAATGCATGAAAAGTGCAAATCGACTCACCGAAATTCACATTAATTATAAAAATCAGTCTATCGAAATTTTACTGTTCATACAAATGATAAAATCTGAAATATACTAAAACTCGTGTATGTATACATAAAATGTCCGTGAGAAGATCGCTCGTCCTTTTTAAATGTGGCTGTAGTTGAGGCTCAAGGATTAATTTTCATAAATGATCACTCCGAGTCCTACATTGGTAGTGAAATTAGACAAGGATGATTTGATTTTCATTATCACATCAAACATTACTGTGTACAATTCATCAATTGCTTTTGATTCCTGACTAGCTAAAGGTTGTGAATTGAGTAATTGAAAACTTATGTCTCTTTAGTTTATTATTAAAACAATTCAATTGTAACTGCTAAAACAATTTCATTTATTTGATTTACCCTTCAAATTATTATTGTTGTCGAATACATTATTGGAAGTTATCGTTGATAAAGTTAATCCTGACTTTGATAAGAAAGAGCAGCGTCTTTCTCACAATTAAAAATCTCTAATAATTTTATTTAGAAATTTGTGACTCCATATACACCTTTAATTAAAGACCTCAAAACATCATAAAGAATCAAATTTTTATTTAAGAAAACTTTCTTAATCTAGCTTATTATAGTCTAACCTTATTTGGAAAAGTTTCAAGCTAAGATAATTCTATCTTGAGCTTCTAACTTGACTCCAATGAAAAATAATACAAATAGAAATTGACTTGTTAAATATAATACAACTTTCAATTTTAAATTATATTAAAACTTTAAGATGTTTATTTATTTGGCGGGCCATATAGACTACTTGAATTTCCTATCTCTACACACCCGTTTTCAATTTTGGATGAAATTACCATTCTACCTCCACATTTTAACTCATCCGAACGAACTACCAGTTCATTCTCAATTCATTCAGATGAATACAGTCATTTGAACAAATACCTCAAAGTATTTTTAGTTCATTCGAACGATTGTTTATTATATGTTAATCATTTACAAAATTCGACTCATTCATTCGAATGAACACTCACTCAAAATAACGAAAATTACATTGACGTGTTCATTCGGATGACTGTATTCATCTGAACGAACTGAGAATGAACTTGAAGTTTGTTCGGATAAATTAAAACGCGAGGTTAGAATTATAATTTCACTCAAAAATTTGAAAATAAGTGTGTAGAGTTAAAAAAAATCTAAATGTCTATATGACTGACTTATTTATTTTTATCCAACAAATTCAAGTAGTCATCTATGATTATTAATAGTTTTCTAGCCACCGCCTTTTCTCATCCTTTAATAAATAGATTCTCTTTTCATAAATAGGCTTAACATTTTGTCTTCCCATCCTTACTCCAATGATGAGAACATGGGAACATTCCTATTGTATGGCAGTTAAATGCCGACTCATCCAAGAATTGCATGCATGCCAAACCCTTCATTGACAGGCTCTAATACGCCCTAATACCAAGCAAAAGCAGAGAGAAAGATGAGGAGGAGATAAAAGCACACACTCCCACTGGTGATGGATTTGGGTTGGGAAATGTAAACCTAGGGTTTGATTACATGTAAAAGAAACTTTAACGGCTCAAATCAATCACAACTCAAGATTCTTCCTTATTCGAAAGCCCACTTCTCATCTTCTTATAAAAATCATCTAATTTTTTTTTATTTTTTTTTTAAGTTTTAAAGGTGAAAAAGATTTCAAATGTAAATGACAGCAAACATATTTTTAAAAACATTAAATTAGAATCCAAATCCAATTCATTATTGATAATGAATATGAAAAAGAAAAAGGTAGCGATCATCCCATGGACATTTTGTGTAATCCAACACGAGTTTTAATGTATTGCTCATTTTGCCTTTCGAACCGGCTCGTCAAACTCTTCGAATCAGTTCGTCGGATCATTGACCGGATGAGACTCTTCTACTGCGGTATAAATCGGCTCACTGACCGGCTTATCAGATCACTGATCGATTAACTAAAATTTATAGTGAAATTGTTTTTTTCATATAAAACAGCAAATCGAATCACTGAATTTTTTTTTTAAATGTTTTCGTACGACAGTGGAAGGATAAAATGGATAATATCTTAAATCCCATATAGCGTAACACAAAATACCCATGAGAGGATCGCTGTCCAAACAAAAATGGTGTAAATAAAGATTAATAAAAAATGATGTAAAGATTCAAACCTCCAGTCGAATCATTGCCCAATCTTCTTGACAGACAGCCTACTACTGCGCTCCCAGCCTCACCTCATCTTCTTCACAGTTTTACATTTTCCCCACCGTTTACTCATCCTTAGTTGTTGTTTCCACCCCATCTCATCTTTATTTTCCTTCCTCCCATTCTTTTCCCAGCAGCAGCACCTTTGAACTTTTCTTAAATCTCCCATTTACCCATTACTTCCTTGCCCCGTTACTCATCCCACTCAACTTCTCTTTTCACGTCATCTACCACTGCCACCCGACCGTGTTCCTTCAACTCCAAATCCGTCACCTGGAAGAGGTTTTGTCTTGAGATAGGGGAAGGGTTCCACCTTCTACAACACGACATGGGAATATGGGAACACAACACGAGAAAGAATGGCAACATGGGAATTTTGGACTTTCCACTCTATAGTTTAAAGAAATATCACTTCCCATAATTAATTAATTAATTAATTTACACAAACTGATTCACGGTGAATAATTTCTTGCATATATTTATGGTTACAAGTTTGGCAATATATGTTTTTTTTCTGAAAAAAGGAAATATTTCTATTCAAACCCAAATTGAAAATACTATAAGAGCTATTTCAGAACAAGAAATAGATATAGAGGTCCCTCACTCGATAGAAGCCTGGATTACTTAGCATTGAAGAAATGGGTGGTCGATGGTGAGCTGAGACCCGACCGGAGTAGAGAGGCCGTCCATGGCTCCATCTTCAGTCGGAGGTTGAACTGGAGGTTGTTCAACACTGGAATTTACCCAGATTTGACAGAGAAAAGACTAACAAGGAAAGAGAAAGGAGCCGGTCCAGTTCCAACTTATCCGGAACCATTTTTGGACTTTGCAAGCCACATTCAGAGATATTCGTCGTAGAAACCAAAGCCAATCCCATGGCAGCATGTTGAAGAAAGGGGCGATGCAGATGGTAAAAGCGGTCCACCTAAACTTCTCCTCTGATATGTGAGAGGAGGAGATGGCTGCCAACGTAAGGAAGAGAAAGAGAGAGGCGACACGGTCGTTGAAACGGATGAGCCTTCTGAATCGAGGAGGAACGCTAAGAGAAATGGAAGATGCCAAGATGGAAACGAGGATGAAAGTCAGTGCAATCCATGCCCCAGTGGCCTTGTTAGACAGAATGGAGTCATAGACGGTTAACACCATCATGAAAAGAGTCTCGCTCCACCTGCGGCTGCGGCAAGCCCCCCGCCACCGACGCCTTCCATGGGAATTACCTGAATTGCGGCGGCTTCGCATGTTGTCCGTTCTTCTGCCCAATTGGAGACGAAAATTAGAGATTAAGAACATGTGGTACTTGATGATAAAACAAGACTGGTTATTGATGATGGTTAAAATGCCGAACATACATACACAATTAAAGGTGAATGAATTTGAATTTTGACAAATAGCAGTAGAGGATACCGACACCTTTTGTTGCAAAACAAACTTTTATTAGTGCTTGGTTTGTACTACATATTTTGAGTTTAAATAGATTTTTCAAGTAAATACTTTACTTTTTAAAATGGATTTAGATTTTACATGATAATACAGAATTTAGGTGAGTGAGGTCTACTTATTTAGCAAATATGCTTGTTTGAATCAGGTCTATTCATTTGTAAAAGTTCATTTCATGTTTATACATTTATTAAATTAGTTGGATTAGGTAATTGGGTTGGGTAAGAGTTCTCCAAATTTACTTCTAGATTAATGGAAAGAGATGTATTAATTTTACTTTTGGGAAGATAGTTGATTTGAGCATCATCTTTCAATCTATCGCATATATTTGACTGACTTTAGACAACAGTACCATTTAATATGCCACGTGGCAAATCCCCTCAGTATCTTATCCTCGAATACCGAGCTGACGATATCACGAAAGTATTAATCAGTTTTTGGCCAATGCCTTCTTTTCCCTTAAATCTCCAACTTGTGTTCACACTTTTTTTTTTTTCAATGATCGTTAGTGTATCATTTAAAGGGGAAAAAAATCAAAAAAATATGTACAAGTAATCCTACAGGCCGGGTCAAGCAAGAGATGACTCAATAGAAAGGTAAAGAAAAAACAGACCATGACCACAAAAAATAGATGAAGGCCCATCAGCAAAACAAACAAAAGCCCACACAAACTGGACATGTATGTGTGTTACAAAATGAATTGTCTAATTAGTAAAGATACCATTAGCCGAAATTTCTCCAGCATTCACAGAATGGGAGAGAATATTTCTCCAGCATTCACATAATTGTCAAACTTGTGTTCACACTTCCCACATTTTGTATCTCTTTGTGTGTAACAAGGCCATGCATTATATGATGATATCATTAGTGTGGAACATTCCTTTAATGTGCAGAGTTTCTTCCGACTATTTATTTGTGGAATTAATATATTATTTTGAAATAATGTGCCTATTTGTGGAGTTAATTTAAGACGATCAAACTTCACGTAAGATAATTATATAAGCATGGCATATATGAAATTTTAATAATTAATACCATTTGATCATCTTATTCTTTAAATTTAAAATTAGTGGATCATATTCATTAAAAAAGTAAATAGATAAAGTGCAGGTAATAGAGACGTGCATGATACGATGAATAATTTAACTGTTAAAGATAAAATTGGAAATGATTACATAAGAGATGATTTAAAAATAACTATAATAGAAAATAAATTTTAAGAAGTTCACCTTCATTTAAACAAAGTAAATGGAGTTTTAAGATAAAGTTTAATAATATTAATTTTAGTGAAATAATCATAAGTAGTTATCCGCATATATATATTTTTTTTAATGAGGATGAGTTTATCTATTATTAATCATAGATATTTTTATTTCAAAATAAATAATCATTTGTACTAATGATTGGATGTGATTGTTTCAAAATAAATAATAGATTAACTCCCATAACGGTGGCAGTGTAAAAAAATTCTCTTAATTTTCTTCTATCAGAATAAGTAAAAATATTTATAAATAATTCAAGAATCAACAGGTCAGATCCATGAAACGTGAAAAAGACGCTGTACTCTTTTCTTTTCTTTAGGGTCATGTGTCTATTGTTGAGACTCTTGGGTGGGCTCACTTTGGCTTGTCTAGCAGAATAAATAAATATATAAATTTTTAATTTACATGTGAAATATTGTAAAATACTCATAATAAAACTTTTATAGGTGACTTAGTATTTTTAGGACACACCAAACTTAAGTTATAGGAACTTGAACTCGTTACCTTTTATTTCTTGAGGTGAAAGACAATCCGTTGAACTACATATATATTTATTATAATTTGATTCAAAAATTAATATAATTTTTTTTATAAAAGTTTTAAGATGAAAGAAAAAGATATTAACTTTTAATTTTTTAAATTCAATCAATATTTTCATTCAAAATTCATAATTTCTGAAAGTGCGGACCACATGGCAGCATGTGGCGGGTCAACATCAGGTCATCCATTTCTCTGTTTTGCAAAGACGCGTTGTTTCCACCATGGAAACAGTTCTTAGAATGCATTGAAACTCGTGAAGAAGCGCTACTTTTTTTTTTTTTTTCCGGAAATTTGATTGCCCTCCTCATTCATTCAGGATCCTCATCCTATTATTCTATCATAAAATGAATCCTGTGGAAAAGAGAAAAATGGTCTATTTTCATCTAATGAAATATGACACACAGCCTCTTAAAATTCATTTCTTATTTTTATTGAAATTGATTTGAAAATGGAATCAATTGAAATTAATTTCAAAAGGAAAAAAATCAGAAAAATCGAAGCATAGCAACCTCTTTTTTGATCTTGTATCTTTTCTGCACTTAAGGGGCATTGCCGAACAAATTAAAAAGCTGGGTATTTAAGAAATTTAAAAAAAATCTGACCTGACACAACTGAGTGAGGATTTTCATTCCAATTTTTTTTGCCATTTTTAGATATATAAACCTTACTTAATTAAAAGAAATTTAAACGAGGTCCCAAATGAACTTAAGATCGACATGATTACGCTGAAAAGGTAAAAGAAAAAGAGAAAGGAATGCCAGTCCAAAGATAGAGAATAAGGCAAACAGGTTTGGAATTTCTTTCTTTTTCCATTCAAAGAACTCGCACTACCAACTACCAATTGGCAAGAAAGATGGCCCCAAATGCAGAACGAATGTTTTAGTTTGGGCTGTGAAAAAGATGTCTTTTACCTGGGGGCGATAAAATTTGAAAAAAGAAAACAAAAGCTTTGAGAGGCTAAGGGTGAATTTTACAAAAAGGAAAAAAAAAAAAGTTGAAAAAAAACAATGTTTTTCTGAATGGCTTTAGAAAGGCGAGGAATTAATTTTTCAAAAAGATTATTCCTTGATTAGTACACTACACTCTAAAGTAGATCGGTCAATGAGTTGGATAAGAACGAGTTAGAATTTGTTCTACTTTACTTTTAGATTTATGTCCGACATTTTTAAAGAGGTTAAATTGGATTATCCATTTACCTGAAACTTAGGTTAGTCGAGTTACTCATAAATAGATTTGGGTAAGTCAAGTTACTCGTAAATAGATTTGGTTCAGATTAGATTTTGCCATATTTACTTAGGCACAAAACTTGCTGAATGAGGTAGCCAAACTTTTATTACTAAAAACTTTATTTGATTATGGTGAGGTGACCTTTTCCTGTAAATTACTCTCAGTAAGATTCAAATACACTATATGCTATGAACTTATTGAGTAAAGAAAATCACGCTCTTTCTCTTATCCAAGTACCCATACTAAGTTGACCTAAGTTGATATCTATACTCCAAGTTGAATGCCACCAAGCATAGAGCAAGTTACCACTGAATGTCTGAATCTCAAATATTTTCATAGTTTACTTCTCATCCTTGTGCATATCAATTTTAATATCTAAATTCTACATATTATTGTCATCTCTGTGTTCTACTTATACGTTATTCTCATGTGAGTTTTCTTGTTTTTGTCGTCTTTTAAAAATATTTTTCAATTGTCTTTAATATGACCATTTTCATCTCTATATTTTTAAAATAATTTATTTATTACTTGCAAGTTTATCTATTTGACAACATAAGGGAATCCAAATCTAAATATATTAAAAAAAATTCATAATTTTTAAAATATGTTATAAACTAACGACTCCACTTTAAAGTAGCTTGTGAAAATCCCCCACCCATATGTTTAAGATGTGATTTTTGGACAATGGCCGACAGAAGGCTTTAGAAAAGAGGAAGGAATGTCTCTGATCACCAATTCTGCAGATGGACATTTCCAATTAAAAGATTTCCAACTATAATCAGTTGGGAATGTGAAATTACTTTCGTTTTTTAATAAATAAAAATAGAAGATTTTTTTTAAGATGTATAATTATGACAATTAAAATTTGACTATATCATAAATTATAAAATCGATTATTTATTATTTCCTTGTTTTTATATATTCACTCTATATAATTAATATTATTAATTTAAACCCTATTTTAAAAATAATCAAATGGCTGCGATCCTAGCCACCTAAACTGGAGACAAAACCAATCATAAACGTAATCCTGTTGCTGACCAACATTTCAGAAAAATCGAAAAGGATCGCAGAAAATGCCCCACCCCAGTATTCATGGCTGTGGGTTCGCATCTTCAGACATGACAGTAACCTGAGTAGCTGCATTGGTACATACGAAACTTCGACATATATCGAATTTTAGTATTAATACGAGTAATATGTATCCTATCAGCTTGTACGAACTACTTTTCAATTGATATAGTATCATATATCAATAATATATATCGATTCAGATATTCGTCGAGAAGAATAATATCGATCTGTTTTTTTTTTTAAAAAAAAATCAAAATGGTAATAGACCCTACGCCGATATCAGGCCAATATCAGCTCAGATATTGACCAATATTTATATTTTCAATTTAAAAAAAAATAGTTTCATTTTGGGTTTTTATTTATTTTTAATTAAAAAATAAAATAATAATAAAAATACCGATAAGGAGAGAGAAATTTATCGCCCGATATATCAATCATGGCCGAATTTTCAACCCCTAGCCTTCACCATTCCATCGACCATAGGTGAACAATTGAAAAGCAGAAATTCAGACTTTAGCAATAGAAATTACTATTAATTTAAAATATTATATTGGGCGATAGACTTTATCCAGTTGATAATTCAGTTATTATTATTTTTAAAGTAAAATTTAGAATCAAAAGACATTTCTAATCATGTGATTAAAATATATCAAAATCAATGGTATAGTAAATATTATTTTAATATATTTGAATTAAAAGACTAACGATTACTTCTAATTTAAAATTTTTACTTTAAAATGTTATAATTATAATATAAAGAGACCCATCCACCCATTATATACCTGCTTTTATATAAAAAAAAAATTATTATGGCGAAGATAATATATATATATATATATATATATATATGTTACCTTATTATAATTCTTTCAAAAGTGCCACAACAGTAAATAGTTCAATAAAAAAGTTTATGGCGATTGAAAGGTGGGCATTAAAAAAATAGAGTGAAAGCTCCTCTCTCTCTCTCTCTCTCTCTTATTTTTCAATTTTTTTATTGATATCTTTTATGTTTTAATATTCTCTTTGAAGTGAGAGAGTGAAAAAGAATTAGTCAAGACTAAAAGGTTTAAACAGTTAAAAAATATTTGAAATTTAAACTTTGAATATTTAGCAATAATATCTTTTACAATTCTATATTGAACTATTGAAGTATTCAGCAGAAAAGAAAAGGCATCCATGGTCGCATTAAAAAAGCAGAAAAAAAAAAACATAAATAACTATTTAAAAGGAAGAACCTGATAGGCTGATAGCCTTCGCTTTATTATATATACAACTTTATTAAAATTGGAACTAGTCAATTGATTCTTAGTGGAGTATGGATTAAAGTAATTCAAAAGTATTTAACTCAACAGAAATGAATTTAAATGTTAATTTTTCAAAAATATTTACATCTCTCTCTAAGTTTTAAAAGAGGCATGACCAAATAATCTGTTGATAAAACCTTATTTGTCGGATTCACAACATTTTGAATGAGATCAATATTCCTAATTTGAATTTATATAGTTTTCTTGCAGATGATAGAAGAAACACTAACAATAAATGTATCTTATGAATTTGATTTCTTAATGAATCAGTTCATTTGCGATGGAGGCAAAGTAGATTGAACTTTTAAGATAAAGTTTAATGTACAATATCTAAGAAGGATTCTAGATATGAAGCACTTCTTTCTCCTTCTATCTTCTCTTCTTTTCTTTTAGGGTTTAGGCTGCGTTTGAATTGGGAGTAAGGGGGCGATGGTGGTAACCTTAATTAGGAATAATGAGAAAATACCCTTCTTTATTTCCCTTTTCTCACTTTTTGAATACCCTAATACCCTAACCCCTCGTCTGATGCACTCCTAGGCTGCGTTTGGATGGATGGTATTGGAGGGATAACAGGGGTTACCCCTCATTACCCACGTTTGATAACAAGGGAGTGAGGGTAAAAAATCTACTTTTTTCCCCTCAGCATCACTAATTTGAATACCCCCATGAGGCTTGGGGTATTCACTCTTGAATACCCCTCCTTACCAGCCTACTCTCTTCTTATTTCATGAGATTTTTTTTTAAACTATTTTATCTTTTTATTTATTTTGATAAGTACTTAGCTTTTTTTAAAAGCAGTCTATTATTTCCTATTTGATAAATTTCATATCACCAAACAACAAATTATATTTTTTTTTATGAAGAGATATGTAGAATTTTTTTATTCATTTATTAAAATTTAAAATAATAATAGCGGTTTTTTTATTTTTTAATGAAACCTTACCCCTATTTACCCCATGTCTTCCTCTATTTTTCAATTATATATTATATAATTGAAAAATTAATAGATTTCAAGTAATTAGCAATTTATTTTTTATATTATATAGATTTTCAACATGATACATTTGGATGAGGGGTAAATTTTTGCAGGGCTTACCCTAGGTTACCTCGAGTAGGGGTAACTGTAAGTAAGGGTAACCTGACATATTAACAATTTTAAAAGAATTAATAATTTTATTAAATTCATATAATATAAAAATAAAATAAAATTTTTTGAAACGTATTTGTCAAAATGTCCTATTTTTAAGGGGTGATTCTGTCGAAATTTCGATAGAGTCTTAAAACTCTTAAAGAGTTTGAGGTTCATGATAATTTCGTTTAGGGTAATTAACAATTTATTCTATTAGAAGTTTATTTTAAAAATGTGTCAACATTTTCAACGTGATGCATTTGGGTGAGGAGTAAATTTTTCAGAGGTTACCGAGGGTTACCCTTGAGTAGGGGTAACTGTAAGTAGGGGTAAACTGATATATTAACAAATTTATGAGAATTAATAATTTTATTAAATCTATACAATATAAAAATAAAAATAAAATTTTCTGAAACATATTTGTCAAAATATTCTATTTTTAAGGGGTGATTCTGTCGAAATTTCGATAGAGTCTCGAATATTCGAAAGAGTTTGAGGTTCATGGTAATAATCTCTTTCAGGGTAATTAACAATTTATTCTATTAGAATTTTATTTTAAAAATGTGTCAACATTTTCAACATGATGCATTTTGATGAGGGATAAATTTTGACAGGAGTTACCCTTAAATAGGGGTAACTGTAAGCAGGTGACAATTTTTAATATCAATTTTATATTTGTTATGATTTATTAAACTATTATAAAAGTTTATTATATTATATATTTCATGTTACCAATGAAACAAATTATATTTTTTTATGAAGAAATATGTTGATATTTTTTTATTCATTTATTGTGATTTAAAATAATAATATCTATTTTTTCTTTATTTATTTTTTTACTTTTAGAATGCAAGTGTTCATTTTAAATTATAATTATAAAAAAGAATCTATAAAAATTGAATAATATTATATTTACTTAATGAACTATTATTTAATAATTATATTTTATAAAATTTCTCATAAAATTATTAATGTATCAGATTATCTTTGCTAATAGGTAACAAATAAGATTTTTTACCCTTAGGGTAAGTTCTTATTTTACCACTGTAATTATCAAACAATATAAGGGTAATCCTTTATTAAAATGTGATCTCTACTCAAAAGTGACCCCTGTTCAGAGATAACCCCTATAAAAATTACCTCCTTTTAAACGTTGCCCTAGAAATTTACCTTCATCCAACCACAAAGAGTCATTCATTCTTAGATTGAATCAAGATTTTGTCCATGGTATTGGCTTGTTTAATTCTCTTTCTTTAAACATTTCCTCCGACTTGCTTTACTAAATTCTGCAATGATAAAATGGAAAGAAAATTAGTACGATCTCAAGCATGTGTCAGATAGGTGTTGGGCCTCTCTTTATTATAAAACTGTTGTATCAAAAATCTTTTCTTTGTCTCTAACTTTTAGACTCTTCTTACTTATGAGCAAGTAACTCTTGTGAGAAATGTAGGGAAGGCTCATTTATCTCTCTATCCATTTTTTATGGAGTGAAAAATGACATAAAAAGAGAGAGGAAGCATTTAAGGAACCTCTTAAAATTCATTTCTTATTTTTTATTGAAATTGATTTGGAATTGGAATCAATTGAAATTAATTTCAAAAGTAAAAAATCAGAAAAATCAAAGCATAGCAACCTCTTGTATCTTTTCCGGGCACTTAAGGGGCATTGGCGAACAAATTAAAGAGTCGGGTATTTAAAAGAAATTTAAACGAGGTCCCAAATGAACTTAACATCGACATGATTACGCTGAAAAGGTCAAAAAAAAAAGTATGCCAGTCCAGAGAAAGAGAATGAGGCAAAGCATTCCTTTCCTTTTTCCATTCAAAGAACTCTCATTGCCAATTGCCAAGAAAGATGTCCCCAGTTAAAAGTTTATGCTTTCAGTGCAGAACAAATGTTTAAGTTCGGTCTGTAAAAGGATGTCTTTAACCTAGGAGCGATACAGTTTGAAAAAGAAGCAAATGTTGAGAGGCTAAGGCTGAATTTTACAAAAAGGTAAAAAAAGAAGTAGAAGCAATGTTTTTCTTAATAGCTTTAGGGAGGTGAGGAATTAATGTTTCAAAAAAAGACCATTTCTTGATTGGTATGCTACACTCTGGAGTAGATCAGGCAATGAGTTGGATAAGAACGAGTTAGAGTTGGTTCTACTTTATCTTTGAACTTTTGTCCGACATTTTAAAAAATAGTTAAATTGGTTATCCATTTGCTTAAGTAAGAAAAGTTTTATATCAAAATTCTTCTATAGTTGAAGACCTCATATAGTGAAATGTATTACATAACATATAACAATACTCGTGTTTGTCGAGTTATCCATAAATGAGTTTGGGATAGGTTAGATTTTGCCATAATTACCTTTATGGCAAGCTTGTTAAATGAGATAGCGAAACATTTGTTGGTAAAATTTTTGTTTAATTATGGCGAGATAACCCTTTTCTTAAGTTTTTCTCACTAAGATATGAACACTGTACATACTCTAACATTAAATGTTACATATTCAATCAATATATCAAATGCTTTAGAACTAATGGAGGGAAGAAAATCATGCTCTTTCTCTTGCTCATGCTAAATTGAACCAAGTTGATGTCTATACTCCAAGTTGAGTCTCACCAAGTATGTGTCAAATTATCACTGAATCTCAATATTTTTATGATTTACCTCTCATTCCTGTAAGTATGATATGTAACCTCTAAATTTTAGATATTATGATCATATCTTGTATCCATTTGACACCATAAGAGAATACAAAATCTAAATATCTTAAGAAATTTTCACAATTTTTAAAATCTGTTTTAATATTTTAATTTAAATTTTTGCCTATAAAGAATTCAAGAATGAATACTTGAATAGGTACGAACGACCTCACTTTAAAGTAGCTTGTGAAGTCTATGAGTTTTGGACAATGGCAGACAAAAGGGTTTAAAAAAGAGGAAGGAATAGATGATCATTGACCGTCCCATCCCTCTAATCACTACTTCTGCAGACGGACATTTCCAATTAAATGTTCTTGGCAAAGTGCATTTTTTTCTCTCTCTTTTTTTTTTTTTAATTTTGATAGAAGAAAAGGCTATGTTTGGATGGAGGGTAATTTTTGAAAGGTGCATCAGTGGGTGCATCCAGAAGTAAAGAGGAGTAAAGGGGGATAAAGAGGTGTGTTATCTCATGAATCTTCTAATTATCAAATAAGGATAATGATAATTATCTCCCGTCACCCCCTTTACCCCTAATCCAAACACATCAAAAGTTTCAAGAAGTATATAGTCAAAATTTCATGCATTTAGGTTTGATTTCTCGAGTTTGGCTTTTCAATATAAATTATAAAGTCGATATTTCTCTATTTATTATTTTTTTGTTTTTATCTATTCAAAATTTCATCTATTCACTATTTACTATTGACTTCCTTCACTAAATTCTTCAATGATTAGAATTCCATTGAAGAAATTCAGTGCGATCTAAAGCATACAGATAGGTGTTGGGCCTCTCTTTCTTCTATTTCCACACTCTTGTATGAAAAAATCTTGTCTAATTGTCTCCAACTTTTAGACTCTTCTTCATTACAGGAAATACTTTTTGTGAGAAATGGAGGGAAGTATCATTTTTCTCTCTATCCATTTTCTATACAGTGAAAAATGACAAAGAAATTACATTTAAGAATCTAAAGTTAGAAAGTGGAATAAGTGAAATCAATCCCTTGAAAAAGGAAATTAGAAAAATCAAAGGATAGCATTCTCTAAGTGAAGTTTCTTTTCATTCACTCACAAAGTAAAGTCATCAACATTACTATCTTCAAAAGGTAAAAATTTATGTCAATACAGTGAAAAAGAAAGAGGCTGAGAGCCTCTTAATAATGTTCTTTTTGTTTAAAAAAGAGTGCAGAAGTTGTAACTATGAAACACTTTTCTTTCCTTACTCATATTCATACTTTGCTTGTAAAGTCCTCCACTTAAACAACTCTCAACACCATTTCACAGGATTAACATTTCTCAGTATAAAAATTCTGCTTCCAATGCAGAATACCAGGAATGGGTTAGTTTCACCTGTGAAGAGGCGTCTTTTGCATGCTAAAAGGTTAGACAAAAGTAATTTAAATACTTTTCTTTGAGCAATTTACCATTAAAGATAAAATTCCATCTATTTAGAATTGGCTTTTGAGTTTTATTTCTTCATTTGATTCTTTTATAAATCATGCTCTCTCTCCTCGTTGTACCAGCAACTTCTAAATTCTCAACTTTTCTTCTTTTTACATGAACACTTTCACACATATAAAAGAGATACTGTTTTTTTAATTTTACATGGTGACACAATTTAAACTGAGAAAAATGAGTATTTCAATATCTACTTAGAAAAATAGAAAATTAAAAGTAACTTATATATATATATATATATATATATATATAAAGATTGAGTTTAGATTGAAGTATCTATGCAACATAAGGAATTTTCCAACAACAGCAGCACAGAAGACACTCAAATCTTTCAACTTCAAATTTCATCTTTTGTCAAGTAGAAAACTTGAAATGCATGTAGGGCAGTCAATTGTTGACAACAATTTTTTTTATGTATATGAAAAACACCATGCAGTTTTTTCTTTTCATTTTTTCTTTAAATTTTTGACAAATTGATGATGATCATTAGCACTCATGTTGGGGGTGGCAACTGTCTAGTTCGGTGATGTTTGTGTTGGGTTAAATATAGGGCTGCAACTTGAGTCGGGTCGGGTCGGGTTCTATATATATCAACTTGGATCAGGTTGGGTTTTAAGGAACTCGACCCGTCCGATCCAAGTTGCAGCCCTAGTTAAATATATGTAATAATAGAGAGTATTCATAATATTGGCTCATGTTGATTTTCAAGTCAAAATTTCAGATCCAAATTTGTATTCAATCTGGTCCTTGTGCAAGAAAGCTTGATTTTGGTCTAAAATCCCAAATCAAAGCCTAATTTGGCCCAAAAAGCCCAAACCCATATAAGCCCCCGTATGCACGTCAAGTTTGAAATTGTACAAAGAGTCCAAGACCTTACAAATACAAATCAATCCAGAGTAGGGTTTCAACAAGTTTGGCCAACTCGGCCCAAGCTTGAACTCTAGCCCTTTACTTACAAATCGGGGTTTGGGATTGGGTTAAGCTCAAAGTCATCTTGGCCATCTGAGTTGCAGCCCCAGTAAAAGGTTAGACAATATGGTGGTAGATAAAATAATATTATGTCTAAGTAAGACGATCATCTGTCCACATAATTGTCTGTGCATAGGGTTGCATTTTCTCTAAATATTTTTCCTTGAGTTTTAACGGGAAAATATTAGATTTTTCCCCACAAAAATTAAACCTAAAAAGTTAATTTTTCTTTTGTTAAATAACTATAGAAAATATGATTCTATTAAACATTAAAAGTTTAAACTAATCACATCATAAAACAACGAATCTCGAAGAAAAGTTTGAATACCAGATCAACTCAAGCATTCCTACATGGAAATTAACGGGTTTTATACGATTGTGATTCTGTGCTACATAATGTGTTAAGGCTCCTCTATAAAAAAAACATTTTGAATTTGTCATATATTGGAAATTTCAGTCATATTTTGTTCATATTTCACAAATTTCAGTTAAATTTTTGAGATTAGATGATTTTACCTGTTTACAAATTTGGATTGAGATAGCCAATATTATTCAAATATCAATAATTTTTTTTTCAATTTCCTGAGGAACAAAAAAAAGTTTCAAATGTTGTGGGTTAGGTCGGACTGAATTCGGTTCAAGTTTATTTCGGGTCTTGTTAAATGGGTTAAGTTGTGATAAGCACAGAAAAATAACAATTCTACTTCTAAATATTTGATTAGTTAGTTCTTAAATTTTATTTATTTTATATTATTATTGTAATATATTATATATTCTAAAATTATATTTGTTAATATATTATATTAATTAATTTTATCTAATTAATATATTTTTTGTGTGTTTATAGGTTAGTAATTCTTGGTCAGCTCATCAACTCGTTTGAAGATCAATTTGATCAATCTTGCAAGCAGTTGAAACAAAGATAGTAAAAGGAAAGATGAAACAGAGAAATAGCAAAGGGGAGTGTTGGAGCATCAATTGGATTAGATTGAAAAGGAGCATACAAGTGAAAGGAAGGATTATGAAAAATCAAGAAGAAGAATGTAAGAATCCAAACTGCTGCTTGCTGAATGTAATATAAAAAGAGGTGATGGACAGCAAATCAAACAACCAAGGTGGAATATATGTTGCTGTAGCAACCGGTTCTTTTTTTAGTAGATTTCATAGCAAATAGAGATGGGATTTTGCTGAAACAAATAAAAAGAAACCCACTTTGCAACTAGCATGGGAGACATGAAATCAGCCAGAAGAATTGCAATTGGGGCCTTTTTCTTGGAACCAGCGAACAACAAGAAGGAGATGGTAGATACATGAATGAAAGAGGGACATATTTGAGAGACATGAAATCAGCCAGAAGAATTGCAATTGGGTCCTTGTTCTTGGAACCAGCGAACAACAAGAAGGAGATGGTTGATACATGAATGAAAGAGGGACATATTTGTCAGAGAAAACTCGTGGCATGCCTCTGTTGCAACCAATTTTATACAGCAGCATGTATACGATTGTAGAAAGTTGATAGAGAGAGAGTAGGAATCGTTCTTGCTGCCCAAGCACACAGGAGTGTTGGATGCAATAATAGGACAGCACACGCCCAAACTTCATACACCAAGGGTCCCTTTTCAGCTACATGTGTACGTGTCTACCCATCTCTTTTATCTTCTGGCCATATTAACACAGTGCATTCTAAGCCCTCCATGTGTCCCGTCCAATCTTGGTGCCATAGGGTCCTAGCTCTCCATTGTACCTCCTCCCTCAATTAAACAATTTCCATCTAACCCATTCATCCAACCTTCCCTGCACAACTCCTTTCGATGATATCCTGTTTGTCTTCTTTAACTCCTCTCTTTATTTAAATAAGTCCATCTAAGCTGTTTGACTTCTTTAACTCCTCTCTTTATTTAAAGAAGTCCATCTAAGCCATCCATTCCTTTCCTCTTTTATTACATTCTATCTTAGCCCTTTATTTCCTTCCCTTTGTCCTAGAGGCCATCCCCATTCAATAAGATTCTAACGTGGTCTGGGAATTTGGAGAACTTAGAGTTTTGGAGAATTTTGGATTTTAAGGTTAGTGTTTTTATTTTATTTTATTATTTTATAATTAGTTTCTTTTATTTTAATTCATGTCTTGTAATTTAATTCCATTAATAATAATATAATTTCTTTGTCTTTAATTTCTTCAATTCAATGTTAGTGTAATTAAGTTCAGTTATAAATTAAAAAAGTCCATGAGTCTTTTTGTTTTAATTTTATTTAAATCCAAAATTCCAATGTATTGTAATTTTTAATTCATATTTTATTAATAAAAGAAAAGTGAATTTATTTAGAATTATGGTCATCCAATTATTTAATTTATGTATGACGAGAATTTGATTTTGTTTTTATTCTGATTGAAATTATTTTAAGAGATTCGAGGAGAGTGGATGAAATATTTAAGATAAGTAAAACTTGATTTTTCCGATTCAAGGCTCTTTTTTAAAGAGTGGATGAAATATTTGGATTTGGAATTATAAATTGAAATTTTATCTAAACTAAGGTTTGAATTGAAGTTTCTTAATATAATGGATTTTATAATTATTATATTAAGAGTTTTAATGAATGAAAAATTGGAATGAATGATTAATAATTTAATTGAGCTCCATATTCTAGGCCTTGATTTTATTTTTAAAAATATGGAAAATAAAGCCTCCATAATTCTTTGATCCAGTTATACTGTAAATATGTACAGAGGTAGTTTAGGTGTTTTAAATTTTATTTTTGTTTTTAAAATTCAAAAACTCATGAAAAATTGGAGAATTAGGTTGGTAAATTAATTAATTGCATCTTAATTTTATTTTCTAAGTTAGATTAAGATTATTTATATTTTTAGATTAAATCCACCATCTTAATTAAAATTAGTTAAATTGTTAGATTCTATGTTTAAATTTAAAATGTTTCTAAATTAAAACTAAAATTCATAGATTAGTTAAATAACTCTATATTTATGATTTTTCTCTATATTTCCTAAAGTTCTTAAAAATACGTAATTCAATGGTATATTTTCATGGTTATATTTTCCTAAGTTCCGATGGGTTTGACCTCGCACTTAATCACTATACTATTTAATGGTTCGTGCGCTTGCGAGTTATAAATTTAAAATTTGTACAACAAGTTGGTTCGACTTTGTTTCAGATTCAGTTTGGATTGGGTTTGAGCCAAGTTACCATTTTTTTCCTGAGTAAGGAGATATTGACAATATGACCATAATATATCGCCTCAAAAAATAAGTCGATATTTAAAAATTCAAATATGAGTGCTGGATCCCATTGATATATTACCAATATTTGGTCATATCGGCTAAATATTGACCATGATATTGGCCGATATTTAAAATAATAATTGATATTTATGTTTTTTTTTTGAGTTTTTATTTATAAAAAACTCTATTTTTTGGTTTTTTTTTAAAATTCAGATAAAATTAAAAAAAAAAAAATCAGCCAACATTTTTGAAAAAAAGAAGAAGAGCGAGAATGATCTGGGCCGAGATATCGATAGAGGAAATTTTTAAACCCTAGATTACAAATCCTATTTTCAACATAAAGAATGTGGGTGAATTCGAAATATATGTAGTTTCTCCGTCAAACCACGTTCTCTATTCATTTTTCTTTCTATTTTTTTTTTAATAATGTCCATTGAAGAGCTCTAGACATTTATTGTATGGGTGAGTTTGGAATATCAAATTTTAACCGAGGATGAATGATAAGGTAGTGGTACTGTAGCAGTAGTCGAAAGAGACTTGCAATCAACACTGCAATGTGCAATCTATCTCATGAAGAGATAACGTTGTGGCACTATGGTAGTACTCGAAAGAGACACTGCAATGTGCAATGTCGGGTCGGGTCATGTTCTTTGAACAATATCAATCAAGAAATCCATGAAACACTCATTTCTCCTAACTCATAATGAAGAGAGAATTCTTATGGCTAACATTAAATTTTGATGGGTAAGTGAAAGGAACCTATCGCTCAATATCAGTTCACAATTTTTAGTATAGAAACTAGAAAGAGCCAATATGTAAACATCTTTAAATATTGAAGTTTATTACAAGTTCAATTATCAAAACTTCAAAATTTTGATTGAAATATAATAAAATTTCAGCCTATTTTGACTGAAAAATAAAAAAAATTGAGTTTGCCCAAACATTTTATTAAATCATAGAAATTTATTTTTCAAGTCTTTTGAGAGCATTTGTTCAATATAAAATGGAAATTTTGTTAATAAAATATTTGTGTCAAATCAAAACTTTCTTGAATGAACTCGATAAGAGTTGATCCACTTGGGCTTGATATGATTTACTTTCTTAAAAGATTCAAAGTTTAAAATCCATAACAATGATATTAGATAAATAAAAAAAAAATGTCAATTTATTTTGAGATGATGTCCGCTGTATAAAATGAAAATCTAAAACTCAAAAAAAAAGAAAAAAATGACTCCAAATTAATGAAATTAGAAATGAATCACAAACATGAAAATTTAGGCACGAGAAAAATTGCTTATAGTGACAATTTTACAGTAGCTACATCTCACTCGTAGGTAAAGTCACCCTAGCAATGCCAACATACACATTATTCTAATACATGTACTAAACAGAGAGCGAGGGAGAAGAGACTATAAATGAAGTTTTTAAATATTACACTCAGTTTCTAACTCACTTGAGATTGAACCCGAGTTGAGTCTCCATCAAATTGACGAAATCAGACGAGAGTTGGCGGAAAAGCGACTGAGAACTGATAGAAATGCCCGAGTCAAAGAGACTGGGTCAGTCTCTAGACCTTCATCCAGATCTCCTCTCTTTCACTTGAACCTTCAACCCGTTCTTCATGTGTAGAATTATGGAGAGTTTAGGAGCAATTGGGTGACCATCTAACGATTGAAAATGGAAATTATAGAGCAAAGCTGCAGCAGCAGTCTTCATTTGGGTGAAAGCCTCTTCCTTCCCTATGCAAGTCCTGGGACCGGAATTGAATGCCATGAACTTGTAGGATGGCTCAAATTTCACTCTCCCTCGCTCTGAAATCCATCTCTGGGGCTTGAATTCTAGACAATCTTCGCCCCATATCGATTCCATCCTACCCATTGCATATAAATGAAGCAAGATCTTTGTTCCGCTTTGAACGGTATGGCCGCTTGGAAGAACTTCCGGCTGCACGACACCCTTGTGTTCAAACGGAACCGGTGGGTAGAGCCGCAGTGATTCACACAACGCTGCGTGTAGATAGACACACCGATTCAACTCTTCAGGATCGAACACCCTGTATTCTTCTTCTCTTGTTTCGGGAAAATTAGCCCTCAATTCTTCTAATATCTCTGCTTCGACTTTGGGGTTTACTGAAATGAGCCAGAAGAACCAAGTGAGAGCTGAACTAGTGGTGTCTCTTCCTGCAAGCATGAGATTCATGGCAGTGTCTCTGAGGAATTTGTCGGATTTTGACATGTTAAATTCTTCCTCCTCAAATTGATGGCTCATGTAAGAAGTCAACAAATCCCCTCCCTCACTTGTAGATTTGTTGAGTTGTTCTCTTCTCATTGAAACATTTTCATTTATGAAGTGATCAATTATTTTCGAAGCTTCACCCAGTTTCTTCTCGAACCCAATGTTCAGCCACCTCAACAACTTCCACCAGCTCTCCGGGATGGCATGGCGGAAAGCCAAAGCTTCCATGGAATCATCCATGGCCTTGGCGAAGGGAATCGTCGGGAAGTCAAGCGAGAGGCTTCCCGGATCGGTACCGAAAACTAAGATGCACGTGTTATCGAATGTGAATCTTTGGAACACATCTTGCAAGTCGACAACACCCCTGTCTCCTTCACCAGCTATCTGCTTAAGAACATCCATCAGTCCCCCCTCCACCTTCTCTTTACTAGTCTTTGCCACGAATGAACGGAAATTCTTACTCGTCATCAGATTGTGAGCCAATTTTCGCTGAATTCTCCATGATTCCGAGTCCGAATTGAAAATCCCATCTCCGAGAAGATCGAAGATTTTCGAGAATTCAGGTCCCTTGGGGAAATTTGAGAAGTTGGTGTTGAAGATGTGGAGTACATTAGCTGGGTCACATGTGCAAAAGATATTCATTTGAGAGAACCATGGTCCTCTCAGCACGAAAGTGCATCCAGTCCTCCTTAAAATTTCTGTAGGCCAATCATGCAAGCGATTGATATTGTGAAGAAGAGCTGGTAGCATTCCAACAATGGGCCAATTGGTAATGATCTCATCTTTTCTAATCAAACGTCGAAACAAGATGAAAAATACAAAGGCTAGTATGATTTCAGGATAACTCCACGGTAGGCACCATATGATCTTCATAAGTGCAGCCATTACGGTTTGGGTTTGGGCTTTGGTTTTCTACCTGTGGAATATACGGTAGCAGATTTGTGGAGTCCCCATGTTTTATAGATAGAAATATGCATAAAGAGCCTAATTCATTTGTGTGGCTTAGATTTCAAATCAAAGATAATTTTCATTTTTTGGTAAAGATTAAAGACAAACGTATCAAGCTTCAAGGAATAGATTGATTACCTAACATTTTGTCACATAAGGAAAAATTCATTTTGGAGACTCTCACTCTTATTAATAGATAAAAAATCATTTATCGTTGTCTTATTCATTTATCATTTAGAATTTTAAACTTAGGACTCAATTAATAAAAATGATGATAGATTTGTTGAAAATATGATTTTAAGATTTTAATTGTTTTTATTTTAAAGTTTATATCCTTTCAAAATATGATTTGATTGATCTTAATTAAGATATTTTTTTATAGATCCCATATTTAAATAAAAACATTTCCATCAAATCATAAACCAACTTATTTAATACATTCTATATTTAAATAAACAAAAATACCAAGATAGGTTCATTTATCGTTGTCTTATTCACTATCGACATTTGAGACAACAACTCTGTGGTTGAAGGATTGATGTAACTTGAGTGTGACCAGTCACTTTAAAAGGTGAATTTTATAAAAACCAATTTGATCTATTATTTTGCCCTTATGATTTAATCTAATATTTTAAAAAGAAAAACTCATCTAACTCATCACCCTATCAGGTCTAGTTTTAATACCGTAAATGCACTCAACGGTTCACCTTTCATGCTTAAAAACAAGGTTGGGTCGATCACTCGATCCATGGCCGCCCATGTTTGATTACTAAGGTGTTACAGTTGTCGATCATTGGCACATTGGAACATCTTTTAAACCTTAAGCTAAGCCAATTCTCAAACCCCCAGCACACTAAAAGTTGCCTTAGATTAAATTGGATTATCTCAGCTATTAATGATTTAACTCGTTTACTAAATAAATGAAATGTGATTGCCTTTAAATCTTTTATCCCAAGTGATTTTCAATTGACTTAATGCGTAGATGAGTGCAGAAATACACTAATAATACCACGTATACTAATGTATAGCTGATCATCTTTTATTTAGATTTTAAGCTTTTAAGTTTTAATTAAATATTTTAAATAAATATTAAAAATTTAACAAGAACATTAAATAGGGTCTATAGTTGTGTGGTGGTCACACTGACAACGACGGCAGAAGGTGGATAAGGATCCACGTTCCTCACTGGCAAAAGAAATTGGAATTGAGTGAATGAGTTTGGAGATGCCAGTCTGCGTTTGGTTGGAGGGTAAATTTTTTCAGGGGAGGCATTATATGAATATCCAAAATTAATACTTTTGTATAGAAAGGATATTCAAAAAATGAAAAAAAATGAGGGTAAAGAGGAGTGTTATCACGTTACCATCAATTACAAAATAAAGATAATGGAGGATTACCTCATCACCCCTATTTACCCCTAATCCAAACGCAGCCTGATGGAGACATTACAATTTCCAAACCAAGGATCCATTCCATTTCTTTCCCAATTCCCACCACTCAAGAAAACAAATAAATAAACAGAAAAGAAATATAATAATGTTGTTAATGAACAAAAAAAATGAAGAGACTCGCTCTATCCTGTCTTTGCTTTCAATTTTCCACTGAAAGGACATTTCAGAAGATCCCCAAAAAATTTAGCTAAGATATCATTTGTTTCAGTCTATCCTGTTTTTTTTTCTTAAAAAAAAAAAAATTCTAAAGAAAGAAGAAAACCAAAATAATACCCCAATGTTTTGGCCAAGAAGAAAACCAAGATAATTCCAATATTTTGGCCAATGGTGTTTGCCCGTTTGATCCGAAATATCTTTCCCTTTCTGAGCTTTCTGAGATCTAAGTCTAGTTTTAGAAATTGTAAATCTTGTATATTAAATTGGTATAAGAATAGTTGAATCCAAAATATCTAGTCTAGTCTAGTCTAGTATAGTCTTAGAAATCCAAGTTATCTAAAGTCTAGTCTTAGAAATTCAAGTTATCTAATGTACCTGTAAACCTTTATGAGAAATCAGCTTCTCAATTTTTATTTATAAAAGGACGTAAGGAAAAAGCAAAATTTTACAGTGTACAATTATATTGGTGAGAAACTGAAAAATATCCACAATCACCCATTACTGTATGTATTTATCTTCTCCTATGGAATTCAGAAAATTTCTGTGGCTAGATGGAGAGTACATGAACCTTGCTCTGACAGGAACGATGCTTTAGTAATTTTTTTTCTGAATTTTTTATACGTTAATAAAAAAATTTCAAATTTTATTTTATTTAAATTATTTTTTAATATTTAAGTTTTACCATCTTCAATTATGTGATTTAATTAAAATGTTTTTTAGTAGACAGATCTATCGCTATTATTTTCTATTGACTTCATGTGTAGATGAGTGCAATAGTACTTTAATACTATGCATACTAATGTATAGATGATCATCTTTTAATTATATTTTGATTTTTTCTTAAGTTATTTTAAAGAAAATTTAAAATTTTGTTAAAAAGAAATAGTTTTGTTTTTAAATCTTTTAGAAATAGTTGTGTGAGTGGTGACAACGATGGCAGAAGGTGGGTAAGGTTCCATGTTTCTCACTGGCAAAAGAAACTCAAAACATATGGAATTGAGTGAATGAGCTGGAGATGGAGATGCAGACATACTCCAAACCAAAGATTCATCCCATTTCTTCCCAACACTCAAGAAAAATAAATAAATAAATAAATAAATAGAAAGGAATTATAATAAAGTTGTTAATGAACAAGAACAATGAAGAGATTCGCTCTATCTTGTCTTTGCTTGCAATTTTTTACTGAAAATGACATTTCAGAAGATCCCCAAAATTTTTAGCTAAAATATCATTCGTTTCAGTCTATCCTACTCTCTTTTTTATTATTATTTTTTAAAAGAAAGAAGAAAATAAAAAATATTACCAATGTCTTGGCCAAGAAGAAAACCAAGATAATACCAATATTTTGGCCAAAATGAGTTAAAATTTTGTTTCCAGTGTAGATGACATTAACCTTACAAATACACAAAATTATTCGTAAATCTTGTATATTGAATTGGTATAAGAATAGTTAAATTCAAAAGGGAGCACTTACACACACCCAGGTTTTTTTGCCTCTACACACCCGAATTCGGAAATTCGGGTGAAATTACGATTCTGCCCCCGCGTTTCCATTCATTCGAATGAATTCCCAGTTCATTTTGGCATTCATTCGAATGAATGGATTCATTCGAATGAATCACCGGTTCATTTTGGATTCATTCGAATGAATGGGCTGAACAGTAACACGGAGTACTGTTCAGCCCGATCATTCGAATGCCCAGTCGTTCGAATCCGTCGAATGGATTCATTTGAATGAATGCCCAGTTCATCTTGGCATTCATTCGAATGAATCAATTCATTCGAATGACTGGACATTCATTCGAATGATCGGGCTGAACAGTACTCCGTGTTACTGTTCAGCCCGATCATTCGAATCATTCGCACACGATTCCGTTGAATACATTCATTCGAATGAATGACCAGTCATTCGAATGAATGGGCTGAACAGTAACACGGAGTACTGTTCAGCCCGATCATTCGATTCATTCGCATACACAGCATTCATTCGAATGAATCAGTTGATTCATTCGAATGAATGTATCAGAGGCTGCCACGGAATGACAGTCCCTCTGGTTCAGTTGATTCATTCGAATGAATGTATCAGAGGTTGCCACGGAATGACAGTCCCTCTGGTTCAGTTGATTCATTCGAATGAATCAGCCCATTCATTCGAATGAATCCTCTGTTATCAGGCATTCATTCGAATGAATGGGATGATTCATTCGAATGAATGCATCAGAGGCTGTCTGAGAATGACAGTCCAGGCATTCATTCGAATGAATGGCATGATTCATTCGAATGAATGCCCTGGACTGCCACTCTCAGGCAGCCTCTGATGCATTCATTCGAATGAATCAGCCCATTCATTCGAATGAATGCCTGATAACAGAGGATTCATTCGAATGAATGGGATGATTCATTCGAATGAATGCCCTGGACTGCCATTCTCAGGCAGTCTCTGATGCATTCATTCGAATGAATCAGCCCATTCATTCGAATGAATGCTTGAAAATGTGAATTCATTCGAATGAATGGCCTGATTCATTAAAATGAATTCCTGGACTGTCATTCTCAGGCAGTCTCTGATGCATTCATTCGAATGAATCAGAACATTCATTCGAATGAATGCACGTTTTCAAGGCATTCATTCGAATGAATGGGCTGATTCATTCGAATGAATGAAACTTATATATAAATCGATCCACGAAATTTCACTCGTCTCATTCCATTCAAAACCCTAAACCCTCGTTTCCCTCTCCCTCTCCCTTCTCCCTTGAACCCCTTTTGCAAACACTTCTCCCTACAACCTCATTTTCAACCCCCTTTTCAACTCTCTTTTCAATCCCAAACCCTTGAACCCCATTTCAATCCCAAACCCTTATACTCCATTTTGAACCACGTTTTTCAAATACTTAACCCTAAAACCCCATTTTCAACCCTCCTTTTTAATCCCAAAACAATGAACTCCTTTTAAATCCCAAACCCTTAAAAAAAAATCATTCCCATTTTCAACACACTCACTCTCTCAATCTGTTACCTCGGGTCGAAGTTATCTCTCTCAAGCTAATGTCTGGATCTCGTATCTCGAATCGAAGGTAAGTCCTATCTCAGTTTTTTTCTAGAAATCATTATTATTAGTGTTTTAGAGGTAGGTTTAAATCCTCAAGTGGCATGGAGTTTGTTAAGGGATGTTTTGAAAGTCGTGAAGACCTTATAAATTATGTTAAGAATATAGCTCTTAAACAAAGATTTGTATGTACGATAAAGAGATCATGTAAAAAGGAAAATAAATTAGTCGTTGGCTGCGATAGAGGAGGTAAATACCGCAGCACGGTTAGCTTGGATGACGATGACAGAAAGAGGAAAGCATACTCTCGCCAATGTAATTGTCCTTTTGAAGTTAAAGGAAAACAGATTGTTGATGGGTCATGGAAGTTGACCATAAAGAGTTTGGAGCACAATCATGATATATCGGATGTATTATTAGGTCATCCAAGTACAAGATGTTTTTCAGATTCTGAGAAAAGAATGATCATTGAAATGAGGAGTAGCAATATACCACCACGGCAAATTTTGACGACCCTTAGAAATCAAAATTCAGATATTGGAATATCAGCGGCTGATTTGTACAACTTTTGTTCTGCGCTTCGGAAAGAGCAACTAAGGAGTCGAACTACAATTGAAGCTTTGATAGAAGATCTTCAACAAGGTGGTTATCAATACTTTCTTGACTATAACAGTGATGGTCATCTATCCCATCTCTTTTTCGCACATTCGAAGTCAATTTTTCTTACCGACAGATATCATAATGTGTTTCTGATGGATTGCACGTACAAAACCAACAGATATCATATGCCATTACTTCATGTCGTTGGTTTGACAAGTTTCAATAAGAATTTCTGCTCATGCTTTGCATTTCTAAGAAATGAGAAATTTGAAGATTATGTATGGGCATTACAGATGTTTAAAAAGGTCTTCGGAGTGCACCATTATCGACAAGTTCTTTTGACTGATAGGGAATTGGCGTTAAAGAATGCCATTGATTTGGAGTTCCCTAATGCTGTACATATTTTGTGTTCCTGGCATATCAACAAGAATATTGTCGCTCGTTGTAAACCTTTGTTTAAGAGAATGGAAGACTGGAATGCATTTTTTACCGAATGGAATGGCCTGATTGAGTCCCCAACCGAAGAAGCATTAAATATAGCGTTTGAGGCATTCAAACAAAATTTTAGAGCTGATTCGCAGGCAGCGAATTACTTAACAAGGACATGGATCCCACTTAGAAAACAATTCGTCAAGGCATGGATCGGATGGAGTTTACATTTTAAGAATCGAGCTACTTCAAGAGTTGAAGGTGCAGATGCTATTCTGAAAAGTTATATATCTACATCTACAGGTGATCTAAATGTTGTCAGAAGAAAGATAGCCCATGTCATTGAAAATCAATTTGAAGAGTTCAAGATTCAACTTGAGGATGAGAAGATTCGGTTTGCATGTGATGTGTCTATTCCTTTCTTTGATGAATTAAAGGGCAAAGTTTCTCATTTCGCAATGAATGAGGTTTGCAACCAATATGATATGCTTATGAACCGATCATTGAAACTCATTTGTACGGAAGAGTTTACAGCTTCAATGGGCCTACCGTGTGCTCACAAAATGCAATGGGATGGACAAATTACATTTGGATGACATACACCCACAATGGAGAATAGACTTAATCTCATTGGCTGACTTGAGGATTGAAAGGAGGAGCCCTGGAGATGTATTAGATGTACACTTTGAAGGTATTAAGAACAAATATGGACATTTGTCTTCGTATGATCAAGAGATGTTCCTAAATCATCTTCAAAATCTTGCCATCCATGATAAGCCAGTCAGTCACCCTATTATGCAATATTCTAGAGGACGTCATCCAGGTTCAAGGAATTCATCACAGGGCCAAACATCTACACGTCGAGATCCTTCTGCATTTGAGATTGTAGAGAATCAACTAAATGGAAGGAGATGTGGGTTATGCAAAAATACTGGTCATACGAGGAGAACTTGTCCGAATAGGCCACCTTCTTCACAAGCATCTACGAGTGTAGATTTAAATGCTGATTATAATGTAGGTGATTTCATTGAATCACAAACAGCGAGTTTTCCACAAGATAATGGATCTTACAACTTTGGTGATGATTCAACATATAACTCTACAGAAATGACCGAAGTAAGTTCATTCCTTAAAGAGTTTATATGTATTTACCAATTGACATATAACTTTTCCATATGTTTTAATGTCATTTTTTTAAAATGTTATGCAGTGGTCTGGTGATCTTAGAGATAATGACGATTTCTTGCAATGGTGGAATCAATGAAGTGGAGATAGGATTGTCAATAGCTTAATTTTAAGTTAGGAATGCTGTTGAATGTACTTGTCAGCTTGAATGTATTCATTTTATGTGGAATATTTAAATGCTAATTTAGTTCAAAATAACATTTTTAAAGTAACGACCCAATTCACAATGAGCAGGAGATAAATAATATAACATGTTCATTCAAAATATGAATTTTACATCTGTTTTACATGTCAATAAAAAAAAAAGGTACATCAAAGACAAATAATATCCGGATCAGAGGTAGAAGGTGAGGCAGGTGAACTAGCAGGAGGTGCATCAGGAGGTGCATCAAGAGGTGCAATAGGTGGTGTAGCAGGAGGTGCATCAGGTGCAGCAAGTGGTGCAGCAGGAGGTGCATCAGGGGACGCATCAAGAGGTGCAGCAGGAGGTACATCAGGAGGCGCATCAAGAGGTGCAGCAGGAGGTGCATCAGGTGGTGCAGCAGGAGGTGCAACAGATGGTGCAGCAGGAGGTGCAGCAGGTGGGGTAGCAGCTGGTGCAGCAGGAGGTGCAGCAGGTGGGGCAGCAGGAGGTGCAGCAGGTGGTGCATGAACTGGAGGTGCAGCAGGGTGCAGCAGGTGGTGCAGTAGGAGGTGCACCATCTGGTGCATGAACTGGAGGTACATATGGAATAAGTGCAGTATGACGAGAACGGGGGCGAGAAACTGCTGGTGCTCGACTATGAACAGAACGAGAGCCAGTAGCAGCTGCAACACCAGTCGGACCAATACTGGGGCCAGAAGCTGCTGCTAATCTAGTCGGACGAACAGAGTGGCCAAAAGCTACTAATCCAATCGGTCGGACCTGGGGGCCTGAAACTGCTCCAAATGGACGAGCAGGGGTGCTAGATCCTGCTGCTGCTGCTGAAGCTGAAGCACCTGCTCCAGATGTAGGAGCATGGGTGCCAACACCTGCTCCAGATGTAGGAGCATGGGTGCCAGATCCTGCTCCTGAAGGTGGAGCAGATGATCGAGATGGCCGAGCAGGATGTCAGATGCTGAAGCTGAAGCTGAAGCTGCTGATCGAAATGGTCGAGAAGGGCTGCCAGATGTTGCTCCTAAAGCTGAAGCTGCTGATCCAAATGGACGAATAGGGACAAAAGCTGCTCCTGCATATTCTTAAGATACCCTTGCTCGTAAACTCCCATCTGCTTCTGCTCCTAATATTACTGTTATCCCCCTCTCTTGTGCTATAAGCACAGCCAATGTCAAAGTATCGATAATCTGATTCTGCATCACATCTAACCTTGCAGAAACCTGATCATATCTCTGATCCATCTTCTCCTCCAAAGAAGAAATGCTATCAAGAATCTGTTGTGTGTTGATTCCAGTTGATCCTTCTTGAGGAGGAGTCCCTGCCTCGCGTGCCTCACGCGCCTCAGATGCCTCAGATGGCTCAGGTGGTGGTGGTACCTGAAGTTGAAGTGCCTCGACAACTTTGGGTACCCATTTCTTACTCACTGTGTCGAGTTGGAATCCCATCTTCTTCAAAGTTGAATCATTGAAATAATCAAATCGGTCTAAAGAAACTTTATCATCGGGGAGAAGAGGGATTCCGCGTTCTTCAAAAAATGAACATAGAAATAGACCGTACGGAAGACTGCATCTTCTGGTCTTCCGGCAGGCGCGCATGTGACTAATGATGATATGGGAGAGGGAGATTTTTTCCCCATTCATGATGCACCAAATCAAGAAGACATCGAACCATGTCACAGTAGTATGCCCTTTTCTAGGGCACACACAGTTGACAACTATGTGGTGGATGATTCGTGCCTCTAATGTCAAATTCGTCAGAGGGGGGGTCTTCTTCTCAGTAATATCTGTCCTCCCACAGATTTCGTTAAGGACTACCAAAACGTCAAAGCCCTCAACATCAGTGGGCCATGTACGACTGTCGTACTTTCTAATCGCATCTTTGGGCAAATTGTATAGGAGGTCTAACCTATCCCGTGTAATGACAATTTCTTGTCCTCGGACAGATGTTTTAACCGACTCATCGTCAATTCTTTCCACATTGGCATAAAATTCTTTAACGACCGTCAGATACATATCACTTTTTAATGCCAAAAATGACCCCCAACCTATTTTTTCAAATAGATCTTCAACTTTAAAACCAAATTGTGTGAAATATGAGAGGTCCACGATTTTACCGAATATGAAAGACCGTGTGGAGAAATCCTCTCTGTACATGGTCGCCGCTTCCGAAGATACGAAATAGGTGGGGTCGAATGTGGTATCCTTCTTTTGTTTTTTCCCTCCCCTTGTTGAGGTCTCTTTCCTTTTCGACGACGATGCCATGGGTTAAAGGGTGGGTTTTTCAAAATAAAGGAAGAAATAGGGAGAATAGGGTGGGGTTTGGGATTGAAATGGGGGTGATTTGAATGAAAGGGGGGTGTGATTCGAATGAATGGGGGTGTGATTCGAATGAATGGGTGTGTGATTCGAATGAATGGGGGTGTGATTCGAATAAATGAGGGAAGGGCTCGGGAAAGGGACTTCGGAATGAGGGAAGGCCGAGCTTAGATTGAGGAAAGGGAGAGCTAAGGATGAGAGAGACACGGCCGGAACCAGTGCCGGAGCAGGAGAGTGAAAGGGGGAGGGAGAGATTCGATCTAGGGTTTTGAAATGGACTCACGGCGAAGGAGGGAAGGGGTTAGGGTTCGGTGTCGATCGAATGAATCGACGGTTCTTATATATTAAGTTTGCATTCATTCGAATGAATCATCCCATTCATTCGAATGAATGCACATTTTCAGGCATTCATTCGAATGAATGGGCTGATTCATTCGAATGAATGCATCAGAGGCTGCCTGAGAATGGCAGTCCAGGGCATTCATTCGAATGAATCATCCCATTCATTCGAATGAATGCACATTTTCAGGCATTCATTCGAATGAATGGGCTGATTCATTCGAATGAATGCATCAGAGGCTGCCTGAGAGTGGCAGTCCAGGGCATTCATTCGAATGAATCATGCCATTCATTTGAATGAATGCACATTTTCAGGCATTCATTCGAATGAATGGGCTGATTCATTCGAATGAATGCCTGGACTGTCATTCTCAGACAGTCTCTGATGCATTCATTCGAATGAATCATCCCATTCATTCGAATGAATGCCTGATAACAGAGGATTCATTCGAATGAATGGGCTGATTTATTTGAATGAATCAGCTGAACCAGAGGGACTGTCATTCCATGGCAGCCTCTGATACATTCATTCGAATGAATCATCTGATTCATTCGAATGAATGCACGTTTGAAGGCATTCATTCGAATGAATCAGTTGATTCATTCGAATGAATGCTGTGTATGCGAATGAATCGAATGATCGGGCTGAACAGTACTCCGTGTTACTGTTCAGCCCATTCATTCGAATGACTGGTCATTCATTCGAATGAATGTATTCAGCGGAATCGTGTGCGAATGATTCGAATGATCGGGCTGAACAGTAACACGGAGTACTGTTCAGCCCGATCATTCGAATGAATGCCAAGATGAACTGGGCATTCATTCGAATGAATCCATTCGGCGGATTCGAACGACTGGGCATTCGAATGATTGGGCTGAACAGTACTCCGTGTTACTGTTCAGCCCATTCATTCGAATGAATCCAAAATGAACCGGTGATTCATTCGATTGAATGGATTCATTCGAATGAATCGAAAATGAACTAGTGATTCATTCGAATGAATCCATTCATTAGAATGAATGCCAAAATGAACTGGGAATTCATTCGAATGAATGGAAACGCGGGGGCAAAATCGTAATTTCACCCGAATTTCCGAATTCGGGTGTGTAGAGGCAGAAAAACCGGGTGTGTGTAAATGCTCCCAATTCAAAATATATAGTCCAGACTTAGAAATTCAAGTTATTTAATCAACCCATGCACATTTATGAAAAATTAGCTTCTCAATTTTCATTTATAATTGACAAGACACACTCCTCATAGGAGAGGTCTTGAGTTTGATTCAAATTCAAATTCCTTTAGACCGCATCTCATGGGGTTACTCCTCATCGTTTGAACCCGGTATATATGTCCAAGGAGGTGTGCACATGTCCTGAATGATTAGTCGGATATAAGTGAGACGCCTGAATACTTTTGTTCATAAAAATACCTAAGAAAAAAAACTAAATTTTACAAAGTATATATATTGATGAGAAACTGAAAAATATCCACAATCACCCGTTACTGGAAATACTGTATATATTTGTGTTCTCTTATAAGTAGATCTTATAGATGGCTGGTCACTGGTGTATGGACTAGTGGTGATGCTTGTTAATATGATGAACTTATTTTGCCCTAGGTCCTTCTTAATGAAACTACTTAGTTTACCAAAACAAATGATAAATTTAGGTTTTTTTTTTAGCCTTTATACAATAATGTTGAGTGGGGATTTTTTAATGAAACAGTGAAATTATTGTGAAATGCTAAAAAAAAAAAGTACTAAATTTATCATTTTCGCACGAGTTGATATCCTCTGTTATAAACAACATTGTTTTCAAATCAAAACCAAGTAGCATCACCGTCTCAAGCTGCTGTGTTGAAAGGCCTGCTCTGAGTCAGGCAGCGAGTTAAGGAACAACGCCCATTGTCATTTTGTGGGCCAGCGAGTAAGAATAATCAAGACCGAGTAAAACAGCTCCTTTTTTCTGAAGAAAACAATACCTTTTTCCACCGAGTCAGCAGCCAAGCACAACGTCCAAGCCTGTGCTAACTCGGCAATTTCTGCCAAGTGTAGAACAGTTCTCAAGCAGTGTTTTTATCCAATATGTTTTTTTTTTTTGGAGTTTTAACAGCTGAGTCATCTTTATCTCTTGAAAAAAAGAACAGCTGAAAACTCAGTCCCCAGGCAGCACCAGCGGTGTTTTTTTATTTAATAACCAGCTGAGCACCTCTGATTTCTCGGTGCTTTAACCAGCTAATTCGGTGTTTTGGAAGGCAAAAAACCCAGCAGAAGCATGGCGCATGGCCAAGATGTGGGAGATTCCCAGCCCTGCTCTCACGATTGAATCATCGAGTTTCTGCAGTAAAGAACAGCAGGAGACATAGGCAAATTTGGACCCAGTTTTGTGAATTTTTAGTTTTATTTTTGATATTGTAAAATCTAAAAAAAAAACTATATAAGATGGGAGTTATGGAGGGGAAGAAAATTTTAGAAGAAAAATTACAGAGAGAAAGAAGAGAACTCCGGGAGACATTTCTAGTACAAGTCGGAACTATTCGAGGAAACGTACAAGTCAAGACGACTCGAATCCGAGTTGAGATAATTCTAGTTTGATTTGGGACACTCGAGTCCGAATGATGGAGAGCATAGCCTAGTTATCCCTTGTATTTTTACATGATTATTGAATTGAGGTTAGTGTTATCCCTCTGAACCAATATTTAAACCCCTGCACTCAGCTACTTGTGGAGTGGTCTTGTATGGACTCATTTTATGATAAATTTTCCTAATTCAAAATATTAGTTTTTCATTTATATTTAGATTTGACATGTATTTATGTCCATATGATTCATACTCACGGGTGAATTAAACATTATAGAGAAAATTATTAATTTTATTAAGTTTTTGTTTGATTAAAAAAAATAAAATGTCAGAATTATATTTTGGACAGTTTGGTCAGTCCTATGATGATAGGTCCCACCATAGTCACAAATATCGATGATATTTTTAAATTTACCACATTTTTATTGGCAAAATATTATTACCACGTTAATAACGCGTATTTATCAATGCTACGGTAAATTCCCAGTAAATCTCTGTTAAAAGCACGATAATATCCCGATAAATTTCTCATTTAATTTTTTTATTTATTATTTTTAAACATTATATTTTTATGAGATTTTTCCGTTAATTTCTCAGTAAAAATCCAAAAAATTGAAAATACTCCGATATTTCTAATTGTCGTTAATATCCTAAGAACGTATTTGTGACTATGGGTCCCAACCTATGTAATGACTTGTAGTACCTAAAATTTTAATGCTAAATCAAATAATAATGCATAAAAGGACGTTGTAAAAAAAATGCATAAAAGGGTGAAAAATGACTCTTCATCCTTTTATATAAGCATAAAATTTTAATTAAAATTATAAATCAACTGGTCTAACTGCCATATTTGAAACATCAAATAATTTTTTGATCTTTAAGAGTGAATTTTTTAATATTATTAAAAATTTTAATCTTAGCTTGGGCTATAATTCAGGTGAAGCGCACCAGTTCAAATTGTATTTTATAGGATGAGTTCAATTTCAAATGCTAAAGTATATGTGGGCCTGTTCAGATTCGGGCTTTATTTGGACCCTAATATTAGATTTATCCAAATTCAAAGGTGGGCTAAACTTGGGTTTCATCTTTCATGTATTGGGCCTGAACCCGACCCAAACTAAAATTTAGGTATGAATGTATGATGATCTGCGCTTGAAAATGAGTCCGACCTGCATCCCTATCAACCAGGGTCGAAAAACCCGCCTCTTTTAGATTTTGGTCTAGTTTTTCCCTCTTCCAATTTTTTTTTTTTTTTTAAATCTCAGTTGTTTTTTTTTTTAATTTATTTTAAAAAAATAAAAAACTATTTTTTTAAAATAAAAAAAATATGAATATCGACCGATATTTCAAATATCGGCCGATATTCGTCCGATATAGACAAATATTAGCCGAGATACCTGTCGGACCTACAACCAATATTCTTATTATTATTATTATTTTTAAGAATTAATTGATTTGTTTTCTCTAATCGATACTATGTGTCTCGGGTGAGATTTATACTCCTGCTGTCAATCCAAATACGATTTTTTTTTTTTTATTTTCGGGTTTTATATGCGGGTCGGGCGGATGCACTCCTGTCAGCCGTTATCCCGGCCGAACTTTTTCTCTCTCCTCCCCGTTTTTTTTTTATAAAAAAAAAAAAATTCCAAAAAAATTACAGCAAATGCAGAAAATTATGAGCTTATTGAATATGTAATTTTTTCATAAAATATCGGACATTTACATCTTCTAATATATTTTTGAAGTTACGATAGTGGGAAATTATATAAATAATAATAAAATGGTGAAAATTACAAAAAGAAATAAAATAAAAGGAAAAAATTGCATCCCTTTAAAAGAAGTTATTATACATTAAATAACAGCAAATAAAAAAAGTTCATGTATTATTTTATAGGTTTTACCATTTTCTAACATTTATATATCATAGTCCATAGATAATAATGAAATAATTACAAAAAGAAATAAAATAAAAGGAAAAAATTGTATCCTTGTAAAAGAAGTTAGTATACATTATATAACAGCAAATAAAAAAATTTCATGTATTATTTTATAGGTTTTACCATTTTCTAACATTTATATATCATAGACCATAGATAATAATGAAATAATTACAAAAATAAAGAAAATAAAAGGAAAAAATTTCATCCCTGTAAAAGAAGTTAGTATACATTAAATAACAGCAAATAAAAAAATTTCATGTATTATTTTATAGGTTTTACCATTTTCTAACATTTATATGTCATAGTCCATAGATAATAATGAAATAATTACAAAAAGAAATAAAATAAAAGGAAAAAAATTTCATCCCTGTAAAAGAAGTTAGTATACATTAAATAACAACAAATAAAAAAATTTCATGTATTATTTTATAGGTTTTACCATTTACTAACATTTATATATCATAGTCCATAGATAATAATGAAATAATTAAAATAAGGAGTAAGTGAATGTAAAAAATGTTGCTGTAAATTTTAACATGTTAGTAACAGTAACTAAGAGCAAATGAAAAATGTTCATCTATTATTTTATAGGTATTATCATTTTCTAACTTTTTTTTTTCATTTATGCTATTTTATGTTGAAATAGTTAACAAAAATGAATAAATAAATGAAAAAAAATAGTAACTAACAAAGTACACAAAAACTAACTACAGATACATTAAGATGGAAAAAAAATTATAATACCTATATAAAGCTTTTATTACTACATATCTTATTTAACTTCAAGCATTTTTTAACTTCTTTTATGTTATTTTTGGCTAAAAAAATTAAAATAAAATACAAATAAATCGAAATAAATTACAAAACTTACAAGTTCAGTAGATCTGTAAATGAAGAAACCTTTGAACGGTCTGGATCGTTCGGTTTCAAACAAATCCGGGTCGTTTAGAACTTACTTAAATCAAGTAATGAAGAGTGCAATTTTTTTGAAAGATAAATAGTAAAATCTGATTTTCTCTTTGAAAATAAGGTGTGAAATGTGAGACGTAGGTGAATGGTATTTATAGGAAAAAATTGGACCGGTTCGATTTTTTGGATTTAAAAAAAATAATAAAATATTCAGGCATGCCGGACCAGCCGAATCCTGCAGTCCGCTGTACACAGAGATGTGATGGGGAGAAATTGGTTGACAGGTGAGATCTCGTCCGAGATCTCGCCCGATATATCGGACATGAGATATCGTCCGATATATCGGCAAAATATCGCCGAACTTGAGTTGGGTCAGGCCCGAGATTTACTGTTTTCAGGGGGAAAAAACGGCTGATTCGGCCCAGATTCGGCCGAGATTTGGACCGATATATCGGTCATCTCGGCCGATATTTATTATGAAAAAAAAGTTTTTTTTTTTTAAAAAAAAAAACAAAAAACCGAATTTTTAAAATTCGGCCGATATGATGACCGATAATTCGGTCAAAAATTCGGACATATCGGCCGAATTTTTTTTTGTACGGCCGATACTATACGTATCGGCCGATATAATTCGGTGGTTGAAAAACCGAATTATATCGGCCGATACGCACAGTATCCACCGATATTTTGACCCCTCTCCTGAATCTAGCCGAAGTCCATACTTCAAAGCCTTAGTCGAGGCCTTGGTCTAGAATATTTCAGTTCTGTGCTTTACCTCCTTTTGCCTGTAAAATACTTTCCGTGCCTTTCGAAATTCGAAGAAAACAAAAGGACCTTGGAAAATATGGGTGAAGAAGGGGAAATGGGAGACGAACTGTTTTCCTTCATGGAATCCGGCATCTACCCTTTACAGAGCTCCAACGCCGTTTTCATGGATCCCGTTCGAGTCCTCAACCATTCCTACTCCCGTTTTAGGATCTCTCCTTCCGCCTACTACTCCCGTTTCTGCGAACCCACGGAAAATGGAATTCCCAAAGCTTCTTTAGAAGAACCTTCTCGAAAGAGAAAGCGTAAGGCAAGAAAACAGTACCAACTCAACGAGAGGGAAGTCTCTGCTGAGAAACGCCATCAGGTTTTTTTTTTTTTTTTTATATTTTGAAAGAAAATCTACTAACTTATTTAATATGAAAAAGTTTCATTTTTTTCTTTGTGGATTGATAGGACACCTTCAATTTTTTTAAAGAACTGCCCATAATTTTTATTTTGTTTTGAATATCAATTTTTTTTTTTAAATGATAACTATTTCTCACACTAAATTTCAATTAAAGATATTTTTATAATTTAAATCAAAATAAAGTAGTAGAAATGTCCGTTATAAAAATGGATTATTCCTGTCCATCCCATTTTTAAAAAACTCCACACTTTTTATAAAGTCTTTAAAAAATGTCCAATTTGTATCAATCAAACATATGTTATATAAATTTCAATATATCATATTCAAGGTTGACTTCATTCTAACACACAAAGTGAAAGTAGATACCTAAATTTGTCAAAGTACTAAAATTCGAAAGTGTATGACATATATATAGCTCTCTTAGTTTTTACTTCAATCATTAATTTTATTGTCTTAGGTTAGATAACTAAAATTTCATATGTAGCTAATTTTTTTAATGAGGTCACAATCTTGTTGAACTTCAGTTTCAGAATAGATTGAAATCCCTCAACATGTGCGCTGCTGTACTGGGACAAAAAAAATTCTATTTGATTTTGGAGCTTTTTTAAGAATATATAATATCGGTGCTGATGAGATTCATTAATCACTTTTCTGCTAACAGGAAGCAAGGCCTTTTTTACTGAGTGCACATGAAGCTTTGGTTGGAGCCCAGGATCTTTTGTCATTTCTTTGCAATCTAAAGAGTTCTGGATGCCATTCGAGAAAGAAATCCTCATCGAATGGAAGAAAAGATGATGAACTGTCTTTTGTTGATCTTGGCCGTGTTTGGCAGGCACCTTTCTATGAGATTTCCTTTTATTTTCCTTCACAAGATGAGCAAAGCGAAGAAGGTTGGTTTCTCAACTCAGGTGTCTTGCTTTCTTGTATCTGTGAGTGTTAGTTGGGTCAGGGGCCTCACTTGTGTGCATAGTTCACCAACTTGGGCAGCTCAGTTACTGGATGACTGGGTGGGGTCAAACTCATTTCAGCGATACTGGCCAAGTTTTAGCTGACCTGCCTGGTTGACCCACTTATTTTCATGTTTTGATATTCTTAACATATTTAATAAGTAGGGATGTTTTTAACTACACTATTGTAGTTAAAAGGAAAAAAGAATTAATCAACTCACCTGGTCAACTTGACCTCTTCACTGGCTGAGTACTGGGTCTGGTAAGTGAACTTGTGTGATGCAAGTTTGAGTGCATGCATCAATGCAATGTAATTGATCCTTGATATGGTTTCACTATAGGAAATTGTTGGTTCATCAACTAATGAGAGCATCAAAGGCTCAAATAGAAGAAATGAAGACAACTGGATATTAGAATTCTCCATGCATGCAAGGTTTTTGATTGAGGGAAAAATGAGGACATCAATAAAGGATTATGTGAAGAAATTGTCCAATTGGCACTCCAATGTAGTGATAAAATTGTGCTGAAAGACCTGCAAATTCCAACTCAAAAGCCCATCAAAATCATGGAAAATCAGCCTATGGATATAATCTATGCATCCAATTGCCCAATTAGAAGACCCAAATCCACGGGAGAGAGAAGCCACATGAATTCATTCTTTAAACGTGTATGAAATTCAAAATGGGTATGAAATTTTAAATGCGCGCGCGTGTGTGTGTGTGTGAGAGAGAGAGAGAGAGAGAGAGAGAGAGAGAGAGAGTGAGAGAGACTCTTTATTTAAAAGAAATTCATTCTTTAAATCTGCAGTGTATTGCAGTTTTTCTCTTGAACTTTGAGAAAGTTCAGTTCAGTTTTGATGATCAAAGATTTTATTTTGAAGTTGGAGTCATGTTCTTGTCATCATATTAAGTTTGTTACGTAATTTGCTTGGAATGTCATAGATGACTCATTTGGTACTGGTGTCTACCGTTTATGAGTTATGGTAGCTGCTCATTTGCCAACATTGGACCTAAAAATTCATTTCCTAGTTTTTTTTGGCCCCTAGGCTGCATATTCTCTTATGTTATAAATGTTGAAATTGATCATATATATATGTTGTCAAAACTTTTTTGGTCTTCTTCAGGTCTTGTAGGTATGCAGTTAGCCAGACATGGGGAGGCAGCAGTTGTTAAAATATTCAATAATTTCATTGTCAATGAAACAAGTGATGATGCTGAAGCTGAATTTCTTAACAGGTGGTTTATATTACCGAGGAAAAGCTGCTTTCACATGGTATGAAATGTGTCATTCTTTCCAATTCAACTGAAATCAATGTAATTGTATAAATGTTTAAGAGGACTTTTCTTATAGTCCCTTGACCAATGTATTTTCACACTGAAGGTGTCAAATTATGCCTGAAGGTTGCCAATATAATTAGCAAGCTTTTGTTATATACAAATATCTGTCTGCCTGCATTTTTTTACTTTTTGATCTTTCATTCTAAGGGAGTTTCTTACATCTTTTTTTTTTTTTTTTTTTGTACACGTTGATTTTGACCGTATGGAAGTCTGACTTTGGACAAATTCACCACCTGATTCCTGGTAATACTCTAGAGCGAACCCTATTCTATTCTTAGATTCAAATGATTTTTGGTGTTTTCCATGTTCTATGATAAGCAGTGCACTTGGCACTTTCCTAGGCTTGTCACTTCCTTGTCATCCACTTCCTCCACAGAGCTATTTTGTAGAACTTTTTATCTGTCTCGGGTGGAAAAGCATGAAAATGAAAACCTTTTCAATGGGTTTTTGCTTGTACTTATCCCAAACTCATACATTTTGGTAATCTAGTCATACATCCATGCACCCTGTTGTGAAATGTTGTTCTAGCCGTTATTCTAATGTTACTCTGCTATTTATGTGCAGCACAGTCTGACCATGGCTTCAATCTTATAGTCATTGATCCACCATGGGAAAACAGAAGTGTCCATCAGAAATCACTGTATGTATTGCAGTATTGCTATTCTTCATCGGTGCAGCTTCTCACTTCGACTTACCATTATAGAAGTATTTTGAATCATTCAGGATGTTTCAGTATGTCATGAATCTTTTGACTTGGTGGGTCATTGACGGTGGCTCATGAATAATTTTGTTCTCAAAAGTCAAAATCCATTGGATATATGCCTGAAAGCACAATTAAACAGATAACCATCCTTCTCAGGAAAATATCATTTTTGCTCGCTGTCAGGGTTTAATCAAGCATAAACTAATGTATGATTGAAGACACCTCTCCTCATGAAGAATTATTGTTTGTGAACCACAAGAAATGTTGCCACTACAGCAACCTCGAGAGAGAGATTTTGTGGTGTTTTTTCACCGTGCATTTAATTCTGTGGAATCAGCCTGTTGCATTGAGATTTTTTATTTTTTTTGTATGTATTGCAGATACCCAATGTTACCGAACCGCTATCTTTTGTCTTTGCCTGTTAAGCAACTTGCTCATACAGATGGGGCACTAGTGGCTTTGTGGGTGACTAACAGGGAGAAATTGCGGGTCTTTGTTGACAAGGAACTTTTCCCTGCGTGGGGTGTGACAGATGTGTCTGTATTTTACTGGTTGAAGGTACTTTCTCTCTCATATGTTGCTGAATAAGATACTAATTTAGATGTGTCTTTGGATGTATGCCAAATCATTATGAGTGTCGATATTTTGGCAGAACAGTTATGCATCTTCCACCATGTAAATTAGAATTCACATTATTCTTAGTACCATTTTATGTTCTTTCTGCCCGAAATCATTATTACTGCTAATGACAAACATTATCTTTCAGTGGAAAACTGGCGAAAAGATCATACCCTATGATTTTCAGATTTTTTGCGACCCTAGATACAGTAAAATGGATAAGAATTCCCTCTGATGTATTCAAGCATATTTCAATTCATGGTACATCCAAGACACATGCAATTGATGCTTATTAAAGTTCCCCTTGGCCCCCTAAGACTCGGGCATTTCCCTTTTTCATATTAGGAATTTGGTTACATTTCTTGTCTATTAATGTAACTGCAGCATATTCTTGTCTCTTAACAACTTGATTTTATCTCTGAACATAAAGGTGAAGGTGGATGGATCTTTGATTGGTGAACTGGACCTCTTTCATCATAGACCATATGAATGCCTTCTTTTGGGTTACATATCTGGTAAGGTACGTGATGAGATAGGAGTAACGGGTTATTTCTTGCCCTTCATATCTTTTGCAGACTAATTTGATATTTATTGCAGGGCACAGAGTCTGGCCATCACCGGGCATTTAAACATCTGCAAGATAACCTAGTAATTATCAGCATTCCTGGTGATCACTCAAGGAAGCCTCCGATTGGAAGTATCCTAGCCTTACTAACATTGACATCTTGGTTAAGCTGTTAGGAATTTGTAGGGATGTGATGCATCAGGTCATGCGCTGTGTTGATCCCCATTTGTTGTAGGTAATCCATTCTATTGATCTAATGAGACCTTCATAAGCAACAACGATAGGAACTTCTAGTTTAGTAAGATCTCTAGGGATAACCATGCACTTAAAGCCTGTCAGATCAATGGTGTGGATAAGTGAAACTCTCATCTAGCTTGTACAAATGGTGCATCAAGATACTTCATTCACCAAGGTGCATGTGGAACCTATAATTCCTCCCAAGTTGCTTATCTCTGCCTTTTTTTCTATTTTTCATCTCATCATTAATTGAATATAGATATCCATTGGCATTGATTTCTTCTTGAAGACTCCCTTAATATGAAATCATGACTGACTTTAGAATGAAGTTAAAATCGATGAAAGTAAAGATAAATAAAAGTAATCAGAAATGCCCAAACTGGCCAAAAAAAAACCCATGTTTTCATACTTCTTTATATAGCTTTAATTGGGTCTGAATGGTTTAACCCTTCAGGCAGTCAAATCTACAGCTTAAATTGTATCTCCATGGGCTTTTGAACAAAGTGTTTCATGAAATGTCAAAAAATTGTTACTTGTTTTCCAAATTTGTATTCAAATCTTCAATTGAACATTTCCTTTATACTGTTCTGTTGATGTGTTCATACAATCTCCACTGTGAAACGTCCCTTTCTCTCCTTGACCTTGTTAGAGTTGCTATTGGATTATGTACCAGGACCCAAGCCTGCTAGGTGCATTGAACTTTTTGCTAGAGAATTGATGGCTGGATGGACTTCTTGGGGAAATGAACCACTCCGATTTCAAGAGCTGAGATATTTCATTGCTGAAAATACCAAAGGTTTTCCTGCTTTGATTTCTGTAGAATCTAGATTTCATTGATATCCTTGCATTTTTCTGATTATGTCTGCATTTGGATGTATCCCTATTTGCAATCAATTTTTATATTTAGAAAGGTCTATGTACTCAAGTGCCTCATTGTTACTGCTTAGTTTTATAAATATCCATCAGTATTAGTAATCAATGGTTATATTTATGAGAAACAGGAACTGGGAAGAATCCTATGCAGTTATCAATCTCTGGTTTACCCCCCAATGACACAGCTGAAGCCTGATGCACCCATATAATCAATTGAGCATATTCTCTCCTCTCAACATATGAAAGCCATCCATCGCCCATCTTGAAGCCAAATCCACCTGTGAGTTATCATCCTGCCCATGATGACATGTTTATTTTTTCTTCGGGCCAAATGTGTCTCTGACACTAATCTTTCAAGTAGTTACCATAAAATGCTTAAATCTTCTTATGCTTTATCATTTATAGCCGAATTCTTTTCATTTCTTCTTTTTTAAGAATTTTGGAGTATGATTTGGTTTACGGCTGTCATCAAGGCAAGACAGCAACATGGCTTGGCACTGTTAACCAGAATACATCCGATTCACCCAAGTAGTCAATGGAGCAGAAGATATCTCATGGAAAGTTCTTCAAAAGATCCAAAAGCAACCTACTGTGCACAAACGCTTCAATCCAATTTTTCTTTAAATTATAATCCACCCATGATGATATCGGATTGAATATTCAAGCAATAGGAGGATGTGGATTTGCAGCAGGCAGTTGCGGCTCCAAATAAGAGTATAGCATAGTTTATAAATACTTCTTGTTATAATCATAAATGTTGCAGGTCTCAAATAGGTAGTCTTGCCCTTAGAAAACAGCTTGCAAAATTGAGGTATAAGCATGCATAGGACAGAGATAGAGGGTTTGGGGTCGGCAAGGCTAGAAAATGTCTGCCAATACATATTCATTTTAAGTATGTCAATACATCATGTCGTTCAATGTGTATCATATTTATCCATACAATTATAAAAACAACCAATATGGGTTGCTAAACGGCCATCTTGTTGGCCTGTATTGGACAATACAATACGTCGGGGATTTAGAATTCGGTATTGGTTGATATATTAATATATATTGCCGATATCTCGACCCCTGCAATACGGTATATGGGTATAGTATTCGTCATTTATAATTTTTTAATTTTCTCAAAAGAAATGGCCATTTTGATCGATTTTGAATTGGGTATTATTTTAAGAAGGTTTAGAAGAAGTTTTTCAAGTATGAAAGGTATTTGTCCATTTCAACATTTTTTTCATTTTGAGTTATTTTCATCATTTTTTAAATATTTTGCTCTTGAGATAATTTTTTTTTAAAGTCCTTTCAAAAGGGAGTGCAACACAAGAGGTGCTCGAGATAATCTTGATTTGAAGGTTTTTTGTAATAAGAATTTAAGAAAATGATATTGAGTGTTCGTGTGGAATTGAATGCAGATGCTTTAAATGTGATTGATATCATTTGTAGGGTGTTGGTCAGTTTGTGTGATTTTTCAAGTTTTTCAAAAAATTCATAAATTTTGGATTTAATAAGACAATTTTTATTTTGAGTTTTCTTGTGAAAAAATAAATAGTGAAATGACATAGAAATATTGATGAATTAAATGAATAGCTCTTAATATGATATAGTTTTTAGGAGCATTTGTAGAGCTTATGTGATTTTTTTAAAAAATATGAAACTCAGATTTTTCACAGATTATAATAAAACATACGTTTAATTATGAGACACTAGAGAATTGTTGAATTTTATATCAAGCGTTTCTGCGTATTGTTTTTTTTGCATATTTTTAATTATTTAGGATATACTTTTCGTGTTGAAATTTTTGGCTGTTAAAAGGATATGTTTTTTTAACTAAAATATGTTTGTCAAGGACTTGCATTGACGGGTAAAGTGGGAGGTGAAGGGTTTGAGGAAAATTAAACTCAGCGAGCCGGTTCAGATTTATGTGACTGAAGCAGATTCTCCATCTTGTGGGCCTTGTGTATAACTTTATATTGTACAACCGATTTACTGAATAAATTCTCGAAGAAAACTATTATAATGTAGACCTAACCTGATTCTATACCTGATAGAATTGGCTAGTTCTGCATCTAATCCGATATACAATCATTATAATAGTGATCTAAATAATCTACCCCATCAATTTGGGATTGGCCTTTTTATTTTGATTTGACATTGTTTTCAAGGATCGGCTCTTTCTTACGCCCATCAATCCAATATGCAATATGGTAACTATATGCATTGACATCTAGCAAAAGGATATGAGGTAATATGGTAATAGGTTAAACACAAACCATATTGGGTGATCTCTGAAAAGGTGTTTATTGATAAGATTAGTATATAGTTTTTGTTTTATAACAGAGTGTACGAGGGTATTGGGTAAAACTCTCTATGCACAAGAATCTCTGTGAACCACGTGCATCGAATTAATATAGGATTCAAACATGGGACTTCTAGTTTCTAAGCCAGATAGTCTACTAGTTGAACTGCCTCGTGTGGGGGCAATGTAGTTTTTTATTTTCAAGAAACTGTAGGAAACTAATTTGTAGTTAATGTAGCTATGAAATAACCATGGGTGTTATATTCTATAAATATAAGACTCACCTCAGATTATGGAGTGGTGAGATTCATTTCTAACATTCCACTAGGTAGGGGTCAAAATATCAGTCGATACTGTGCGTATCGGCTGATATAATTCGGTGGTTGAAAATCCGAATTATATCGGCCGATACGTATAGCATCGGCCGTACAAAAAAAAAATCGGCCGATATGACCGAATTTTTGACCGAATTATCGGTCATCATATCGGCCGAATTTTAAAAATTCGGTTTTTTGTTTTTTTTTTTTAAAAAGTTTTTTTTTATAATAAATATCGGCCGAGATGACTGATATATCGGTCCAAATCTGGGCTGAATTTGGGCCGAATCGGTTGTTTTTTCTCCAAAAAAACAGTTAAATTCGGGCCTGGGCCCAACTCAAGTCCAGCGATATTTTGACGATATATCGGACGATATCTCATGTCCGATATATCGGGCGAGATCTCGGACGAGATCTCACTGTCAACCAATTTCTCCCCGTCACATCTCTGTGTACGGCGGACTGTAGAATTCGGCTGGTCCGGCATACGTGAATATTTTATTTTTCTTTTAAATCTGAAAAATCGACCCGGTCCAATTTTTTTCTATAAATACCATTCACCTACATCTCAAATTTCACACCTTATTTTCAAGGAGAAAACTAGATTTTACTATCTCTTCCGAAAAAAATTTCACTCTTCATTACTTGATTTAACTAAGTTCTAAAATACCTGGATTTGTTTGAAACCGAACGATCCAAACCGTTCAAAGGTTTCTTCATTTATAGATCTACTGATCTTGTAAGTTTTGTAATTTATTTCGATTTATCTATATTTTATTTTAATTGTTTTAGCCAAAAATAACATAAAAGTGTTATAAAAAGTTAAAAAATGCTTGAAGTTAAATAAGATATGTAGTAAATAAAAGCTTCATATAGGTATTATAATTTTTTTCCATCTGAATGTATCTGTAGTTATTTTTTGTGTACTTTGTTAGTTACTATTTTTTTCATTTATTTATTCCTTTTTGTTAACTATTTCAACATAAAATAGCATAAATGAAAAAAAAAAGTTAGAAAATGATAATTCTATAAAATAATAGATGAACATTTTTCATGCGCTCTTAGTTACTGTTACTAACATGTCAAGATTTACAGCAACATTTTTTACATTCACTTACCCTTTATTTTAATTATTTCATCATTAACTATGGATTATGACATATAAATGTTAGTAAATGGTAAAACCTATAAAATAATACATGAAATTTTTTTATTTGCTGTTATTTATTGTATACTAACTTATTTTACAGGGATGAAATTTTTTCCTTTTATTTTCTTTCTTTTTGTAATTATTTCATTATTATCTATGGACTATGACATATAAATGTTAGAAAATGGTAAAACCTATAAATAAGATATGAAATTTTTTTATTTGCTGTTATTTAATGTATACTAACGTCTTTTACAGGGATGAAATTTTTCCTTTTATTTACTTTCTTTTTGTAATTATTTATAGACTATGACATATAAATGTTAGAAAATAGTAAAACCTATAAAATAATAATGAATTTTTTTTATTTGCTGTTATTTAATGTATACTAACTTCTTTTACAGGGATGTAATTTTTTCCTTTTATTTTCTTTCTTTTTGTAATTATTTCATTATTAACTATGGATTATGACATATAAATGTTAGTAAATGGTAAAACCTATAAAATAATAAATGAAATTTTTTTATTTGCTGTTATTTACTGTATACTAACTTCTTTTATAGGGATGTAATTTTTTCCTCATTTATATCCTTTTCCTTGTAATTTTCACAATTTTATTATTGTTTATATAATTTCCCGCTATCGTAACTTCAAAAATATATTAGATGTAAATGTCCGATATTTTATGAAAAAATTACATATTCAATAAGCTCATAATTATCTGCATTTACTGTAATTTTTTTGGAGTTTTTTTTAAAAAAAAAACGGGCAGGAGAGTGAAAAAGTTCTGCCGGGATATCGGCCCGGCCGATTTTTCTACCCCTGCCACTAGGACAGATCACGGGCCAATCCAAAATCTGATCAAATAGAGTCATGCTATTATTCCAAATCGATTGAGTTGATTCAGGCAAGTCAAACCTTCTAAGTTTTAAATGTAGTCTTGAGTTGCAACAAAAGTTTGTCGAGGAAGACAGATCAGGCCTCTATAGTCAATAGACGGTTTGAAATGAAACCCATTTTTGTGAACAATCGTCATCATTTGAGTTTTATCCTCTCTCTTGTAAATAATCAATGAACATTTTTATTTTGATCAAGATTCTAGATAGAGTCGGATATCTCTGCCTCTAGAACTATGGTCAAACTAGCAGAAGACCCATACCAGCCAGGGATATGGGAAGTAGAGTCGGTTATCTCTGCCTCTAAAATTATGATCACACAAGTTTTTTACTCTCAAAACAGCTCCACATTGCCATTCATTTAATCTGCCTGGGACAATCCATGGCAGCTCAGAAAAGTGAAAAACCAGGTTTGGATTAGGTGTCATCTGAAAATATGTGTTGCTTAGAAGTGAGAACATGAAATTGAAGATTTCTGGAGAAATCAAATTTGAGTGACGTGGATTTTGGGTGGCGGGCATTTCATTCATGAAGCCTTATTTCATTGAACCCTATGATCTAGTCATCAAAAGCGAAGGTTTATTCCAAGAGAGACAAGTTATTCTGTGATTTTGCAATTCTCTGTCTCAACACCTGATGCCATCAGTATAGAAATACATGAAACGAAGACAATGATGGGAAAGAGAAATCATCATCACTAGGACATAAAAATGGCTACTTCAGCACTTTATCTAAGGTCTTCAAACAGGTAGAAGAGAACCAATAGGTACAAACTACGTTATTAAAACATGCAACTGAGCTAGGATTATTGTGCATGATACAAGCCATGAAATGCAGTCTCGTGATCCAGCCTACCCAAGTATTCAATAGTCATTGTGAAGATACAATAGTCATTGTGAAGATATCCGTAGATGCATAGAATTATTTCCACTTCCAGAGGAACAACATTGTAAGAAACACAAACCCTCATTCTGATTCTCTTTTTTTTTTTTTTTTGAAAGGTTCATTCTGATTCTTTTAGCCAATGAATCGGTGGATGCAAGAAGAAGTGGGACATTACTAGTTTGCAAAGTAAAAGTGGTTTGGCTTTGAAGATGAATAGTGCAAGTATGAATCTATTTTTACAGTTGTTAGTTTTTTTTTCCTTTTTCATTTGCTAATGACAGATTTTCATTAATGGGCCACTAGTGAGATTCATTAGAAATTTCAGATTTAGAGTTCTTCAAAGAATATATCCATTAAAACCATGCTCTTTTCACTTAAGGTGAAAGGTTATGGCAAAATGATACAAGAACCCTGAGGAGAAGAATCTATTCAAATGATTCTCGATGGGCAACCACATAGTAACTCATCTTACCTTCAATTTTTTGGTTGATCGTTATCTGACAGGGGAATATGCATTGATAAGCCAAGAGTCACCGACAATATGTGGTCTTGAAAGTGAAAGAGGGACTAAGGACAACAGAATTGACTGGGTGGTAAGAGTTATGGAAAGACTTGATTATTCCATATTTTGAACCTCAGCTCCATGGAACAACAAGCTACTGCTGAATCACGGAAGAAATGTTACATCAAAATACTACTATGGATGGTATGAACTGCCTGAATTAAGTTCTTTTTAATGGTTATTGATTTATTATTAGGAGAAAGAATACACCCAGATGGTTTGGAACTGAAAAACAAGACGAAAGAGAGAACCCAACAAATGAAACCATAGACAAGGAAAGGATCAAATGACCATCTCTCAGAAATTTAATTTTGAACATTCAGACCAAGATCCTCTTAAAGGTACCAGGAGGAGTAGGCTTCACATCAAAGTGAATGTTGGAAGGAGGTTCACTGACGAGGTATAGAGAAGAGAATCAAGATGAATATTGGATAAAACCCCTTTGAATCATAACCTTGAGTGGCCGTCTATTAGGCAAAAATTTGATAGCATAAAATATGTTGGACCCTGTAGCAGAAAGACGTAACATGCACATCGTATTGGCCAATATACCCCTAAACTAGAGAATTGTGGGGCACATTCTCGCAACTATTTCTTTTCTCATGTGTTCTTAATTATGTCTTCTTACATTGAACTGTGACTAAACCTGTAGCATTTTATGATTAACATAGTCAATTGCAGAGGTTTCCATTTAAGCAATTTCTCAAATTTTTATCACATTCTAGCAAGCACTTGGCAATGCTGAAAAGGGTTTATGGTAGTCATACTGCTACTATATAAAGAGAAGTACAGAACCATTTACAAACGGAAATTACCTATCATGTGCATCTTCCAAATATTGACATATGAGAACAGACAAGTAGCCCCCGGATGGAAGGGATTGGTAGCTATGATGAGGACGATGAGAACAGGCAAAATCCAAGAAAATATAACACCATTTGAGTCGGTGAGCCTTGTGACAAAGGAAAGCTTATGTTGGTTTGGTTGTCACTGCAGAACCGAAGTATTTAGCATACTATTCCACTGATTAGGGTTCTCTTACAGGAAATTGTAAGGGGTTATGCATATAGGATGTTATAATAGCTTTTAGATACTTAGATTAGATTTTTAATCCATAAATAGAAGATAGTTAAGAATTGTGATTGGATTTCAACTTACTCAGGAAGATATCATTGTGTATGGAAGAGGATCACTGGATGCACTACATACATAAAAATATATTAAAGACTGCCGTTGTTCCTCCCATATCCTCTCATCCTTTAATTCATCTCCTCACACGGTTATTGGAGTCACATTCCTCCTCTTTGAAGTTGGGTAGCCTTCTCCTTCAACATCACTCTACATGTCTTGGTCAGAGAAGACATTGGTTGTTAGTGGTGTTGCAGATCATTCCTGCCTTTCTGATAGAGAAGATTTTTTGATTTTTCTCAGATGCTCTCTCTCTCTCACTCTCTCTCTCTCATCACCACTATCCGCCCTTTTGAGAGATCACTAAAGTGACCTCCAATTTCAAAATCCTCTTCACTGGGCCCATGTTTTTAACTAGTCAACCTGTTCATGGTTAACATTTTCATGACATCTATGACAAGGAACAGTCATCCCTTCTCGGTTAATGCTTGTTGATTCTCTGCATCAGTTTGATTGAGGTGTCAAAAAGGACTGTAATAGCTTGGCATGTCACTGGAGCACCAAATAATGTATACTGTTCAAATGATTAAGGTGCTCTTGCAAGCTAATGTAATGGATTTGGTGAAGTCATCAACAAGGAAATGGACATTGGATAGTCATATTTAAATGCATTCAGCTTCTAATCATAAAGCAAGCAATTGAAGAACAGAAATGCTATTGAAACATAGGTCTTGGAGCTTAACTCTTAAGAACTAACATACAACAAACCATCTTAACAACAATTTTTTGCAATCATTGCAGATGTGAACATGAAATAAACTGAATGTATTTTTATCACTAGGACACCTTTTGTTACTGATAAATACGATCGATTCCTACATATAAAACAATGAGGCCATAGACAAAATCTAGTACACCTCATACAGTATTTCTAAAAAACAAAGATGGCAATAAGAAATAAAAGGTTGACATTTTCCATTAGTGTGTGCGAATACATTAAAATCTTACCATTTATCTATTGCAAATCACAAGTTAATGGTGGATGATGATGACAACGATGATGATGACAATGAACTCAAAAGTACAATGTTCTAAGCTCGGATATGAGCAACATCAGCTAAATTACAATAAAATCAATTGCTCTTCTGGCATGAAAATATTGGAAAATATTTGCGGGTTTGCATGCTAGTTCTGTCTATGAGCAATATAATTTGCTAAGGAAATCAACGGCGTTGCCTTCTTAGCATCAAATCCCAATAGTTGTTCTCTTGCTTGCCTGTTCAACTCTTCAGCAAGTTCTCTAGATTTCTCAAGACCCAACAACTTTGGGTAAGTAACTTTATCAGCAACTAGATCCTTTCCAGCTGTCTTCCCCAACTGTTGCGACGATTTTGTCACATCCAGTATATCATCCACAACTTGGAAAAGCAAGCCAATACACCTCGCAAACTTTCTCAACCTTTCCACCTCTTCATCTGATCCCCCACCCATGATGGCCCCAATCACAACTGCTGCTTCCAATAAAGCCGCAGTCTTGTGGATGTGGATAAATTCAAGCGTCTCCAATCCAACATCCTGCAATCCAGTCGAGTCTAAATCAACCACTTGCCCTGCGACAAGCCCTTCAGTCCCAATTGCCATTGCCAGTTTAGATATGGCCCAAACAATGCGTTCAGGTGGGACACCAACTATGACAGTCGATATGTGCTCAAATGCGAAAGCAAGGACGACATCTCCTGCAAGGACATCGACATCCTCACCGAATACCTTGTGATTGGTGGGTTTTCCCCGGCGTAGGTCATCGTTGTCCATACAAGGGAGATCGTCATGGATCAATGACATGGTGTGGATCATTTCAACTGCACAGGCAGATGGCATTGCCACAATTTCTGCCCCGCCGACAAGCTCACAAGCAGCAATGCATAGGACTGGGCGAACCCGCTTGCCGCCAGCGAGTGGTGAGTAGCGCTTCGCCTCGTGGATCTTCATTAGCTCCCTCATCGAAACCGCCTTGTCTAAGGCCAGATTCACTGAATTTCCCTTTTGAAGCATGCACCTCTTGAAATCAAAGCCAAAGATTGGATATTTAGCCTTTCCAGCATCTGGGATTTGCTCTTCTTCTTTTACTGTTCTCTTCCCAGGGGGGTTTTCGTCTCGTCACACCCATTTTCAATTGAAAAGGCATGTGGCCTTCAAATGTTGTATTTCTATATTATCAAAAAGAAGCCTGTAGAAGACCTTCATCTGGGCCATATGTTTCGTCCTTCTCTGCTCTAGCATGTCCTTTGACCCCTCAGCCATAACCTTTAATGGTTTAGAGCCTTCATAGTAAGTCCCTACCATTGCAGTTAGGGCTAAAACATGCGCAGGTTGTACTGGGTTTTGGTAAACCCAACCCAACCCATATAAAAAATGGCTGAGACCAGCCCAGCACAGCCCGACCCGACTTGGTAACCTGAATTGCACAACCCAACCCGACTCGACCTAAAGCCTGAGAATCCAGCTCAACCCATATTAGCCCGAATTTAAAAAAAAAAAAAACTTGAAATAAAATAAGAAAAAAATTAAAAACAAAATACATGGATCATTGTCGCTGGTCGCAGGGAATGAGGAGCAAAACCCCGATGTTGGAAAAGTACCACGACGTGATGTGTTCGATTGTAAAGAGGCGGTTCGAGTCCTTTATCGAAAAATTCTTGGGTTTCCCTCTTTTCCTCTAATTCTTCTCAAGCTTCAATTCTTTTCTGGTTCTAGAGAATGGATCCGGAGGAATTGGATATGGGGCTCTGTGGGGGAAAGGAGGGAGGGGAAAAGAGGGAGAGGGGTGAAAGGGCGGAAGAGCATTGGGATTTTAGAGTGAAAAGGTGGAGAAAGGAGAAAGAAGAAGGAGAAAAAAGAGAAGAAGAAGAGAAGGAGAAGCCATGGATCTAAGAAAAATGTCATAAGAACTGAGAAGGCAAGGGAAGCTGGAAAGGTGGAGACTTTCTTTGTGGAGAGAGCAAGTTTGTCCTTGGATGTTGTTCCGTGCCAAGGAGTGAAGGAAAGAGAGAATGTCGTCACCATTGAGGGAGAGAAACTTTGGGATCAGGGAGCGAGTGAGCAACTCGAGAGAAGAGAAGACAAGAAGCAAAGAAAAGGAATAGGGCATGAGCGACTCGAGAGAAGGAAGGGAGTAAGGCATCGCTCTGCTGATTGTCCACTTATATATAATTTTTTTAAGTGGGTCGGATCGGGTAGATTTTAAAAAGCTGAGCCCAACCCGACTTGAATTTAGTGCAGAATTTTATTCTTCAACCCAGCCCACTAATTTTCTCAGGTCGGGTCATGCAGGCTGGGTTAAAATCAAGCCCAAGTTTCACCCCTACCTGCAGATATAAATTCTTTGTAACCGTGCTATTTCTAATCATCGATGGACCTGTCCCAAATTTTTCTATGGGCTACGTGCCTATTTTGACACCTATATGAAGACTATTTTACCAACTATGTCACAAGCTCTTGTCTAAAATGAGAGCCTATGGAGATGATTGGATTTTGGAATAATGCAATCTTAGGTCACCTATTCAGTGAAGGAGATTCTTTGTCATTTTTAACCTTTCCGTTTTGATTAAAGATTGCCTGTTACTGATTATCATTAAAGGGAACATTTCTTTTTCCTTTTTGAAATTGATGAAATCGTGAGAATGATAGAATAGAGTGGTACAGATATTAATGGGTAATGTGGCAGAAGAACAATGGGATAGAGAATTGCATATGGTTTTAAAAATCGACTTCGTTACAGAGTTATTGAATGAGTTATCATTGATTCTTTTTATTTTTCATTTTCACTCGATTTCAATCATACGATTTAGACTTAATATTTGATATGTCTAATGTTTAAAACTTTAAAATTGCATGCCAAGTTTTTACTTCTTTTTTTTTCAAAAAAATCTTTTCATTTTTTTTTTCTGTAGAATAAGAGTTTTTCCTTTTTTTTTTTTTGAAAATCCAAGTTTTTCAGATAAAGATATTAGAACTTCTAAGGAGGAGGAGTCTTTCTACAGTGAGATTAGTTTATTTTTAATAAAAATAAAAATAAAAGTTTTGATGCCAGCAATAAATACAGTGAGTTTCTACGATATAAAACAACATTAAATTTTACGATATTAATAGAATGAAATGCACCAAAAAAGAATGTATTTTTTTCTAAAGAGTAAAAGTTTTTAGAGGAATCATCAAACAATTTATGAGTTCATTCAGAGTTACTTCAGAGGACCACTCTCTCAAAGCGTAATCTAGTATGTGTGGATAGGGAAGTTTGTGCATGCATCGAGGATTGGTTAGGTACTACTTAGGTGCTCTATGAAGTTTGAACAAGAGAAAAATAAAAAAAAATAAGAACTATACTAATTAAAGAAGCAAATTGTTCTAAAAATTAAATTACTTTAAAAATCAATTTAAATTCTACTAAATTAAATCCTATTATTTTATTTGATTTTAAAAATAATTGTTTGAATCGAAAGTGCAGTGATTTTGCTGGTTATTTCAACTTACTTTTATCAGTGCATTAGAAGAATTATCAAAGACTCTTCACACATAAGATGGGCCACAAAAGTGCAAATTGTTTGAATGAAACTTATCAATGAAGCAATGACGCAAAATGAGCCATATATGGTTTGACTAGTTACCCTATGGTGTTGCCAACAGGTTCCTACTACTGTGACAAGCAATGGTTTGCCATATTTCAGCTGTTGATTTTAGAAGATTAGCCAAACTTCTATCAACTTCTAAATAGACATATTATAATGCTAAATAAAGTTATTTGAGACACATAGAATTCGCTTTTTAAAATTTAAATATAAAAATATATTTATTTTTAATTTTTTGTTAAAACTATTAGATCTACTGTTAAATAAATCAAATGCTTTGAGTTTAAAAAGACTTACACAGCTTTGTATTGAGTTTGACTCACTTCTAAACCTAAAACACATTTTGTTTAGGTGGAGGGTGCTCTCTCTTATAAATCCTTGAAATTGCTGACTTTTGGACAATGTGGAACAAATTCCCACACGCCCAACTCTCTTTGCACTCTCTAGTAGCTGTTGGGTCTGGACGCCTGGGCTTGGCCGTCTGGGTCTGAGCGTCACAATCTATCCCATTTAGACCCAAAACAAGATATGTCTCTGCATTTTTAAATTTATAAACAATTTAAGTTTTGAAGATGTAAAAAGATATGTCTCAAATGACATTATTTGTTGTCATCTTTACCATTATGACGGTGAAATAGGATGATGCTCTTAAGAAATTTCATTATTTGACAAGAAATAGAACTTGCAGTTTAGTCATGAGCAAGAACTCCTTTATCATCCTACATCTTACTCTATATTGGGGTAAGTTGTTTGTTTTGCATTGAATTGAAGCAAATGATTCACTACTCATGCAAACTTCTATTTAATTTATTTTAAGTTTATCTGTAGACTGTACCCTTCAAATAACATACTGAACCTATCAACTACTATATAGCATGAGTCAAAAAATAAAACTAGTTTTCATTATTTAGGACAGTGACTATTGATGCATTCAATCCCATTCACTCCCCTTGGAGAGGATTCAGTCATGTTCTGGCTGTACAAGGTAACTTTTTTAAATATGATGACACGTGTTCTTTTAATGGGGCTTTAAAATTTTCAATTTTTAAAATATTTTCATAAAAAAGTCAACAAAGTTGCAAAGAAATAGCAGTGGACAAGAGTCCCACTAAATGATCTGAAAAGACATGATGAAAAACTGCCACCAAGCGACATAATTTGATGAAACAAAAAGTATTTAACCTTTTGTGAACATCACCACGAAAGGCAAATAAATTGGTATAGTTATGACTTATGACCATTTTGTGTGAATAGTTAGATGAGTTCTCCATTACTGTAATTATAATAAAATTGAATAAATTATATGTATAGAGTTTATCTTTTATTTAAGATAATTATTGAATCTTAAAATTACTAAGTCAGTTTCTTTTAGATTGAAATACATCACAAGTCTTTTAGTCTATCTTATATTATAGTATTCTAATTTAATAATAAATAATTGATCATCATCGTCATTTAAAATATTTATTTCATTAATTTGAGTTAATAGTTGATATTAAGATTTATTAATAATTATAATGAGATTAATTCAGATGGAGTTGGTCCAACAATCATAAAGCTTTCCTCACAAAGGGAGGTTTTGAGTTTGATTCATGCGAGTCCTTTGAATCACTTTCGATGGGGTTTGACTCCTCATCACTTATACCCGATATGTCTAGAAATGTGTACATATGCTTCAAAAAATTAGTCGAATAAAGTTCTCTATAGGTGAGATGCGTAGATATCTTCAGTTATAAAAGAAGATATAATGAGATTTTGAGATTTAAAACTTTTCATTAATTAAATTTATAAATTAATTCAAATTTACTGTAACTTATCTTAAGAACAACCTCATTTATACTAAATCTGCCATAAAGATGGGACATAAGTTGTATCATTTCATTATCATTAGTTTCGAATAAGTAATCTTGTCCAGGCAGTCATGGAAATTAAAAGATGTAAGAAGTGAAAACCGACACCCAGTGTTTCAATGAAATATTGAGTATTAATTCCCTACAAGACTTTTCTGGCTTAATTTTGCAGATCTTTAAGAAGGTTACATACCAACTTCTTTCTCTAGAAAAGACTAGAAATGCACATGCAGAAGCCTTTCTGCATGTGTATTTTAAGAACCTCAACCAAAACATAGGCTTTAGAGGGCCAAACAATACTTTCATTCCTCATCCTATGCTTTGCGTAAATAGCTTGGGATAAGGTTACTTGGTTCACATTTCACAAATGTGAGGATGAAAATATGCTCAACGCATGCACATCATACACATTTTCCTCTAAATAACTATACTTGAATCCTGTCATAAAGGGGAATGGCAGAGGATGATAGATGCGGCCATTTTCACGGGGAGGAGATTCAACATTTAGACTTTCTTGTAGGGCCCTAGCAAGTTGTTTATCTTCCTCCAAATGATTATGCAATCCATTATCTGCAATGAAACAAGTAAGATATTCTTTACATCAACTTTAATGATTTAATCTGGAAGCCATATCATTAGCATATTCCACTATGTCATTGTCATATGTTACTTTTTCCCTTTTTGGAATAATTAACATTATCATTAAATACCAAATAAGCACCTTCCAAATGGAGATATTAAACAACTCATGATCATAATACATATTTGAGAGATCATGTCACCAACTTTTAAGTGATTGGCTGCCAAATATGTTGTTCAGAATCACAACTTTCCGAGTGCTTTGCAACCACCAGTAAAACTTACTTCCAAAGAAAAACCAATCAAATTAAGGCCCCTCTCTTTGATAAACATATCCAATAAGTAAGCTAATAGTTTGTAGTGGGGCATGGTCCTAGACTTGGCTTGCTAGTGCAAGACAATGTGCTCAAGTAGGCTGTGAATTGTCAAGAGTTAACAAGGTCAGTTTGAAACTTGCTAAGGTATGTCCAGGTCCGAGTACACACATTATATCACTCACCAATGACATCCACCTTCTTTTGTTCTTCTTCTGAGAGTGAAAGTGCAATAGCACGATCTATATCTTCCTTTTCACAATCTGACAAGGCAACCTATAACGAAATAACCAACGAAAAATTAGTTGCATCAAAAGAACAAAAAAAAAAACATCGAAAGGTGATATATTCCACCATCTTATCAAGGCAGCAACAAGATTGAGATGGAATAACCACCAAAATATTAGATCTGCATCTTTTTCTTTTAAACGTTCTTGCAAGATGAGGATCTGATCTTGGAGGCGATTCAGCGATTCTTCAGAGGCGAGGATCAGTGTTATCAGAACCGGACCGAACCACGGTTGAAACGGCGGTTCAGCGTCGACCGCGTGATCTGCAGTTCGGTACACGTAAAAAACCGGCTGGCGGTCAAAAATTGCATAAAACAGATCAAAACTGTGGTTTTATGCGGTTTTGACACCAAAATCGTGAACCGTGAACCGCGATTCAGGGATTTTGAATTTTTTTATTTTGAATTTTGAATTTTCCTATTAAAAAATGTGTTTATTTGAAATATAAAAGTTTATTACTATTTCTAGCCCTTATATTTCACCGTTTTGGTATATTACTCAGAGTTTGAATGTTATTTTTAATATCTATATTAATATTATTGGTAAATTATGTCTTATTTAATATTATATATAATATTTATATTATTTTAATACTTGTCCGGCTTTGACCGGTTTTTACCATCTTTGACCGCGGTCGAACCCGGTTGAACCTTGACCTCCTCGAAGGCGGTTCGGTACACGGTCCGGTTCTGATAAGGGGGGATTTTTGGGGGTTCTGTTTTCCATCTCACTGGAGAGAGCCGAAGGGGCTGTTCTAGAAAAGAGCCGTTGTTGGGGACCACGAATTCGGTTTTTTAATAAATGTTCTCGGCACATGGGCTGCGTTTGGATGTGGTACTAATAACCCAAAAATTAGTTCAGATAACTGTAAAAATTCAAAAAATTATTCCTCTTATCATTTTTTTAATACCCCATTGAAGTGGGAGATGACTCCTGTAAAATTACCCTTCACCCAAACACAACATGCTGTTCTTGTACGTGTTTATCATCACGGTAACTAATCTCATCCAACTAATGTTGTCGTTTTTAAATTTAACAAATAGCTGGTGGCCATTGATCAGTTTTATTATTGATGTTGGTTAAGATGATGATGGATCTAAGATTGTTAAGATCATGTGCTTCTGCATAGATCATGACATACATACTCTGTCAGATCAATTTAAACCGATTGACTCAATTCGAAATAAATAAACTAACTCAACCCATTTAGAAAAAAATGAAACCCACTTTAAATCCGACCACAAGTAAAATTAGGAGTTATTTTTTCACGAGCTATGTTGGCCCTCTCTAGATTTTTTTTCTCTAAAATTACTGACCTAATCCGATATTTTATTTACTAACCCTTTGTATTTAATTTTACCTTTCAAAAATAAAATCTGTATTTTTTTAAAAAAATTTGGCTCTTTCATTCTCTACCCATTTTCTTTTAAAAATTGCCCTGAGTTTATTAACAATGTATAACAATGTAAAATATCATGTGGATAAATAATAGATAAAGTTTCAATACCAACAACTCACTGTAGACTTGTGATTTTAGTATTTTATTTTTAATCCCAAACATTTGAATTTTAAAAGATAAAAATAAAAATGGAATAATTAAATAAAGTTGAAACTTCATATATCATTTGCCAGTATAATCCTCCTTACTCCTACTCAACTATATAATACCCTAAAATTATTTAAAATTTAATATAAATAATGACTTTTTTTATCATGAGAGCTTCCATACTACTTTTTCTTGTTCATTGTTTTAGATTAAATATTAGAGCCACTTGTTTAGTCTCATTTTTTGTGAGGGATATATAAAAATTACTTTGATCTTCTCTATACTAATTTTAGGATATATTTAATTGTTTTAACTCTTAATTTTAAGGTCTAAGATTAAATCAAATATTGAAGAACATTCAAAGGATGATTGGAATTGAAAAGGTTGAAACCTATGATCTAAAATATTAAGAGTCATTACTCTCAAAAACATATCAAAATGTTATTTACTTATGTATATAGAAAAGCCAACATATAGACATAGTACTGAATTAATAAAAATAGATAATGTGACTTAATGAATAAAAATAGAGAAGTACTTTTTTTAAATTTTGTTTTTTATTTTAAATAACTCCAGAAAAAAATTTAAGCATGTAGATAAAAGATTTAAAAACAACCCATATACGAAGAATTGATAAGTTGGGAGGAAAATGAAAACATTAAAACTTAGATTAAGGGAGTGAAAAAAGATATGATGATTGTTAAACAATTTACATTATAATATTTTTTTATAGAATATAAAGAAAGAGTAGAAGTCAAAAACCTATTAAGACGGGAGTAATGACTATGTTGACAAGTATAAAACTTGAATCTAATTATCTTACAGTCATGTTGCTACTATCGTGCATTTTAGATGGTGAATCAATTTGAAAATTTTATATTTAAATGTACATATCTTGAGAAAAATAAATTCAACAGACCTTACCTATAAACTTTACCTCATTCAATATGAACCATATAGGTTTGGGTAATACATATCTTGAAATAAAATTAAACTTACCCAACTTGATCTAAAATAAATTTGAGTTGGATTGAACGGTCTTAAACCCGAGCCGAATCCAATCTGTCTTAAATGTCTTTAAACACTATTTAAATCTGAGTCAAGTTAAGTTAAGGAGTCTGAACTCAAACAGAATTTAATCCATCTTGAATTTCTTTTCCTTTATCTACCTAAGACTCTCTATTTAGGAAAGTTGTCCACTAATTTTTCTATTATGACACATTCTTTAGAAGGAATGTTAAAAATGAATGGACAATTATAGGTAAAGTTTCACTCAATCTAATCATCATGACCTTATAAATTTCGATCTTAAAATTTTGATAATTAAATTCCATTTTTTAACGATACGATAACTCTCATCATAATTGATCAATCCATGTAGTTTTTAATTTTATAAATTTTCAAATATTAACACATCATTCAAAAAAAAAATGTCGAAATAGAAAACTAATTAGATAACTCCTTTACATGTTGGATTTGTTACTTTTGAATATACATAAGAATTATTTATAGAAAAATATGCTAATTTAACATGATAAGATGCACATTTTCTTAAAAATTACTAAACAAGGTACATAGAGAATTTATGAAATCTATTATTTTTTTTTTTTTTTGCTCTCTTAGTATAAACAAAGCTAAAGTGTATAGATTTACTAAAAGATTAGTAAAATTAAGAAGACAACCTAATTAACTCAATAAACATATAAATAGATAATTGAGAAAGAACCCATGTCTAACAGAAGTTCTTTTCATCATTTCTTTAAGAAACTGTCTCTTAAAATCATGATTAGGATCTTTAATTAGATAAAAGAGAAAATTAGTGACGATAATCTTTGTACACTTTGAACTACAATGGAAAATCTACAATGGAAAATCTACATGTGATGTCAATGCTGTCAATTGTGGGTTTATGATAGAATCACTTGTAATCTATGCAAACAAAGTTCGTAATAAAATAATGATAATCAAATAAGAAAAAATTTCACCTATTCATGATCAACAATCTGCCCTAAGTTCACATGGGGTCCACTCCATTTAGATGTACACCCTTTCCTTCTTGCATTGGTATATTCTTTTGAATTGTATAGATGTTCTGTTTGAGTCTATTTTGAGTTGACTTTTTTTGTTAGATTAAAAAATTTATTCAAATTCACATGTAAAAAAATGCGGTCGATATATTACATATCGGCTGCAACGGACTGAAAAAAATGAAGATCGAAACATATTGGCGGCAACATAGATGTCTATCAATTTGTTGCAGTTGATACATATCAGTTCGCCAATACAAACGTAACAGCCGTCCAAATTTGTGAACCAGTTTTTTTGTATTCTTCTAAAACTAATATTATTTAAACCGTTGATGTTTAGACTCTTAAAATGATGACTTTCCACATTCAATAGACTTATACCTTTCAAACCCATCGGAAGCTTAGTTTTTATGGCAAGTGAAAGGCTAAGGGGAATCCTTAGCCCATGAGAGTAATATTGGAGCAGGGCCCCCACATGTGATGGAGGCCCAGAAGTTTCTTCTGATTACCAATTAGTACAAGAATTTTATTACATTTGATGGGAGATGACAAGACAGTGTTATCTACCTGATTAGATGCCAACCTTAATAATTAAAAAAAAAAATCAACAAAAAATATGATTTTAACTTTGCATAAAACAACGGTAGTCCAATGCAATTGGAGGAGCTCATTTGAATACTGAGACTATTGTTAATTACATATGGCTAAGTTTATATTTGATGTAAAAATCACAATCAGTTAATCAGAATTATACAGTTTGAAAGATTGAACCAAATTATAATATGTATTTATGTTAAAATTCTTTATAAAAATAGGAAAAATAGAGAGAAATTATCAATTTTCAACTGATTCATAAAAATAGGTGAAAACTTTTAGTCAAAGTCTTTGAAAGATTTTACTTTTTAATTTTAATTTATAATTTAATCGAAATACTATCTTTATCCATTCACCAGAAATAATTTCTCATAAAATAGAGCCCATGAAATCAAAATTAGAGGTTATTATTGTACAACGATGGCTATTTTTAATCTAAGCTAAATAAATTGGTTTGTCAATACTGACAGCCGCAATGTCCATATCAGCAAAACAATATGTACGGACCACAACAAGTTGATACTCATATCACCCTTTTGCATCCATCCTGACCCTGGCTGGAACGCGCCGATATATTGTGGACGATACATATCGATCTTCATTTTCTCAGTACGTTGCGATGGATACACAGCATATCAACTACCATTTTTATACGTGTTTTTAACCATTACCGATCGTACAATCTGTATATGTAATTTACTAGTTAATTAATTGCTTATCATCCACAAGTGTGGGTCGGCAAAATTTGATTGGATGAGCAAAGTGGTTTCTATAGTGTGAGCATTTGTTGTTGTAGACTTGTAGTGATGTTTTTGGTTTGTGCCCACTTATATGCAATATTCAATTTGATTTTGAAAAAGTGATCCTTTCATGATTTCACAATGGCAAGTGAGTGGGTCGGCATTGTTTAATTCATCGTTGAGATTCAGCACACCTGAAGAGAAGTGGATTGGTGGAGAGTTGTTTCCTAGTGTCGGCAAAAACCCTAACACTATAAAATTACAGGCATTTTAAGCCGTTGATCTGTTGCACCAACTCATCAATGACTTGATCTTAGTGGTAAAAAGACATGAGGATTTAGTCATTCTTTTATAGGGGTGAAACTTGGGTTGGGTTTTGGCCTGACCCGACTGACCCGACCCGAAAATAGTGTGGGCTGGGTTATAGAAATTGTAAACTCGGGTCGGGTTGGGTTAGGAAAAAAAAAACCCGACTGAAATTCGGGTCGGGTTGGGCTGAAGAATTTAAACTTCAACCCGACCCGACCCGACCCAAAAAAACCCGACCCGGAAAAATCCTACCCGAATTCATAACTTAAATAAAACCCTACACCCCTTCCACTTCCATTTCTCCTCTTTCGAAAACCGATATCCACCTCTTCCTCTTCCTCTTCCTCTTCCCCTTTTCCCCTTTTTAAAAAATCGGGCTAACTCGGGTAGGGTCGGGTCAACTCTCGGGTTGAGAGTATTAGCAATTCGGGTCGGGTTGGGTTGACATACTCGGGTTTGCAATTCGGGTCGGGTTGGGTTGACATACTCGGGTTTGCAATTCGGGTCGGGTCGGGTCGGGTTCAAAATTTTTTGACATGGGTTAGGGCTGGGTTTGTCAAAACCCGGCCCGCTCGACCCGAGTTTCAGCCCTATTCTTTTATTAATTGAGTCGACTGCTTATCAAATTATTATAATACTAATTCAACGTTGGATAGTTCAACTCGTTATTTCTCACCTTAAAAAGCGAGAGGTCATCAGTTCGAGTCCTAGAGGCATAAACTGGGGACGTTTTCCCGAGGGGTTTAGAGGGGCTCTTGCCTCGTAGTTCCCCTCGGTTATCAATTTTTTTTTTTTTTTTTATCATAATACTTGAACCCACAATATTTGATTATTGGCTTTTATTTACCTACTGAGATCTTATGATGGAAAAATATAAAATGCGGGTTCACATTTATTGGGTTAGGCATCATGTGAAGGAGGGTTTGTTAATCAGTGATTTGCATGACAGATTAAAATCAAAAGTGATTATTCGTCATTCAATTCAAATTAATTTTAATCAGTTTAAATCTTATGGTTAGTAATGTCCTTTTATTGTTAAGTTCTAATTTTGAAATACTCTTTGACTAGATCTTCTACATGATAAGGTCCACTAACCTATATAATATATTAAATTTAAAATATGATTCCTTATACCCACAAGTAACATAATTCTGTTACTTTACCATTTTCGAGAATGGGATATAGATAATGAAAATAACATAAAGTTAATAATATCAATTTAATCAAAATAATAAATAATAATTTAATTATTCATTAATAGAATAAAGTGAGGAGTGAAATTGAATAATTTATAAAAATGATCTCACTTACACATATAAATAGAATGACGATGAGAAGGAAGTTTCTTCTTTCAGACTCGAATGACTGTAAAGATGGCCCCTACTTCTAACCCAAATTCATCCACGGCCGGTCCTTCCTTGAGCTTTTGGCTTATGATGTAAATGGACACCAATTATATGACAGTCTGCAGCAGCCAGTTCTATATAGAAACTTTCATCCTTCACGTATGTCAGCCCAACCGTTGCTCTCCTCTCTTCCCTCTTCCCTCTTCCCTCTTCCCTCTCCTCTCAATACTCGGTTTAATTCCGGCATGCAACGCCTCTTTTTTCATCTGCTTTTCGCCTTTCTACTGCTCTCTGCTGCTGCATCCAAGGCCTTCTCTCGCCCGGCAAGCTTCCACCATTTCTTTCACAACAACGACCAACTTTTTCGCTCTCTTCCAACGCCTCCCATTGCCGTCGGCCATGCAGGAGACCTCCGGTCGGAGAAGAGAAGGGTTCTGACAGGATCCAATCCTCTGCACAACAGGTGAACAAATAGGCATCCTCTTGGACTGTAGAAAGAATAACCCATCTTCAGCTTCTCTTCCTACTTCATCCTTCAGAGTTTCCACTCTGTTCATCAATCATCATCACCTTCAATGCCTGAATTCCTTTGGCTCCGTTCAGTTGCATGGAGAGAGAGTTTTTCTTTTTTTTTATTTCCCCTTATAGATATAAAAAGAGGGTTAATATTTTGAATAAATACTTTTCCATGCATCTAAATAGAGGAGAGAGAGTACTCAGAACCAGTTTTCTTATTTTACACACTACCCCTGTAGGAAGAAAGAGTAGGACATCACATGTACGGTGTACCATATATCATAATGATGATACGTTAAGGACGCCCATTTAGACATCAGGTTTTTTGCTAAGAGACACCAATTTTTGAATATCATTCGGATGATTTTTTAGTTCATTTTTCACTTCTTTCGAACGATTCAGAATCGATCCCTTTTGCCCTCCCGCGTTTTATCCTTCGAACGATTTTTCACTTGATTTTTCAGTTCCTTCGAACGATTCGACTGCACAGTCGAATCGTTTGAAGGATTTTTCAATTGATTTTTCAGTTTCTTTGAACTATTCCACTGTGAAGTGGAATCGTACAGAAGAATCGTTCGAAGTATCATAAGATTCTTCAAATGAATCAACCTTTACTGCTACAGTAAAATCTTTTAAAAAAATTTCTACACTAAAATGTCTTCTAAAATTTTAAACACTGTATATTTCCAAAATTTCTAAAATTAAATATCCAGACTAATTACGATAATCTGATAAAAATACTTTAAGACTTTAAGGTCCTTTGACATTCCCAAATACTTAAAACACAGTATTTTACAAATAAGGGTATCCCTCAGCTGTGTCAAAAATATATTTAGGAATGCCAAACGACCTTGAAGTCTTAAAGTATTTTTATCATGCTATTGTAATTAGTCCAGATATTCAATTTGAGAAATTTTAAAAATACATAGTGCTTAAAATCCGAAAACTGGTGTCTCCTAGCAGAAAAATCTGGTGTCTAAATGGGCGGCCTATCTTAAATACTTAAATGAAGCTTTCTTTCCATGAGTTTTTCTTTCTTTTATTTTTTATTTTTCGTTTTTGGTATGACATGAATTAGTGCTGAAACTCAAGCATCTTGGGTCGGGTTTTAATACACCCAATCAACCCATATAAAAATTATTGAATCCGACCTGAATCGATCCAAATTGTTGGCCCGACTCAGTTGAGTGCTAAATCGAATTGTTGGCCCAATTCAACTCGAGTGCTATATTAATTTTTTTAGTGGGTCATCTCGAATCAAATCGGATGGATTAAGTCGATTTTAAAAAAACTTGACCCGACATAACTTGACCCGAATTTAATTTGGATTTTATTTTCTTCAACCAACTCAATCCTAATTTTAAAAATGTAAAATTCAACCCACTTAATTTCTCAAGTCAGGCCATACGAGTCAGGTTAAAACCCAACCCAAGTTTCACCTCTATCTCATGAAGAGATTAGCATTGTGGTACTGTGGTAGTACTCGAAAGAGACTTGTAACCAGCACTGCAATGTGCAATGTGCGATGTGCAATGTCGGATCAGGTCATGTTCTTTGAACAATATCAATCAAGAAATCCATGAAACACTCATTTCTCCTAACTCATAGTGAAGAGAGAATTCTTATGGCTAACATTAAATTTTGATAGGTAAGTGAAAGGAACATGTGGAAAAACCTATCGTCCAATATCAGTTCATAATTTTTAGTATAGAGACTAGAAAGAGTCAATATGTAAACATCTTTAAATATTGAAGTTCATTACAAGTTGAATTATAAAAACTTCAAAATTTTGATTGAAATATAATAAAATTTTAGCCTATTTTGACTGAAAAATAAAAAAATTGTGTTTGCCCAAACATTTTATTAAATCATAGAAATTTATTTTTCAAGTCTTTTGAGAGCATTTGTTCAATATAAGATGGAAATTTTGTTAATTTTTTATAAATATTTGTGTCAAATCAAAACTTCCTTGAATGAACTCGATGAGAGTTGATCCACTTTTCTTCTTTTTACATGAACACTTTCATACATATAAAAGAAAGACTTGTTTTAATTTTACATGGTGACACAATTTAAACTGAGAAAAATGAGTATTTCAATCTCTACTTAGAAAAATTGAAAACATAAGGAATTTTCCAACAACAGCAGCACAGAAGACACACAATCTTTCAACTTCAAATTTCATCTTTTGTCAACTAGAAAACTTGAAATGCATGTAGAGCAGTCAATTGTTAACAACAATTTTTTTATCTGTATAGTAAAAACACCATGCAGTTTTTTCTTTTCATTTTTTCTTTAAATTTTTGACAAATTGATGATGATCATTAGCACTCATGTTGGGGTGGCAACTGTCTAGTTCGGTGGTGTTTGTATTGGGTTAAATATAGGGCTGCAAATCGGGTCAGGTTGAGAATTTCAGGTCAGCGGATTGGGACGGGTTGAGAAGATAAAAACCCGCATGAAATTTAGGTCGGGTCGGGTCGGAGGTAGGATTATATAAGTTAACACGACCCGACCCGACACAACCCAACCCGAGCCGGCTAAAATTAGTCTAAAATGAGTTCAAAATGCGGGTCGGGTCGGGTTCCATATATATCAACTCGGATCGGGTTGGGTTTTAAGGAACCTGACCCGCCCGACCCGAGTTGCAGCCCTAGTTAAATATTTGTAATAATAGAGAGTATTCATAGTATTGGCTCATGTTAATTTTCAAGTCAAAATTTCAGATCCAAATTTGTATTCAATCTGGTCCTTGTGCAAGAAAGCTTGATTTTAGTCTGAAATCCCAAATCAAAGCCTAATTTGACCCAAAAAGCCCAGACCCATATAAGCCCCCGTATGCACGTCAAGTTTGAAATTGTACAAAGAGTCCAAGACCTTACAAATACAAATCAATCCAGAGTAGGGTTTCAACAAGTTGGCCAACTCAGCCCAAGCTTGAACTCTAGCCCTTTACTTACAAATCGGGGTTTGGGATTGGGTTAAGCTCAAAACCATCTTGGCCATCTGAGTTGCAGCCCCAGTAAAAGGTTAGACAATATGGTGGTAGATAAAATAATATTATGTCTAAGTAAGACGATCATCTGTCCACATAATTGTTTGTACATAGGGTTGCATTTTCTCTAAATATTTTTCGTTGAGTTTTAACGGGAAAATATTAGATTTTTCCCCACAAAAATTAAACCTAAAAAGTTAATTTTTCTTTTGTTAAATAAGTATAGAAAATATGATTCTATTAAACATTAAAAGTGTAAACTAATCATATCATAAAACAACGAAACTCGAAGAAAAGTTTGAATACCAGATCAACTCAAGCATTCCTACAAGGAAATTAACGGGTATTATATGATTGTGATTCTGTGCTACATAATGTGTTAAGGCTATAATGCTTTGATGGTTCTGCCGGAGGGTAAAGCCTCCTCTATAAAAAATATATTTTGAATTTGTCATATATTGGAAATTTCAGTCAAATTTTGTTCATATTTTACAAATTTCAGTTAAATTTTTGAGGTTAGATGATTTTACCCGTTTATAAATTTGGATTGAGATAGCCAATATTATTCAAATATCAATAATTTTTTTTCAATTTCCTAAGGAACAAAACAAATTGATTTCGACCGGAATTTGTAACTTAGGCTATGAGTTCAATGTTTAAAACACTAAATTAAGTCGTGTCACAACATTGACGCTCAACTCATCATATTATATAATTCGATGGACACAACAAAAGTAGAGTTTCAAATGTTGTGGGTTAGGTCGGACTGCATTTGGTTCAAGTTTATTTCGGGTCTTGTTAAATGGGTGAAGATGGTTCGACTTTGTTTCAGATTTAGTTTGGGCTGGGCTTGAGCTAGTTTACCATTTTTTTTTTCCTGAGTAAAGAGATATTGACAATATAACCATGATATATCGCCTCAAAATATCGGCCGATATTTAGAAAATCAAATATGGTTGCTGGATCCCATTGATATATTACCAATATTTGGTCATATCGGCTAAATATTGACCATGATATTGGTCGATACTTAAAATAATAGTTGATATTTATGTATTTTTTTGACATTTTTTTAATAAAAAACTCTATTTTTTGTTTTTTTTTAAATTCAGATAAAATTAAAAAAAAGTCCGCCAATATTTTTTTTAAGAAGAAGAAGAGCGAGAATGATTTCGGCCAAGATATATGGCCGAGATTCGATAGAGGCAATTTTTAAACCCAAGACTACAAACCCTATTTTCAACATAAAGAATGTGGGTGTATTCGAAATATTTGTAGCTCATTTATCAACCACGTTCTCTATTCATTTTTCTTTTTATTTTTTTTAAGGGTGCCTATTCTACACAAGAGTTTTCTTTTAGAAAGCACGAGTTTTAGTGAACTTTCCATTTTGCCCATCATCCATCCGCAAAAATCAGTTCACTTATTGGTGCACCGGTCGGATCACTTGGAAATCGGTATACCGATTCTTGAGAATCCAAATTGGTGCACCAACCGGATCATTTTACACATAAATCGATTCACTTTTCCGTGAATCAGTTCACTTATCGGTGCACGAACAGTGCACCGATGAGTAAACTGTTTCGCTGAAAAAGTGAGCCGATCTCTGCGAATAGGGGTAAAGTGAAAAATTCGAAAAACCCGTGTCTCCTAAAAGAGAACGCCCATGTTACGTTAGGATGGCACCCTTTTTTTATAATGTCCATTGAAGATCTCTAGACATTTATTGTGTATGGGTGAGTTTCTGAATATTAAATTTTAACCAAGGAACAATGATAGCCCAAACATGCTTCATAAGGAAAGCATCATTAACAGCTTGTATTGATCTGTGTTTTTGGCCAAGAAACAGTGTGAATTTTCCTTTCAGCATTTGATCCCCAAAGTTGCACATGATTTTCTCTATCTCATCAGTACAAGACTTTGGCAGCATAAAAGAATTTTCCTAGAATATATGGTAATTGTTGATGGTAGATCTTAGGAGCTCAAGGCGGCCAGTAAATGACAGCTTTTGACCATTCCAACTGCACACCCTTCTACGGATCTTTGAAATTAATGTGGCATGTTTGGTTTAGGCAAGTTTCAAATTCATTCAACCCATAACACTCCATTCACACTTGTTCCTAAAAACAAACAGGCCTGTCTCCGTATCTGGTGTTTGTGGGAGAGAGAAGGATCTATACTAAATTTCAATGTAAAATCATTTAAGGTGGATTGAGTTTCTACCCAAAATCTCCTTGGGCAGTGACAAAGATTTGTCCCCTTTCATACATATATATATATATATATATATATATATATATATATATATATATATATATATGTAGAGAGAGAGAGAGATCAAACCAGTTCACGGGATGCATTTTCCACATCAATTGGATCTCTTTTTAATCATATTCAACATACAGATACCATGCTACAAATAGATTTTCCAGTAAGGATGCATACAGCCAAGAGAAGGCATGCTATTTATTCTACACCCAATATGATCGTATGTAATATATATTATGTACATACAAAGAAATACACTTAAATTGTCTGTTTCCAAAAAAAAAAAAAGGTACATGTAAATTTGACACAAGAAGCTGAAATGAATCAGTTGGGTGTTTTTGCACCAAATCTTTTTGAAAGCTCTTTAACAATAATAGGCCTTTCCATTGCTTGTCCTTCCCCTTCAACATGCCCCTTTTTTGACATGTTTTCAGCCTGTAAATTGGATGTTTTTTCAGTATGCAAATAATTATACACCAACTTGTTCATTACTGAATACATATTATTAGAGATTGCCATACCCAGTCTCGCAAAGGACCCACTTTGTCCCTGACTGCCTCCAATCTAGCCTGGAGCAGGTCTCTTCCTATGGTTTTGACATCTTCAGTCTGTCAATGAATATGATATTAGAAAAGATGAAAAAGGACCAAATGGGAAACCAAAAAGGAAATGGAGGCTTCAGAGAGAGAGAGAGAGAGAGAGAGAGTGGTTGAAGTTCTTGGTAGCTTATGTAGCACTTGTAAGGGTATGATAAAATGGAGTTTCTGAGAAATAGATCTTGATACAAATGAGTTGATCTTATATTGTTGTTTGTTTGTTCCAAGAATTTTTTTTCCTTTTGATATACACCACATCATAGAAATAGAAAAATAACTCAATTTTTCTTGGCAATGTATGTAGAATTGTGAGTATTGATAAAATGGAAAAAGATGTGGGGATAAATAAGTTGTCTTATTTTGTTCTTGTTATTCCCAAAAAAAGAGGTTGATTTATTTCTAGTTAACATTTATATATATTTCTGAGAGAAGCTAATAGTTATATATAATAAGAGAAGCATCCAAAATGTCCAACTCCAAACATTTATATATGCCCATTGCATGTCCAATCTGTGACACCCAATAAGTTTTCTTGATTTCTATCTATATTCTGGATACTGAATAGCATGTCCTCCGAGCAACAACGTGAAAAGAAGAAACAACATTTGTTCCATCTACATATATCAAATTATTTGGATTATATCAGTTGTTCGATATTCAATTTTGAGCACAAAAAAAAATACATATCCTACGTGAAATGCATGACAATTCACCAAATGTTTTTTTTTTACTACATAGGATTTATTAACATGTTCCGTGAAACATCTTCAAATATAGAACAAATTTAGAAAATGCAAATATCCAATTTATTTTACTTACATTGCGCAACTGTAGCTTGGATGCGATGAGCATGAATGCAAAAGTGGCTCCCCCAAACACAATTGTGGTGGCAACAGCAAATGATTTTCCAACTACAAGATACCGATACAGTGTTATCCCTATTACACCAGTAGGAAACAGAAAGGTATATAGCTTATGAAATTTCCACTATTATTGAGACATCATTTTGTTGATAAAACGACAAAGTACAGCATAAGATCTTTATTTTTTTTTTGAAAAGTAAATACACAAGATTGAGAAACCATGGCATTCTTAATCAAAGTGACCAATGCAACTGAATTGCGACTTTAGCCATTACACAGTGACTTAAGCCACACCGGCAATTCATACCTATATTTCTCCTCTTCTTACACTAACGCATAATCAAGTTTTAAACAAAATTGAATGAGTTTTGTATCATGACAATTCATATTCATGCAAAAACATATAATAACATAAACAGAAGATCGTGCTAATCACAATCTCATAAGCTATAGGAGTAATCCAACAGGAGCATACTCTGTGAGAGTCCTTCTGCAGCAGCCTTCAATTTCTTGGGGTCGATGGCATTGGTATACCTATCACGCCTCAACTCATTAGCTGTAGAGGCCAAAACCGAGTGCTCCCCACTGGGCACAGTCCACTTGCATTTGAGAATAAACAATTCAGATACCCACCACACTCGCTCATTGAGACAAAATCACAACCACATGGAGACCACAGGGGAAAAACTGAAATTAAGAATAGGAGGACCAAATCATGGAGACAAAAGCACAAACACACAGTGGGCATTAGGGACAGATAACAATCACTGACCTTCTCGGGCCAAATGTGACCTGGGGCAGAGAGACAACAGATCGGAGAGGGTTAGCAGCATCTGAAAAGAGAGAAGGAGGGGAATGAGAAGGAGAAGGCCTCCATTGGGAAGCGGGGCAAAGGGAAGGTGGGGAGGGTTCTAAAGGTTGGAGGGCATTGGTAGGAAGGGAGTGGCAGAGAACCTCATGAAGAACGTCTGCTCGGGCTTGGTCGATTGAATCGAATTCGTGGGTAGTGGTCTTGGAATCGGTAGGATCTGAAGAAGGGAGCTGCTGTTGCTGCTTCTTATTCTTATGGGAAAGGCGCACAGCCGCATGCTTCGATTCCTATCGATAGTAAGCGCATTCAGTGGCCGCTAATCATCCCGCAAGTAAACTCATGTCGTTGGGTTAGATTCCGAAATGCTTTGCCGATTTTGGGTTTAGATTGGGAACTCAAAAGGTGGCTAATGAACTGCTTCGCCTGTTTCTTTTTTTCACTCTCCTCTTCTGCTGCTTCTTCTTCCTCATGTCCTGTGGAAACTTGGACCGGAATCGGCAACGGGTCTGATTGGGTACTCATACCATGTGAATGGATTAGATTCGTCGTGAATAAATATAACAATACTCAAGTCAATCATGATACTCATTTATAAATAATTTTAAATTAGATTTAATTCATTTATAATGAGTTAACATATGAAATCAAGAACTCTATGTTTAAAACTTAAAACTAATCTAATCTGTACTCTTTGAAAAAAGAATTATGATTAGTGAATTATAGTTTATTCATGGATTAATAGTAATCGACTTTCAACTAAATTGAACAAGGGCCTGAAGACCAATATATACCCTTATTTTTTTTTGGTTAGGATTCAAGCCCAAGTTCAAATAATTAGAACCCATATAAGCACATCTAATCATCTCAATTATTGAAATACTCTCCCTTGAAGTACAAGTGATTCATTTCCTTATCATGATCGATAAAACCTTTCTTATAAAGAAAAAACAATTGGAATATGGGATTAGCTCAATTAACCCGCACGAGTAGCTCAGTTGATCTAAACTTCTATGATTAGATTAGAGACTTTAGGTTCGATTTTTCCCGAACTCACATGATACACGAGGTTTGGAGGTGATTTCGTGTGTATGTGGAATTAGTCTCACCTCCAATATAGAGTGGGGATACCCATATTATAAATAAAAACAAATTTCTCAAAAAATAATCTTGCTTGTGAATTTGACCTTAATGGAGCTGAATATATAAAATAATTTAATTCAACTGCTTATTAATTAGGCCGCCGGGCCGGAACCGGATCTGTTTACAGGACTATGAAGTATCTGTAGGAGTGCTCAAACAAACTCAGACGTGCCTGGGCATGCACCTTTCTCCTCAGGGTCTAGGACCCCCCTGGGTCTTGACATCTTCACCACTTGCCCAAAGGCTACAACCACTCTAATTGTTGGATAAGAGTGGAGTCATTTATATGGATGGCCTAGATTTCATCTAAATTGGATCATGTTCATCTGGGAAAGGAACCAAAAACATGACTTTTATTCTGGTTGTCAGTTTTCTAAGCCCTTGATTGGCCATGATTGCTCAATCATCCACTACACAGTTGGCCCTTCCAGAGTTCACTTGCATTCTTCCAGGTGTGCTCCAAAGTGTGTGATCATTGTTATGCAACCAGGTTACACTTGATCATTCCTCTCACATCTAAGGAGGGAGGGGTTGCTCTTCATCATTTAACTCTAAGAACTCTCTAGTGGTTTCCAAGAGTACTTTCCGATTTGAATTAAATGGTTGATCGATCATAATTGGCCTCCACATGGTTTGCATGGGGTCCCTCTTGAAATTTTTCCTTTACAAATGCTTCACAGACTATTCTTATAACTCATGTCTACTTCTTTGCATGTCCTGTCAGAGCTTGCACCATATGTTTTATTGTCTATGTTGGAGGTGAGATAATCCTATATATATGAAACCATCTGAAAACTGTGTACTAAATAAACTCGAGAAAAGTAAAATCCAATACCTTTAATTTAATTCTAAACACTTAAACTAATTGAATTAGTATATTAATATTCTAATTTTACATAGACTCAACGGGCCTCAAAGACGAATTCCATTTTAAATCCATTATTTAAAAATCTTTTTTTTTTTTTTTTTTGAATTTATGTGTGGGAAATCACAGGAAACCCAGCGTAAAACCCCCACAGGTGATACCTACTATTCTTAGGGCACACCAAGTGAAGCCATGGGAGTTCGAACTTGACACCTCCCACCAGTTGAAATACACCCATATGAGCTATTTAAAAATATTTTCATCACAAAGATAGTCAAATGCAAGTACGTAAGTAGACCATGGACACTGTCTGTCATCTGTTGTACCATTGACTGCAAGAAATAAATAGTGACTTTTCTCTGTGACTGGGTACTCCTCTGGCTAAAAAGGAAAGAGAAACTCATGTGGTTGTGTACTTGTGTAACAATACTTCCTAAACTTCCAAAGTCCATGCCTAGAAGTGGGCCCACATTTTGAGCCCAAATTTCAACCATACATGTGGCCAAATCATTGCCTAGTTGGCCCCTGATCCACACCATGATGGAGCATGGCCAAAGTCTATACATATTGATTAGCACTCTATTTTTCTCTTGGTGATATTGTTTTCCTTTTTAGGCTGGGGGTGGAGGTGGGTTGGGTGTTGTAACTTTTCGTAAAACTATGGGGAATGACCCTTTATGTGTTGAGAGTGACTTGAATTCAAGACCTCCCGCATCTTGGACGGATTCTTGGTTGGCACGTCAACCCTCACGGGTTTACTTATTTTAGCCATTAATTGATCAAAAAACATAAATAAATAAAGAGTGCTTTGACAAAGAAATGGGAGACGCCCAACATGAATTATGAATCCCTTTTGGCCGATGCACATCAATTTACAGTATTGACCTGGTGGTAAGAAATTGACTTCAGGCCTTGCTAAATTATTCAATAAGGCCACATACTGGATCAACCAGGAATCGGTCCAAGCGAAGCTGATTTAGTGCTTGAACCTATCTGAGGCTCATATCTAACCTACAACCCAAAAGTGAGGCCTGGGTCCAATGTATATGAAAAACATTAGGAAACTCGAATGACAAAAAAAGAAATATGCAAGACACACTGGCTGGAATTCAGCATTCACCAAACAGAATTTGCAGTGGGAAGTGTATGAATTCCACTTCCAAATCATCTCTGCCAAATAGCAAGGATAAGAAAACATTCAATATATTTCCAAACTGAGGCTTGTACGATGAAGTAAAAGCTTATCGACATCAGGCAATTGACTGAGAAGAGCAATCAGTTAACAAGACTCGCATAGGCGTAACTTTTGTGCCGGATATCTTTTGTTAACAAAAGACTAAAGGATTTTTTTATGGAGGGTTATCAGACACATCAGACACCAAGATAGATGGGATGTGGTTTCACAGACGATGATGACAACAATGATGATTAGCAAACAATGTAGCATTATGGTATCATAGCTAGGAGAAAAGAAGGAAAAAAGGAGTAATCTAAGCGACAAATGACTTACTACAGTTAACTGGAGCAAAAAGAGTCCAGGATGAGGCCTAGCAACCCTTCTCCAGCTCGGCCCATTGCAACCAAAACTGGCATGGGAGATGTTAGACTTGCAGGAAGTAGTTGTTAACTCTTTTTTTTTTTCCTTTGTTTCCTTGTTTCTAAGAGGACATTAGCCATGATACAGAGCAGTTTCCTTATTGTAAAAGGAAAATAGATCACTTCCAAAGTTTTACAAACTTGTCATGGCTTGCTAAAGCCACCAACCCTGTCTCATTGGAGACTGCCAAAGCTGCAATCAGTCTCTCGTGTGCGGTGAGAGTCATGGTCTTGTTCACAGCCATGTTCCAAAGCTCCAGAGACTGTGGAAATGCACGAAACACCATACCATCAATCAATTGGTCACAAAATAATGAAGGTGCTGAAGAGGAAAATAAGTAGTGAACCACAATAACAAAATGGTGCTCATTTAGTCCATTTCTAAATTTGTGTCGTACAATTTACACTTATATGATTCTCTCACAGACACACAATAGCACATCAATTCCATAAAGTGGCCCAGTCCTGGCAAATCATGTCTAGTTTCACAATTTAATCATCTAAAAATGAGTGACATATCACTCTGATCATAGTAATGTCCAGAGCTATGATAAGTTGATATTCAATGCCTCAGGGAATGGAGTCCCCACTACACAGAACTAATGAGCCTAAAGTTTCCAAATTCACAATAGAATTTAAGCTCTTTTTTCTTTAAAGACAAAAGAAAGAGGAATATATTCAGCATTCTTCAGGGTGCTTTATTACATTATAAAAGCAAACGCCACAGGAACAGTAAAGACGGATCACTCAATTCAAACCAGTTAACAGGGTGAAATTGAATGAAATTGTGTACCATGTAACTTGCCTGGTAACAACCAATGACCAGCAAAGACGGATAGGTTGGATGGAAGATGCATGAATGGAACTTATTGCCATTACAACTCAACTCATGAATGCATTCTCCTATACTCCCAGAGCCAAGCTTCCAGACCTGAATTGAGTCTTCACTAACAGAAGCAACCAACATACCTAATTTGTCCCAACAAACTGAATGGACTGGGTTTGTGTGTCCCTACAGTTAGAAATTAGAACACAAGAATATGTTAGAAAATGAATAATATCAGAATCATATCATAAAATCATTTTTTGTCTCAAATCGCAAAACCAAATCATAAATCAGAAAACTGTAAAATCCATAAATTTTCCCCAAAAAACTATGTAAATATATGAAATAACAAAAAATATATCCAAAACTAAAAATATAAGCAGTTAACCTTTTTTTTCTTCCAAAAGTTAAGATTCATACATACTGCAAAATTGAAAGAATCACATTGGAGTTCAAATTTCAAAAAATCCAACGTCAAAAAAATTATACTGGTATATTATTGTAGACTCTTTCCAATGTTTGACATGCCTATTGGACACTTGCACCCATTCCTCATAAACTCTTCTAGTACTTCTTAACATTGTTTCTAAGATGAGTAAAAACATCACAATGTCTTTCTCCTCTTAAAATCTAATTACAACATCAATATGTTTGTCACTTAATTGTTCAAAGTAAAACTAATACACTATTTTCTACCGTTGTTATTTGGATTTTTTTTTTCTAAAAAGGCCCTTATTTTTTGAATTTATTTGAAAAAGTTTCTATGTTTTTCATAATTTTATAAAAGTCCCTAAGTTTTGGTAAAAAATTCTGAAAAGCCCCTTGGCAATAGCTCATTATGATCCATGACTTGTTTTATGCTTATTTTAGATATATATTGTGGGGCCTATTCAGGGAACAAAAACACCTCGAACAATAGGGTGACTAATTAGTATTTTTCATGGATTAGTAGGCTACAAAAAACATATACTAAATTAGATGACAAAATATTTGGATTTTAAATCTTAAGAATCAATGATGATAAGAGTAACTATGCTCATGATTAAAATTGAGGATATCTCAAGTGGACGACATGTAGTGAGCGTGAGAAAAAAATGGGTGAACGGGTCTTAGTAAAGGCTCCATAGAATACATCACATGGTGCATATTGTTCGCAAAAGGCACATGTAATTTTTGAAGTAAAGTTGACCTCGTCAAGGGGCCTTCTTACAAACGTGTGCATGGGAGAGGAAAACGCTTGTTTGCAAGGGCATTTATAGACGCTACCTGTTTTGATTGATCTATTGCACAATAAAACCCTTTGGAGACTCCAATTGACATCGTACTAAACAAGCAACGTATTTGAAAGCAATCAATTGGCTACGAGTTCAACCATCAAAAACAGATGTTTGATGAAGAAGGTGGTTTCAAATAGTCAATTGGACTACTGTAGGTGGTAGTCGACCAACATGCTTCAACTCTGGATGGTGCATGATTCCTCTCGACAACTGAATCCAAGTGACAAAAAGATTCAGGAGTGAGAATTGAATAATAGAATTGAAATGCTGAGAGACTCATCACTTCAAACACTATAGTCACCCATCCAACCTCATACTGTCACCATGATCATACCTCTAAAAACTCTAGGACTTGTTTCACCTTCAACTCCCTCAGATTGTTATGAAACAATAGGTTCCGGGATAATTATCCCCTACTCAACATGCCACAATCTTCAATTTTCATGATCTTTTGGATGGACAACATATAGAACCTTTGAAAGCACAATTTTATGACAATCTCAATATGTGCATTCCCAAATATGAATCTCTATTCTTAAGGCCATATCCATCTTCAATGCTTCCCACCAACCTCTAAAATTCCACTTTACACTGCCAAACTCCTCACGCTACTCATTATGCCTGGATCCCGCCTTCCCAAGCTTTTTTTCTCAGCATTCAATATAACTTCTGCTCCAAAGGTCCCCCTTATTTCCCAAACTGCAGAAGATATTTTGACAATGAAGCCCAACTCATCTCTACCATACTCCAAATTGCAATACCACATTGGCTAAAGGCCACTTCCTAGCATTCCAATTAACAAAGTGTAAATTTTTCATTCCCCCCTTACCCTCCTAGAGGAAATCTGCATTTTTTTTTTCAAGCAAGTGCACACCTTTTCTTCCCCAAGCTTTTTTATTTTCACCATGTCCAATGTAACTTCTTGTATAAAGGTTCCCCTTCATCCCCAAATATTGGCATATATTTTGACAATAAAGCCAAACTCATCCCTAGCACATTCTGTGAAATTCCGTTACTAGAAGTATGCAAGACCTAGAGGGGGGTGAATAGGTCGATTTTCAATTTTAGTTCCCTTTTAAAAATAAATCAGATTTAACAATATGTGCAGCGGAATAAACGTGTGTACAAGTGATAAACAAATGAATCAAACCATTAATACAAACCACACATGCACAACGATATATAGTGGTTCGGTTCACCTGAACCTACATCCACTGTTGGATTCACCCTCTCTAGGGTTATCCCAAATATACTATGTATGGGTCTCACACTCAAATAGTACAACCTAGTTTTTTATAGAGGTTCAACCCAATCGGTCTAATCCTCTACACCTATTTTTTAGAGTGGTTCGAACACACTGTTCTAATCCACTTTACAATGTTTGAAATAAAACAAAGAAGAAATACTTGCCTTGGGCCTTGACCGTTTTCCTTTAAGCTCTTTCTTCTTTACTAAATCTGTGTGCTCCTTTACATTAGTTTAGCTCCATCAAAATGACTATCGGCACAGCAGTATAGGACAAGGGTATGACTGGTTTTATAGTCCTATATGAACACCTTGCTCTTCATTAAGATTGGGGTATTGATTACCCAAATATTCACTAAGAAGGATGATGAAGAAAGGTGTCTGGAGGGAAGGCCGAATGATCACTCACTGGTAATATGTTCCTGAGTGTTTGCTGTGTGTATTCGGTACTTAAAACAGCCCCCTTACGGTTATTTTATAAGCAGTTTTAAGGAGTGCAGTAAGTCAAGCCAGCGAGGCCTCGCTGCTTTTGATGAGGCCTCGCCAGAGGTAATTCTGGAAAGACAGCTTGCAGTTTTGCTGTAAGTCACGCCTGTGAGGCCTCACCAGCGGTATTTGCTGGAAAGACAGCACACATGTGCTGTGTCAATGATTCAGCCAGATCAGCCAGATATCAATCAGATATCAGCCACCTCATCTCCATCGTGCATGACTTGCAAATCATTTATCTTAGCCACTAATCAAGGACTTGATGAGAGTATTGTAAGGTGGATTACAAATCATGGAGGAGCCTTTCCATAATTGTTATGGACAGCTCCCCAAGGATATTCAAATTCAAACTTTAAGAGAGGTGGCAACCCATGAGGTTAATTTGCTTACCATAATAAGCTTCCAATCAATTTACCATAATTACCCATCTCACCATGTGGATAATTTTATTTACCATAATAAGTTTCCAATAAACTTACCATAATTACCTCTCAATTAAACAGTCAAAGATTTTAACTTTCTAAAACTGTAAGAGATTGAGTCAGCTCGACACAGGGTCAACTAGACTCAGCTCAGCTCAGCATAACTGGCTGCGAGGCCTTGGTAGATTGCATGAGGCCTCGAGGCTGAAAGTCACGTATTTAATTTATTTTCCAATTGACTTCTAGGTATATGACTTAGCCTAAGGTCTCCTATGATTCACTTACCTGTGTGCCAATATCGTATTCGGTGTAGACGCTTCAACTCCATAGTAGATCTTCTTATTCATCCAAGGCAAGTTCAACTGAGTCACGTAATTGACAATAAGGGTGACTCGGACGAACCGGAGCACTTACATTCTGAAGCCCAAGACCCCACTGAAGAAGGTTCCTCTATTAAATGCCAATTTAAGCTCTTTTCCCCACCCTCCCAGAAGAAATCTCTCAGCATTTTCTCAAGCAACTAGACCATTTCAATTGGAATTTTCAAGTGCAGTAGACATGCAAATTGGACAATGGACTTAATGAATGAGATCCAACCCCTAGAACAAAGGTACATTCTTTAACCAAGAAAACAACTTTTCCTTGAAATTTTCAATGATTGGGTCCATAAGGATAAGGAACCCGGGTTAACACCAAGGAGATTAAGGTATTTTGTAGGAAAACATACCATTTAACATCTAGTCCATACTCTAACAAGCTAAATGACATATCTTGAAGCTTCCCATCATTGTACTCTTGGATATGTTGAATAGCTGAAGCTGCTTCAAAATACCTGCATTGCCATGAATAGCTTCATAATTTGGCCAAGGAGAATCAAAAAGACAATTCTGTTGTGTATAATTATGTGATATTTCTAAAGAAGTTCCAGAAACTCAGGCAAGTCGGCACAAATTGACTTGACTCAATATGATCTCTAATCAAGTGCGTCGACGAGTTTTTCTGAGTTGAATTGAAAAAATCGTCCAAGTTACTCAACTTGATAGGACTTTGAGTTGAGTCCAAGTTTTGAGTCTTCAAACTATGATGGGACACAACATTTCTAGACTACAAAAAGAGAAATCAAGCATTCCTTACTTGATTAACTATTATTCATGAACTCTAAAACAAACCAAAACCAAGGGTAAATCAATCTCTATAACAGCTAAAGGAACTACCATGTTACCTTATCAAACAATAGAAGTGTTATCTTCTTTTTAATAATGTGTAGTAAAAGTGAGGAGTGCATCCAGTTCGTTTTGTATGAGCTTACTATAATAAAAGTTTGAGGTTCTACTCATTTCTATAGTTTAGTTTATATGTTGTTTAAATTGAGAAAATTCTGCATTTTCTATTTGGAGTTATAAACAATTGAGATATATTGGTCTGGAGGTCCAAGGCTCCCTTGACGTAGTTTTGGTCTATCTAAGCCGTTAAGTAAAGGCATTATGAGACATTCATAATTTCATACTATTGTCAATCCACCTTTAGGTCGATTTATTGATTTTGTATATCAAATGGAGAAGACAAAAATGAAGAATTTCCTTAAATCTCTTTTCAAATCTAAAAAACCATCCACTGAATCATCATCATCTGTTAATACTGCTTTAGTAAGTACTCCTAGTCCTATTAAAGATGTAGAAGTTGTTTTAAAAGATCTAGAGAGATCTATATCTACTAGGAAGCTTCCTCCTATGGGATCTTTCTAACATTTATATAAATGGATCCTTTGAACCCCAGCAAGACTATGTCATTAAAACTGTCTAACAAACTACTAGCATTTTCTATAGGCACAACTATAAATATGTTCATATTGGTTTGGTTCAGGTGGCAATTAAACCACTGAGTAAAATTGGCTTGAACACATTTTTGCCCACCTGAGAGATACAAGGCACGATATGGTTGAAGCTACCCTTCATGATGGCCCTGTTTACTTTAATTGTTATCCCAACTTCTTTGTGTCTCTCACAACTCAGGAGTTCATAAGGCGATTAATCTTGGTCTTTATACACAAGGTTTCAACATGAATCCAAAAAGTGAAAATGTTGGAATCATCTATACAGTTTTTTACAAAGTGATGAAGTAGTTTGTCCCTGAGGTGAGGTTGCTTACAATTATAAACAAGAAGATGCTACTAATCTGTTCCAATCAAATTTTGGAAGTCATGTTCATGTTCCTAAAATGATTAAATGTGAAGAAATTGATTTGCCTGGAAAGTGGAATATTGCCAATGTTGTCCCAACAAAACCATTAGCCCAGGCTAAAACAGAATCAATAAAGCAACATCTGGATGGAAGAATAGAAATCAATTTTGTAGGTTCAACTAGTAGGATGCAAGTATAAGATCATTTTCAGGTGCATCTAGTGTTCCCTCCTTAAGAAAATCTTTATCCCAACCGAAAATGATTTTAAAGAAGATTATAGTGTCAATGTTTTAACAGTGCAAGAGGTTGAAGAGGATGAGAATTTTTTTCAAATTAATAAAGATCTCGTTCAAAAAGATTTTATTAATCCTTTAAAAAATTGGTTTTTGAAAAATCATAATGAAAAGGAAAGAGATAAATTGAGATCTCCATTGTATTTTAAAATGATGAAACAAAATAAGTATATCATGTTTTTTGATTGGTTTAAAAATTATAAAATGAAACAAAGATCTCAGATACAAGAAGATTATCAGGTCAATGCCAATGAAAAGAATTCTAAAACATGGACACCTTTGAAAGGTGAAGAGATTGAAGTTGTCCAACCTCCTATGTGAAGAGATTGAAGTTGCCCAAGAAACTAAAGGAGGGCTGATTTTGACTAGTCCATTTAAGAGTAGTTCAGCTCTATCAGATGGAGAAATGAAATATTTAGGAGATATTATTAATCAGAATATTTCTTAAATATCCATTTACAAACGATGAGTGAGCAAACTGAAAGAAGTGAAAGGCTGGTTACTTCATGAATGACCAAACAATCAAAGAAGATGAGTAGTTGTTCTAGCTATCCAATGTTACCCCCTTTGTTTTTACCCAATACCCTGTCTGATGGGGTCATAATGGATGATAGACCTTTAAAACCAAAAGATCAGTTAGAAAATGAATTGTCTAGTAGATTACTACAGTGGAAAATTTGGGAAGATACTAAAGGAAAAAGACCAATTGACACATCCAATGTAAATAGGATTTATGAGACTTAAAGTGAGATTGGTGACAAAGACTTTGATGATACACTTCAAGTTAATAGGCTTAAGAAATTCAATATAGTCTAAAACAAAATCCTATTATAGGAGACCAACACCTGTTGATATGCAGATTGAAGAAGATAAAGATCAAACAGTTAACACATTTAGTGGTAGTGCGCTATACGAATGGAATATTGATGGATGTAAAGAATATCAAATTATGCAAACATGCCAAAATATGATGATTTATGCTAATGCTTGTAGCATAAAAGGAAATCCACCAAAGATTCAACTCTTAGTGATAACCCTAGGATTTACAGGTATCTTAAGAGGATGGTGGGATGATGGTCTTACTGAACAAGAAATGATATAAAAAATGCTATAAAAAGAGATGCCCATGGAAATCCAGTCGTTCATAAGATCAAATTTGAATGAGATTGTCTATATAGTTTGTTGACTAATATCCTCCATAATTTTACTAGAAATGTTTCATACATAAATCAGAAAACAATAAATAAGTTGATGAATTTGTGATTTAAGACCTTATTATATTTCAGATGGTACAAATATGTTTTTGAGTAAGGTCTACATTATCTCTGGCAAATCTCACTCCTCCTTTTGGGAAGAAAAGTTCATTTCAGGATTGCCTCCACTTTTTATAGATATAGGAAGGTAAAAAATAAGCTCGCAAATGGGGGAGAGTATATTGTCAAAATCCTAGGATTTGTATCTAATCCCACCCCCAAACAATTCGAATCTTATGCAAAATCCTAAACACTGAAAAATCCTAGGATTTAGGAGGTGAATCCCAAATCATGGGATTCGAATCGCTGAATCCTTGAATCATTCGATTCATTTAAAAAAAGAAAACGTGTGCATGGGAGAGGAAAAGGCTTTTTTGCATGGGTCTATTGCACGATAGAAGCTACCTGTTTTGATTGGTCTATTGCACAATAAAACCCTTTGGAGACTCCAATTGACATGGTACATTTCCTTCTCGTCTATCGGTCTACAAGCCTCTCCGCAAGCCTCTCTTCGACCATTTGTAGCTTCATTGTATGGTTTTTATATTTTTTCCGCTTTACTCTTATTTCCACTCCCGTTAAGGCATGAAGCTTTTTTTCTTCAATTCTTCGATCCATTCTTCTCTTTTTCTTCATCCTCTTTCCTTCTTCTTCTCCCCATTCATCACTATCTGCTGGAGCTTTTCTCCTTTTTTTTTTTTAATCGCAATCACCGTTACCGCCACTAGTATGTTTTAGATGACATTGATGACAATGATCTTCTTTAGATGTTTTGGAATTTTGGATAATAGAATTTTATGAATTATGATGATTTGGATTTTGAAATGTAAAAATTTGACTTCTAATGCATTTTTATTTAATTTTACATCAGTATATTTTGTCATATATTCATGTGTTTCCATATTTACTTATATATTATGAGGAATTGAACAAAACATTATTAATCTTACGATTCTACGATTTACGATTCACGATTCACACCCCTTGACAGATTCATCCTATGATTCGATTTTGACAAGTTTAATTTTGTGTCATGATATTAAGTTAAATCAACAATTGAAGAAGATTAGAAAACTTTTAGGTAATGAAGAACTTGGAGACTGCTACACTACCAATGACTGTGTATGATTCGTACCCCCATGCTATGCTACATCATTCAGATCCGGATGTCAGGATCTCTCCTCCTGCAGGTGCTCTTTCCCTTTTGCCTCATATGCTCTTTACTTCTTATAGTTAGGCATGTTGTGGGACCCATACGTTTGGAGTGGGACCCATATATGTGTCTAGATACAATGTACATTGAAAGTCAACACAGTAGAGTTGTAACTGATTGTAATTGGCTAGACACCTAGGTGTATTTTCTTTTTTGGTTCCTTAATTGTATCTCTGTTTTCTATTTAAACATTGTATCCTCTAAGAGGAAAACAGATCAATACAATTCAGAGAATAAGTATTTTCCATATCTTCTTATTTTTCTCTTTTCCCTTTCTTTCAATATTAAATTCTACATGGTATCAACCAAGGACGGTTTCTCTGCTCCCTAATCTTCCTCTCTGCAGCAGTTTTCTTCTCCGGAGAAGAACTCTCTTTCCGGCGAAGGTTTTATCGGTTCAAATGCCACGGGAAAGCTATGGACATAAGATGCCAGTGATAAAACATTTGAATTGAGAAAAACAAACTTTCCAATGCATGGGGCATGAAAGGGATTGCATAGACTTCATGGCACTCATGGCATGTCATTCATGATTATTTTATATACTAAGTTGGAAAGTATGATTTGATATTTGGTTATGAGATGTATTATGATTTCGAGATGTTTATTACTTGGTATTTACACATGACTTTGATTTTGATTTGAAATTTCAAATGGGGATGGGAGATGTTTTTATGAAATGTGAATTACAATATAATAAGCACCTATCTTATATTATGATTTTTGCATATGTCACATATTGGTACCCACACTGATGGGAATTCCTACTGGTTGACTAAGCCCACAAATTTTCCCCCTCTTTAGAATCTAATGTAGGAAGCGATAAGGGCAATGAGACTAGGCTGAATGCTAGTCAAGCATGATTGGAGATGAAAGCAAAGGACAAAGTTTTGAAGAATCACACATTTTGACATTTTGGATATAGAAGACATTATCATTCTTTTTGTCTATATTTTGAGAACATGTAATTTTGTAGGAGTTATATGATTGGAAGTTTAATTGATGATGTATAAACTCATAGATGATGATGTTAGACTTCTTTGTTATTTGACATTTAACTTCTATGGGATTAACATGCTTTTCTTTGGATTGAGAATGACTATCATTCAAATGTATCAAATACTATGTATATGCTTCTGCAGGTTTTATGTTAGTGTGTTGCAAAAGGTAAAATGGACTATGTCTATGCGCACACACTAGTTGGGCTAGTTGTGGGTCGGGTCTTCTGACTCGGACTTGACTCGCGTCGTGGCGCTCCGTCTCTCTCTCTCTCTCTCTCTCTCTCTCTTTCTCATTAAATACCACTCTGATCCTAGTGGGAGAGGGAGGTGCACTGCAAAATGCCCCGTTGTTTCAAATGAGATATTGAGGTACCTTGCATGGGGCATGACGGTATGCATATATCATGGCACCCATAGTATGACATGTTACATAATAATAACCATTCATATGAACTAAATATGATATTGGAGTAATGAAAAGATTATGGCTTTGTGAAAGATTTCAAGAATGAGTTTATAATAAGGCATTTTCATAATAAAACGATTAAGGCTTTGCCTTGAGTTTTCTATCTTGATTTAGAAATACATCCTGAGAAGTGTATTATGATACATGGTTGACATGTAGTATTTTTGAAAGGATAAGTGAATATGATTTCCTTATAAGTATTGTTTTGACTATACCTTTGAGAATGAAAGTACGATATGAATTAGGAATGAGTACCTTGTAAAGAAGTATGTACATATATTTTCAATTATGATATCTCTAAAATGAGTCAAATCTGAGATTTGTAATATAAGTAAATAGTTTGAGAAGAGTACTAAGTATATCTTGAATAAGATTGTTTGTGAATAGGTATGGATTTATGACCTAAGTATGGTTTCGTATAATATGAAGTACGATATGATCGAGATTTGATAAAATTACAAGTATATGTAGTGTCTAGATATGACACACTGTAGGCATACTATGTGATCGGAATTCCTACTGGGCAAGTTGACTAAGCCCATAAATTCCCCCCACCAGTTTCGTATGCAAGTTTTGGAAGACAGAAATGATATCGGACAAAGGGATGGCCGAGCATGGATGAGATGGAGATTAGAGACCAAAGTCTTGTGGACTTGGAATTATTTTGATGTTATGAGAAATATGAAATCAATGTACTTTTGTGTAAGAATGTCATATTTTTGGGGAATGTATATTTATGATTTTGATTCATGTATTTAAGTTTATTTGTATTTCACTCGATGTATAATCATTTTGTGAATTCCTTATTTTGCTATGAGACGTGATTGGCTATTCATGAATGCTATAAATGTTTAAAATTCCGCAGGATTAACAGGATGTGTGAAAATGTTAACATGCATACCCTAGTTGGGCCAGTCAAGTGCTGGGTCTTCGAACTTGGATTTGGCTCGCATCGTGACGCTCGCTTCCCTCTCCACTAAAATATTCCTAATATATTACTATGACGACGGTGGCTAGAGGGATGGGCATTACAAAATCACGCGTAGTTCTACCTTCATTCATGGCACCAACACCGTGCTACACATAATGACATGTTGTGGGTCCAAGTGGGGGGAGATATTACATTCATGTCTCATCTCTGCCCCTCATGCACATACCCGACCCTAGTGTCTCTATGTCACCATCCTCAACCTGATGCAGGATCGATGCTCACGACAGAGCGATCCAACAAAATTGGAGATCCCAAGTCTTCACCGAGACCAGGAAAGACTCCCACGAATCCTAGGACTTATTGGACCCTCGCTGTGATCGAACTGAATTATCAGCTGCCTACGTACTCCTCCCTGGGAGATTAGATCACCCGTAGTTTTACCTTCATTCCTAGCACCAACCCCGTGCTACGCATAATGACATGTTGTGGGTCCAAGTGGGGAGAGGTATTACATTCATGTCTCACCTCTACCCCTCATGCACATAGCCGACCCTAGTGCCTCTATGTCACCATGCTCTATGCCCCATCTCCAACCAATGAACCTGAAAAAAGATTGGAGATTGAAACTTGTGTGATACTGAAAATTCCTTACTACGCTGGTCCGTAAATTAAAATATGCCTATCTCCAACCAATGAACCTAAACAAAATTGGGCATTGAAACTTCTACGTTACAGTAACCTCCAAATTACGTTCATCCGCGATTGTTCATTGGCCGTCTGTCCGACGCCACCATAGGTCCGAACCAATGCTGTCACATGAAACTCCTTACTACGCCAATTCGAGACTTAAACATTGCCAATATCTCGAATGCCCTTCCCAAACCAATGAACCTAAAAAAAAATTGGGCATTTAAACTTTTATGATTGAAAAAAGACCTTAATATGTCCGTTCGCGAATTAAAATTTGCCGAAGTCTCAAATGCCCATATCCAATTATGAACCAAAAAAAAAATTTGGGGATTGAAACTTTTACGATACCGAAAAGGCTTAAAACTCCCGTCCGCGACCCATCTCCAACCAATAAATGTAAATAAAATTGGGCATTAAAACTTTTACGTTACAGTAATCTCCAAATTACGCTCATCCGCGACTGTTCACTGACGGTCTGACCGACGCCACCATCGATCCCACCGAACTAATTCCCATTTCATTGTTAATTTTGATAAACCTAAATCTAATGGCGAAAAATGTCCCTTGATCGTAAGTTTTAATTATGAAATACTCAAGGACTAGACCTTCAACATGATAGGGCCCCACTGGCCCACTTAATATTTTTAATGGAAAAATATAGTTTATGTTACTTCACTAACATAATTTTGTTACTTGAGCATTTTCTGCTCTAGAAACAATTCATAATCAACATTGCATCCAGTTGTATGACCCAAGAATGAGATTGTGACAAGATCCAAACCATCTTTTCTTTTCTGTTTTTTTTAAGAATTTGATTCCATTGCTGGGACTCGAACCCGTTTCTTAGGTGAGATATGAATATCCCAACCAACTAAACTACATCTAGTCTAGCCACACATGGATTCATTTTGTGTTTCCTCCAACTATAAACTAGTAGTGATTTGTTAGTTGAGGAGGGAAAAGAAGCAAAACTAGGACTACATAGACTGGAAAAGATCTCCCAAGCAAGCTACTTCAATCTAAGAGATGAACAAAAAGATGATACATCAGAAATCCCTATGATGTCACGAATTTCATTGACTAGATCTACCTGGAGCAATGGATAGTTTTAAGTGTCTACTTACTTATGTGAGTGTATGTGTTTACCTTTCTTATAAGTGAAAGGGAGACTTTTAGGTTCCACCAAATTAATAATAGCCTTTGGTTAACTAAATCGTTAAGATGAGAACCAAATTAATATTTGTTCTCCAACAAATTTAGATACTTCAAGATGTTCTCCAATGATTCTCCATGCTATTCTCCAGTGAATTTAAGAAACTTCCAGACCTACACTCTCTCCCATGAGCAAACTCACCTCTTTTACTACTATTTCACTCCAATGACGAACACATAAATTGCCCTCTTGCAAATTCTCTCTAGCAAAGACGAGGGATATGATTTCCAAATAGATAAAGATCTATAAGAAGATGAATTTGGAGATCTTCCCTAACATATAATGGAGAATATTCTCTCACAATTGTCTTAAAATTAAAAAAAAAAAAACCAAACTTTTTGTTCCACCAGATTTTTTTCACATCCCAAATCATTTTGATAATCCACATGCTTTGATTGTTACAATATATACTCCCTCTAGCAAACTCAAGCTTTATTTTCTCCAAATTGTCCATAAACATCTCCATCCTCTCAACCTGGTTTTAGCCTTGAACCCTTAAAAAAATAAAAATAAAAATCCTTGGTTTGGTTTTAACCTTGAATTTTCAAAATTCTCTCTTGCAAGAAGACAATGAGATAACAACTTTGCCTCTAATTATTTTATTTATTTATTTTCCCTTACTATTTTTATTTCGAATTTTGTACCTTTTGTCTAAATCTTTTTGTGGTCTTACTGGTTTATGAGAAGTGTATGCATTCTACTTGATGTTACCTAGTTGAGTTTGTGAAGTTCTCCTCCAGCGCAAATGTCAAAACATAAAATACTTGAAGCACATCACATCCACACCGAACTCTTCCATCATTTCTCTCCCCTCTCACTTCACCTAATCACCTACAATCTCGTGGTTTTTTATCTCTCTCTCCCCCGATCACATACAATCTCTTTTCCCTAGACTTTTCTCCATTGCAAACCAAAAAGATTCACTCATCAAAGATTGTGTAAAGGAGCTAGGAGGAAGGTGACCTAGGCTTTAACATTTATAAGAAACTTTTGGATCATGAAATTCCATAATTTGAAGAACTCCTAGCTCTAAATAAATGATTTCATCTGACCTTCGTTGAGGAAGGCAAAAGAAGTTGGGTTGGTGTGTCAAGTAGGAACTTTTTCCAGTAAAACCTTTAATTCCCTCATGAAACCTTCTTTTTTTTTTTTTGAAAGTCATTTGGTCTTTAGTTAGACCTTCTACAATGAGAGGCTTTTGTTGAATGGGCATTTTCAATAACATTCTAACCCTTGATAGCCTCAAAACTAGGAACTTAAGTTTCCTAGTATTGTTTCCTTTGTCGAAACACTGAGGAGTCAGTTGGTCGTATTCTCTTAGAGTATCCATTTGCCTACCCTATTTTATTATTCTATCTCAACTTTCCTCTTCATGGGTTTCATCTTTTCTATTTCTCTTGCTCCTCGATGTTTGGGGGTCGGGCCCTTTCAAAGAAAGGTCAAATTTTGTGGAAACTTGTATGCTTAAAAATGGCACCATTTGTTCATACTAAACAAAATAGGCACATCTTTGAAGATAAAACATCCTCAGCTAGAAGTGTAGGAGTATATACGTGATGGCCCTTGAGAGCATGAAAACTTTTGAGGTGTACAATATTTTTGAAGTACTTAGGACTACAAGTATTGGGATGTTTGACTTTCCATGTATGAAATACTAGGAGTGTATACCATGTATAGCATTCTCTTATAAACAAAAGTCTACGTATATTGTAAAGATAACATAAACAAAATACAGTATTCATCTAATTCATCTCCATCTGACTCATCTATATATGTTTATTCTCCTCTTCTATTCAACATGGTATGCAGAGCATAGGACAGATTTATTCTTTTCTGAGGTGCTACAGTAACTCAATTTGTTGTAATCACTACAATGCTCATAGCTATGGGGCCCACTTATCATCTTCAATTTCTTCTAAAAAAACACATCTTCTTTGGAATATTATTGTGGGAATTTTTGCTGATTTGTTTCTGCAACATCAGGTCAATGAAAAGTCAGTTTCTTTTCTCTTCATATTCTAGAAATTCCTAAAAAAGTTTTCATTTTCATGTCCAAATAAGGGCGGCGATTTTTTACTTGACCTGTGAACCTGGCCCAACCCAAGCCCCCCAAAAAACAAATTAGGTTTGGGTTTTGCATAATCCGGGTCAGATTGTATAAAGGGGTCCCAAATCCAAACCAGAATTACAAAGCAATATTTACGCAATTTCTTATTTTTTACCTATTGATTTTAGCCATGTTTTCCACCCAAGTTAAAAAAATCTTACCTATTACCTCAATTTTCTAAAATCCAATGCTCCCACATAAAAGGAAAGTCCTCTTATCTTTCATATTCTGTAAAAAATAAAAATTTCCTCTCATTTTTATAATTTTTTACAGAAATTTGGGTCATGTCAAGTTGAAGTTAACCCGTGAGGGTTGGCTTGACGGTCAAGAACCCACTTGAGATGCGGGAAGTCTTGGGTTCAAGTCACTCTCAACACAAAAGGGTCACTCCCCATAGTGTTACCTGGAGTGTATGGATAGAGAGGTTTGCACATGCTCTAAGGATTAGCCAGATGCTCTAAGAGGCCTGGACACCTTGGTCTTAAAAAAAAAAAAGAATAAAAATATACAATAACGTCAGGTCGGGTCAGGAAGTAAAAATTTGGGCCTATTGAGGCAAGTCAAATAGAAAATATATTATTACCTACAGTCAACTCGACTCAATCCGACCCAGTACCATCCTTGTCCAAAACTAGGGATCTTCATCCTTTTTTGTGGGACCTCCATAACCCCTTGGTGTTTTTGCTAGGCCATCCATTAATGGCCTGTAATCAAGATTTCAATCTATGTGGTGTCCACAAGAAAGGGTCTTTTGGACTGTTATATAGATGTATAATAATAACATATACAAAATATATTTAAATAATAGTAGTTTAATTAGTTTGATCAAGTCTTGACTTTTTTGACTTGGTAAAAAATCCTTGAGTCTTCGAGTTGTCTCAACCTAATGAAAATCAAGTGAAGTTTTCAAGTTTTTGAACACTAGCCATAGCCTAATCCAGTATATTTTTTGTCGATATAAAGGTCATGTCATTCTCAAAAGAAAAAAAAGAAAAATCTCATATTTGTGATTTATTAAAAGGATTCATGAATATATATATATATATATATATATATATATATATATATATATATATATATATATATATATATATATATGTATGTATCCTCCTCCTTGTCACACATATTGGAGGTATTGGGATCTAACACGAACAAGGGTGTCCAAACATAATAGTTTTAAAAGATGCAAGTACTTGGTATAACTAGCTCCTTCACAAAACAATTTTGGTGAGAGTTCATTGCAAAATGTTAAGTGCTTGTTGTGCAACCTTAAAGGTTGTAGGTTTGAATCTCGCTGTCATTTCACAAATAAATAAATTATGTGGCAAAATCTCTGTGTACACCTGATAGATCAGAGATTTGGCCCTTTAAAGGTGGACATATCTGAAGACTGCTGATTCTGCTCCCCTTTTAATGAGCTAGAACTGAATATATTTGTACGCTTGGGACATTCATCAGAGATTGTCATCTGCGAGACCACATTGGAAAGCACTACTACTTGCAAGATAAAAAAAACAACATGATGAATATCATTCAATAAAAATACAACCAATTACATGATAAATTGATTTAGCAAAACGGCCACTGATAAGCATACTCCCCAACAAGCATTTACAGGCAAACTAAGCCCTTTACAGTTTGCCAAAATATATTCATAGAACCAGCGAGGGATTGTTTATGTTACTTCTCCAAAAAAATAATAAAAAATAAAATAAAAATAAATGTGGTAAAGAATTGACACAATAAAATCTGAAGTTAATATTCTACGTCATCGTCAGTTGGTAAGGTTAGATCTTTCAACTTCTTATTCTTGGAGAAGCTGATGAGGCACAAAAGCATCACAAATCCACACACTGATCAGAAATATGCCAAGCTGCTCCAAGGCCACAATATTTAAACATCGTTTATGACACAGAATGGTTTGCTAAAATTGTAAATAAATCATTAAGGCATGAACTAATGAAGCTTCGGACCAATATTGGATGAACATTTAAAAATGATAATAAGCTACTCTGTAAGAAGGAACTGGTATAATATCACACATCAACAACTAAAAAGAATCAATTATGGAAATGAGATTTACAAATACCTGCTTTCGCTGGCTGAAATCATTAGAAGGGATCGGATGCACACTTTTTGATTTGGACCATTTAGCATTCTGAATAGAACTTTCAGAAATACTTCCGTTCTCACCAGATACAGGAAGCTGAACCAAGAAAGAACTTCTCCCTGCAAATGCCAGTAAGAAGTTCTAAATAATGTGGTGAACCCAATATCATAGGTGTGAACCAACTAATATTGTCATGTGGTAGATATTGACATAGAAGAAATTTATTGAGTTACCACGACAGAGGTCCAATTACTCCAAGATGATGAATTTTTGTTTTACCATTTTATTGCTTAAAAGCAATAAGATGGATTTATTAAGCAAAGGAAAAGCTAAATAACAACATGGCCAATGATGAGGCTAAAATCTGAAAACCCATCTTAGCAAGAGTATCTGCATCTCATGGACACAACAAGAGCTATCAGAGGTCAAATTAGTCAGAATCTTTTTCAACAATTATTTACTTCTTCATTCGAAATAATGAAGGATAATACTCAATATTCGTAAATACATAAACTACTCTAGTCTCCTTAACAATGAAGATGTTGAAATAAATACTACATGAAGACATTGAAATTAGTCAACTTAAACTACGCTAGTTGAAATAATGGAGGATAATACTGAATACTCCTACATCTTGCATTCCCGATCACAGTTTATCCACAAAAAGCCAAGGCAGGAACAAGAAGAAAATGTCATTAGAGAGGCGGGATGGGTTGCAAGAACTCCGAAAACAAACTTCCATTTAAAAGAAAAATAAATTAAGAGGAAAAAGAACACCACTTACGCTTCAACTAACTATTCAGTTGTAGAGAAAATGTCATAAGAGGGGAGGGTTGTGGTTGGAAGAAGTCCCAAAACAAGCTATAAAAAAAAAAAAAAGCATTCCATTTCAAGCAACTATTCAATTATATGGAAACAACATCACCATACTAGAGGAAAATAAGAGGCAAACAGTTTAAATCTCAAATATGGAGCTATTATAATTCATGGTAAGGATATAAAAACAAAGACTCTGAAGATAATACAAATATAAAGCCGAAAAAGGAAAGATGCATTTAACTGTACTATAGTACTGATTAAAGTTTGAGCATACCAGAGCATAGTCCCAAAAGTTTGCGCCTCTGTATGCTTACCATTGCTGATTTCACAGTTCCTAATAAGCAATATAAATTGAATCAGTTAAGTACTTATGATACTGTATCACAAAGCGCAGCTCATTCTACGGTAATCTAAACATAGGACTTGTAAAGTTAAATCCAAAAACAACTTTGTCATTACAAGTAGAAATGAATGAAATCATGTTGGCTTAGATACATGATTAAAACGAAAAGTTCTTTTTAAGTAACAACATCGTGAATTAATGTCAAACTATGCAAACTCAACTATTTGTAAACAAACTATGCTTCCAACAGTTAAATAGAACAGTTCTTTTTAAGTAACAACATGTGAATTAATGAAAAAAGAAATCATGCCTCAGTAGTCACAATGGCTATGACATAACAAGGATATGGGAATGGTTCAGCCACTCTTCTGTGTTGAAATTTATAAGACAAAAAGTCCAAAAATAAATCTTGTATAAAAATAGTAAAATATAGAGTCTGTCCATATGCCCTAAAATACAGGGTTTAAAACCCAACTCAACCATTTTCCTACAAGTACCATATATAATATCTCAAAAAGAAATTTCATACACACGCCAGTCAATAAGTAAAACATAGAAGCAAATGATAACAGCTCAGTTGCAAAACAAGTAAAGAACTGGTAATTAACAATTCAACAGGTTCTGATTAGTTGTGCCCAGACATGGCCAAACAAGGAAGGGGATTCAGTAACAATATGGTCAACTATAATTAAGAATCTCTGAAATGTAAATAGCTAATGCTGTGTAATTTACACAAAATGGAATATATAGATACCACGTTCTTGGGCTTCACAGGTATGATAGCTTCTAATGGCATCTCCACTATCCAGTCTCCTATTCTATGGTTCAAACCCACATGACAGAAGCAAAGCCAAACTGGCATGTACACTTTACTTACAACCCAAAAAAAAAACACTTCAATTACCTCTCACTCATAATGTTTCTTGCATTAATAGAAACAGAGCAATGAAATCCTAAATTCAACAGAACCTTCAAAAGCTATTATAGCATTTAACCCTAGGCCCCATTTCGATGCATGGAAAGAAATGTACATTCTTGGGAAATGACTGAATGGCTATTTTTTAAGAAAGTACTCTCCTTCCCATGCATCCAAATAATCCCTTAAGCACCCACCTGATCCTATGGAATTGAAAACAACCAAATAGACAACAGCACATAAACACACACCAAAAGTCAATGATAAATGGAATGTGGGATATTTTTTTTAAACTATAGGCTAGATACAACTTTCATCAAAAGTATTTCCTATCATATAACTACGTAAGATCAACCCACCAACCAACCAGCTCCAACCAAGAAATAAGGATGTCATAAAGGAAGCCAAATGTAAACAGTGATCTTGTTCTTCATAGCCCCAAAGACACTGTTCAGATGCATGGAAAGGGAAGTACATCCCTGCAAAATAGCAATTTTTATCCAAATTAGCCAAAGCCACCTATATTATTGGTCAAAGCATTTTTACTTCCCAAGAAATTACTATTTTTTCCCTGCATCCAAGCTGTGCGTATAGGTCAACCCACCAACCAGCCAGCTCCATCTAAGAAACAACGTCGTCATAAACGAAGCCCAATATACCAACTGCTCTCATTCTTCAAAATCCAAGTGCTCTGTTCAGATGCATGAAAAGGAAGCATTTTTTAAATGAAAAAAGAAACATCTCTTAACAGAAAAAAAAAATGGTGAAACCCACTTCTATTTTTCGTTAAAAATGGCCAACTTGGAAGTCTAAGAACTACCCTTTCCATGCACCCAAACAGAGCGTGGAAAATCCCAGAAAGCCAAACTGAACAACGTGTTTAAAGTCAGCGACCTTATCCAACCAACGCCGCATATACCACGACACTTCCGTACAGAGAGAGACGATATACAAAGTCTTACGTGTATAAGCGCAAAGAAACATATTCAGAACAAGCTATGAAGGAGAGAGGTGAGGGGGAGTGAGGCTGCTGATAGAATCATACCAGACGCTGCAGAAGCCCGTGGCAGGAGCGTAAAAAGGGGGAGAAATCAGGGGTATTTGAGGAAATAGTGGTGGAGAGGGAGGAGTCAGTGAGGGGAATATAACGTGGGAGGAGAAAATGATGTGGGCAGTGGAATCGGCCTATAACTAAATTCTAATCTAAGGCCACCACCTTTCCTTCTCCTTCTCTGAGCTGCTTCTTCTTCTTCCTGTTGTTCACAAAGTTGGGAAGTTGATGGAAGGTGTGGAACGTATGTCCTGTGTTCTCTAGCATGGGCCAAATCCCCGAACTGCCCCACATCTCATCATAATACCCCTACACCACTCCAGGTGCTCCTGGTAATTACAACCATCATTCAAGTCAATTTCTACATTTATCTATTTTTAAATTTTATTTTTCAATCAACTATAGCAATGATATATCTGAAGAAAGTATTAAAACAAAATTACCTGTTTAGTAATTTCTTCTTAAAAGAAATGATTTATGGCATCTAATATTATCTAAATACTTGAGAGAGAAATAATTTTTATTATAATTATAGTCAAAAATGAGAAAAGAAAAATTCTAATGCCTTCTTCTAAAATTTCTACATCATTACATGAATGGTAGAATTCTTATATCTTTCCTTACAAATTCTCATAGTCTACCTCCTTCTTCTTCTTCTTTTTAATATTTGTTACTTATAATGCTTTGTTTCTATATTTAAATTTATTTTCTTCTTCTCAAATTATGTGATCAAAGTCATTTCAAATGATACATAATTTTTGCTTGGAGCATTCAATAAGTGATATATATGAAATGAGGTTTAGGAAAGATGATGAAGATGACAAAATGAATATGAGGTGAAAGAATAAGGTAACAGTTAAAAAGTTAATCATATATTTATAAGATCGAATGAGTTTTAAGATGACAACTAAATATAACCAAAGTTCATGTCGGTAGTTGAGGTCTCTAATTTTCTTTTTTTTAGAAAGTTAATCATATATTTATGAAATGAATGAGTTTTACGATGACATCTAAAGTATGACTAAAGTTCACTTGAGTTGTTGAGGTCTCCAATTTTCTATGACTGAGATATGATATTTTGAAGTTTTATTGTCAATTATAAGAAAAGTTAAAAACTAAATACGTTAGTAATTATAGACAAAGGTCATAAATTTAATGATTAGACATTA